>JAWWMS010000001.1:106316674-106334073 GCA_035048045.1 Chlorospingus semifuscus
CAAAAAATAGGCTGTGAGGAAATGAGCTGCATTGCAAAGGAGCAAAACATGCCGCAACTAAGCTCACAGATGTTGCAAAAGCAGGGGAAAAAGTCAAGGAGGAAGATATATCTTGGAGAGGAAGATATGAGAGACATGCAATGGACACTTAAGAAAAAGAAAAAAAAAGCGAAAAAGATTTTCCTGAAGTCAAAACCATCAAAAGGCATGGCCTGCCATCAAGGGCAGGGACATGCACCAAAGATTCCTCTCTTGGTCCCCATTGAAATTGCAAGATTCCTTTTCCCTTCCCGAAAGGAAATTTCATTTCCTTTCGGGAAGGGAAAAGGAATCTTGCGACCCCGAAAAGAAAGGTTTACAAACACTCTGGAAAGGAGATAGGATCAAATCAAATGCAATTGAAAAAAAACCAAAAAATCCAGAAAATTAGGAGATTTAGCATCTTCAAAAACTGGTCTGTGAGGAAATGAGCTGCAGTGCAAAGGACCAAAACAGGCCAAAACTAATCTCACAGATGTTGCAAAACCAGGGGAAAAAAATCAAGGAGGAAGACACAACTTGGAGGGGAAGATATGAGGGACATGGCATGGATACTTAAAAAAAAAAATATCTTGCCCAAAAGTCAAAGCCATACAAAGGCAGGCCATACACCATCAAGTGCAGGCACATGCAGCAAAGCTTGCTAAAATTGATTCCCACTGAAGGCCAAAGCAGAAAAGGAGGACTTACGAACACACTGAAGTGGAGACCCCATCAAAGGAATTGGAGGAAAAAAAAAAGAAAATTTGGGAAACTTAGTGACTACAAGAAAATAGACCAGGATTGCATCTAGTGCAGTGCAATGGATCAAAACACGCCAAAACTAAGCTCACAGATGTTGCAAAAGCAGGGAAAAAGTCAGGGAGGAAGATACAACTTGGAGGGGAAGATATGAGGGACATGGCACGGATACTTAAAAAAAAAAATTTTGCCGAAGTCAAAAGCCATGAAAAGGCCTGTATGCCAACAAGTGCAGGGACATGCACCAAAGTTGCCAAAACTGATCCATACTGAAGGCTGAAACAGAAAAGGAGTGGGTTCAGTGAGTCTCCCCTGAAATGCTAAAGCATCTGTCAAGGAAATAGAAAATCATGTCCTGTGTTTAGAAGGAGCTGAACTGAGTACGTGGGCAATAAATTGCACTGCATCCTCCCAACTAATGAGGAACACAAGCATAAGCAGGCAGGAGAGGAGCTTTGCTCCTCAAAGAGAGAAATATCCCCCACAGGAAAACCAGTGTCATCCCCTCAGACTGAATGGACATGAATTAATCCCTTTTCCTCATTACAGGGAAGCATATTTGCTGTGTGTCAGCTGAAGCACATTTCACCCTGAAGCTGTATTGCCTATCTACCAATGCCAGCTTGGACCCTGGGCAGGGAGGCCTCACTGGATTTAAACTGGACTTGACCACACTCAAAATGAAAGTATTTACTCTACTTACTCCTTCTGATAACTGCCTTCCTTGCTAGGCATCCTCATTCCAATTTCTGCTGCTGGTTCCTCATGTGAGGCCCTTTCCACAAGTTATTTCTGCCTCTTTATCCATCCCTGCTGCCCACTTGCTGCTGGTGCTGCTGCGCTGTGATACTGACTTTTCAAGGCAAGGGCAGCAATCCACAGATGCTTTTGGCATGTGAAGTCTCCTTCTTTGTCATCTTCACAAGGATGCCCAGGCCCTCCAGAAGTAGTTGGATTTAATCAGTGTTCTGCCACAGCAAAAATAGTTCATCCAAATTTTTAGCTTTCTTTAAAAGCACAATAGTTCTGCGTGAAATACAAAATGAATTTTCTTTAGGTTAGTTGTCACCATGATATTTTCTGAAAAATCCCTTTGCCAGGATTTTTGTCCTGAGAAGTTGAGAAGCCTCAGAGGAAAAGAAAAACAATAATTATCTGCTGCTGTGGAATGCAACAGGTGCATCTTTGATTGGTCCATGCTGGTTGTTTCTAATTAATGGCCAATCACAGTCCAGCTGGCTCAGACTCTCTGAGAGTCAGGAGCTTTTGTTATCATTCCTTTCTATTCCTTCTAGCCTTCTGATGAAATCCTTTCTTCTATTCTTTTAGTATAGTTTTAATGTATTATTTTAATATAATATATATCATAAAAAAATAAATCAGCCTTCTGAAACATGGAGTCAACATTCTCATCTCTTCCCTTGTCCTGAGACCCTGTGAACACCACCACAGTTAGTTAATTATTATTCATTTTCTTCATACTTCTTTACCCCAACCACATATCTCTAGCATGTGGACTGCCTCTCTGTGGGATTTTTCTGGGGTTATTTTTAATCCTGACACATAAAAACATACATGTACATTTACAATAATTAATGTTAAAATGCAGTCTTATGCTTGCAGTGTTAGCACAATAAAACACAGGGCAACCTGGGGTGAAGGAGTTGCAGTGTGTGGCCAGCGGGGAAAACAATGAGACCCTCACAAAACAGCTTTCCCAAAGAAAAAAATTGCTTGAAGCTACACTCTCTCCATATTCTGTACCTGAGTGTTTCAGAAACTGCCCTGGACTCATGGCACCACTGAGCAATTACAGCCATAAAGTTTCCAGACAAGTTTCCACTCGTGTCAGACCTGAACATGCTTTGAATTTATCTCCAGACCCTCACACCTACTTTGGAAACATTTTGGAGAGGAGGTGTGCAGCAGTGGGTCTTTTCCATAAATAATCTCCTGGACCCTGTGGATACACAGAATCCTAACACTCACTGAATTACTTTCATGTGTTGCTGCAAGGATTTAGGGGCAGACACTAACAGAAGCACCACTGGCACAGGGAAAGCTGTCTGGCCTTCAGAGTAGCTGGAAACTCCAGAACTCACTGAGCAGGATTAGCACAAATCTAGATGTTAACAGACTTGAAAGACAAGGCTCATTTGCTGCCCCTTCAGGCTCCCAGAGCTCCTCGTTGGTGAGGAGGAGCTTGTGAAATGAGGCTTGCACTTCTGAGGAAAATATATCCATAGGCTGCTGCACTGAGGAAAGCAGAAATTAACTCAACAGCTGTAGAGCTGTTTAGAGCTGTAGGTGCTGGAGCAGTTTATGATACTGCTGGCACTTGAATGGAGGCATTCACACAGCAGTTTCAAAGCACCTGCCCTGGTCTGTGTGTATGAGCCCCTGCTCTGAATGGCTCAGTGTCCCCCAGTCACTGCAGAGACTGTCTGGGTACTGCTCTAGGTAATGCACTGTTACAGCAAGGAACTCTCAGGTTCAGGTCTAGGTCTTCAGTCCTGATCAACCACACCATTTCACAGTCTGGCTTCATTTTGGGACTTCAGCTGCCCTCTGGGTGGAGGAATAGGTAGTGGGTATTTGAATCCACATCCAGTTGCAATGTGGATGCACCTGCACTGTGCCAGTGTCCAGCTGGCTACCCCAAGGTACCCAAATACATCACTGAGCTGAACAAAGCTGTCACACCTTCCCTCAGAACCAAGGTGTTCAGCTCTGTGCCACCCTTGCCATCCTACCGCTGTCATCCTATTGCAAAAGTTCCATACCTTCTCAGTGATTTCTCATGGTCATCTCCTTGCAGCACTGACACCTTCTTCACAGCACAGCCAACAAACTCCAGCCCACTCCTCAAGTAGCAAACCCACACTTTTGTAGCACTCTTCTTCTTATTGGACACAGCTGTGGCCTGTTAAGGGCAGGCCTGTTCCCAATCTTTGGTGATTGGTACAGCTGCAACTCCTCAGGTGTGAGACTACCTTCTGCACTATCTTTATCTTCTTACATTCTATCCCCCCACATCCTACCACAAGCCAGACCTGACAAGCTGAAAGCAGCCCTTTCATGTCATAAACTACTCACTGTATCATATGTACAGAGCAGAGTTCATGAATCATGTGTGAGGCAAACACTCTGCTGCGCAGTGCACATACCTGAAAAACTCTGCAGACTACTCTTTTGTATGGCCACATCCCTTCCCAGCCCCACCAGTAACACACTGCCTCTCACACAGCAAAAAAGACCAGTTTCTCCTCCCTAAATTGAAATGACAAAAGGTTCCTACTCCTCTCCATTAGTCTAATCAGTGAGCTGATCATTTGGGTATATTTCAGAGCAATGTCATTTCTTCCAGAGTCCTTAACAGACTATTTCGGAGTCCTGAAATGCTGATTTGTCATCTGTTTCCAAACAGATGTTTTGGGAACTCATTTTAAAAAATATGGTTTCAGTCAATTATTTATTTTAGCCTAGTTAAACCATGATTTGAAATAGATCTAATAAAGGTAATGCTTGATTAATATTTTGGGGGCACTGAGTTTTTTTCTTCTCTCTTTTTCAGAAGTTCTCAATGTTTCAGTTTGCTTCGAATCAATTATTGTTCCCAACTGCATTCCTTTTTCATTCAGGCTTTATAATAAATAAAAAGGTAGTGCCGTCATCTCAAGGAAAATCACCAAACAGCATTAGAAAGGCTTTGAGACATATTTTGTCAGAGTCATAGCTAATGCAGAGGACCAGTAGGAGCCTCTTAGTAAGTGTTTGTGTTCCCAGGATTATGAGGTCAGTTCACTGGCTTGAAATCAACTCACATGCCATGGGGAAATTTGAAAGAAAGGAGAAGAAGGAATTTAACCAGGGCACTGTGGGTAATCCCCTTCATTCTGGTGTTTTACAAGTCTTTGGTCATCTTGAATGTGATCTGTGTATTGGCTGCCTGTGCCCCTTGTCAAAAATCTGTTAGCTGAGAGTGAGCCGTGGTCATGATCTTATTACCCTGAGACTCCTGCCCAAATGAGATACAGAATATTTTAGTTGGAAAAGACCTCTGATATCATCAAGTCCAATCATTGTCCCAGCACCACTGTGTTCACCACTAAACCACATCCCCAGATGCCAGACCCACACGCCTTTTGAATGCCTGCAGGGCTGGTGACTCCACCTCTTCCTCCTCCAAAGCCTGACCACCCTTTCAGTGAAGATGTTTTTCCTAATGTCCAATCTAAACCTCACCTGGCACAACTTGAGGCTATTTCTTGTTCTACCTCTTGTTACCTGGGAGGAAAGACTGACCTCCTTTGCTACAGCCTCCTTCCAGGGAGTTGTGGAGAGCAATAAGGACCTTCCTGAGCCTCCACCAGACTGAGCACCCCCCGCTCCTTCAGCTGCTCCTCATCAGGACTGTGCTCGAGACCCTCCCAGCTCCATTGCCCTTTTCTGGACACACTCCAGCCCCTGATGTTTTTCTTGTAGGGACAGGCCCAAAACCGAGCCCAGGATTTGAGATGTGGCCCCAGCAGTACCCAGCACAGAGGGACAATCCCTGCCCTGGCATGTGCTGCCTGCCTGACCCACTCCACATTCAGGCTGGTGCCAAGAGCAGCAGTGACTTGCCTTATACACATTACCAATGTAAAGGAGTTTTAAAGGCTATTTAAATACAGAATATTTAATCACTGAATAAGTGAAAGTTATCTGGAGTTTAATGTGAATCACAAAATCTTTTTCCTACTTATTTTATACTTGCTCAAACTTCAATATTTTGTCAAACCAGAAAGTATGCTTTGAGTGCTGGAAGTTGGCACAGAAAAGTGGTACAGGCAGTTTTGCTGTAAGGCAGATCTGAAATCTAGTGCAGTAAATTTAAAGAAAAAAAAACTTCCTCAACAGAGACTGTCTTCCCCTCCTTTTCAATTGTAGCCATGCCATTGAGCAAAGCAAGAATAAAATTAATTCTACTATCTCGAGGAGCTCCAACACTCAAGACATACACACAAATAAAAAAACAAACAAAAAAAACCCCAAAAAAACCAAACAAAAAAAACCCAAAAAAACCCCCAAAAAACCAAAAACCAAACAAAACACAAAAAAACCCCAAAACCCACAGCAATATTTTGGTTTTTCCCTTGCCATTGTCTCCCATGCTTATCTCCAGCTCTCCAGCTAACTGGTGCTTTTCTTTCTCCCTGCATAGTTCCATAAATATATATATTAGCATTATATATATCTATATACATATATACATATATACATATATATATATATAAGCATAAATATTTTTCCATTAAGCAACTTTGCTTAAACCAGAGTTTTCTCCCAGATTTTGAAGGAAAGTGAGCATCATCCATCATCCAGAACTCTTCAGTACCTCCCCAGCACTGCTAGCACTGCAGCTTGCTCTGCTTTGCAGAGATTTGCTTGGTCACAGCCCTGCCAGCCTGGACCAAATTGTTGCTGAAGTTCTCCTTCTTAAAGTAAACAACTTAGTGACTGGATTGACATTGAATTTACCTAAGGATGAAAAAACAAACCACAGCCTATCCTTCTCCCCCTCAAGGAGCATTCCCTACTTCAATCCTGCTCCTCTGGGCAGCAAGAGCCCAATGCCTGCTGCCTGATCCCACAGGCACAATTTTCCTGGCACTGCTTGTTCATCAATTCCCCAGATAGGGATATATATATTTTAGTTAGCAATCAGCATATTCAAAAGAAATACGTTAGTTTCCTTTTGCTAGTTTAATCTCCCTATCTGAAATGATTTCTTAACCCTGGAATACAGTGTGATTTGTGTGGCAGTGCAGTTTTAGAAGTTTTGCTTCAAATTAGCCCAGGAAACCTCTGTATACCAGTGATAATTATCTATGTTAGCTGCTGTTTACACTGGTACAAGCTAAACCCAAATAAAGTCTATCAAAGCTACTCCAGAAGTTTCCAAATGAGAGTATACAGCAGTTTAGTTTATTTAAACAAGTGCAAAAATATATACCATTTAAACTGGTAGCATTCTTGTTTACACAAAGAAGGTAAACATGTAAAGCAGATTATCTGTAGTCTTTTATCAACAAAACAAAATAAAATACAAAAAAAACTTCCTTAGTCTTTGATACAGATTCTCTTTTACTCAGGTTTTACCATGGCATCAGAACATGGCCTACTAAGAGATGAGGAAGACAACAGTTGGAAAAAAAATTACAAAACAAGCAGGGTGATTCCAGAATTCCTGGAATATGCTAGCAGCCATCTTTTCTCTTGAACTGGACTAAAAATTATTTTTTGTACATATTTCAGGGCACATTGCACAAAATACATATAAAAGATCCTGGAAAAAACTTTAGAAAGTCTTGATTCCCTCAAACAATTCAAAAAGCAGATAGCACTTTTTTACAGGATACAACATGTAATGATGACATTCACGATAAATCATCCATACAGAACAAAAAGAAACTACTTAATGTGGTGTGAGGTTAAATTTTACCCTGCACAATGTCAAAAATGTCAAAAATAGTGAAAGCAAATGAACCCAGTTATAAAGAGGGTTATTTGTGCCACGAGCCCAGTACTAACAATAAACAACTACAACTATGGCAACTACAGTTCTTTTAGAGGATCAGTCCTTGACTTTTGCTGAGCTGTAACTCGACCCTGTGGAGAAGAAAGGAGAGCCAGCTTCATACAGGACTGAATTTGACACTGTGACCAGACAAAAGCAGAGCTCTGGATATTGACACAGCATTCAAAAGGTTAATTCACAGCATAATTTACCATCAGAGGAATAGATACATGTGCCAGCCCTGTTACCAGAAAGACAACTTTCAGAACTAAACCAACCTCAAATAAAAAATTAAGAATTGGAAATATGAATCTTATTTGCAGCAAAGATGCTTCTCATTTGAGTGACAGTGCAAAAGCATTCAAGTGGGTATGAGTTACATTTCCTACACGTTGAAAGCTTTTCATCTTGTCAAAATGGTATTAAGAAATTTCCATGTAAGTATGGATCCAATAACTTAACCAAGCACCCTGCCTAACTGGGTCACCTGATTTTTTTCCTAATCAAATGATACAAGAATGAGAAGGCACAAATGGCTGCTTTTTTTTGCCTCTAAAATTAATTTTGTCAAATATTTTCCTTTCTTTTTTATCCATCCTTCTATCACCTGTGAGAGGGGAAGAGGAAGGAGAAGATCATGTTCTAGTGCATTAAATAGAGTAATAACTTTCTGCATACAGGGTTTGCTACTGCAGCCACTGCACCTATTCTTCTTTCTCTCTTAAAAAAGAGACAAACTGCATTTTTATTTTCTTCATAATCAACCAAATTAAACTGTCAGGCTGTGTCTCCACCTTGGTGCTGTCACTTTCTAAAGGTAGAAAATTGGCATGCACATTTGGCTGGCTGAACTTTGTAAGAAGGGCTGTTTACCTTAAAAAGAACTAGAGCTTATGTCTACAAAGATTGAATCTCTGCAAATACTTACATACATACATATTTAAAATTGTGTTTGAAGTCAATTGCACTGCTTTTATGCATACTGCTGAGTGTGTATCCATGCAGTTGCAGATATACAAGCATTTATTGGTAGAGAGCAAGACATATATTTGAGAATATTTCTCATGAATCATATAGATCTGCTTTAGCTATTTCTTGGGAAAGGCAGTATACTGCCTATTTTAAGATATTCTTTCTCCTAATTACAGTTTCAGGCATAGTGCCCTTATCAGAAAAGCAGCAAGTGGAAGCACTATCAGGACACATAATTTTTAGAAGGTCACTTAAGTAACAAGAAGGCAAAACAGTCCTCTACAATTTCAGTAACTTATTATTCAGTTATCTCTTAAGGGAAGAAAAAGAGCACACTTTATCCTTTCATATCCCCAAATATGCAAGATTCATAATTCTCCTAAGGTTCAAAGACTTATTAATTATTTGTATTTCTAGTTCACTAAATTTTTTTGCCTTGAGACACTTCATCACCAGAATGACAGTCAATCCCAAGAGTGCTGCAGGGCAGTCAGTCTGTTTTGTCGGCTAACCAGACTGACTGGCAGTAAAGCAGTGCCCCAGCACCAGAGTATTGGGATAGAAGCACAGAATTATAGAATATTCTGGGCTGGAAGGAACTCCAAAGAACAGAGTCCAGCCTGACCCTGCACAGGGCAATCACATGTGCTTGAAAGGATGTGTGAGAACACAAATGCAAAAAGGATAGAGGGACAAAATACCCTGCCAGAGGTAATGAGTTAGGGGTGAGGTATTTGTTTTACACCATGGCCCCTCTTCAGCAGCACTACCCACACCCTCCCAGGCTGAGAGCAGCAACTGCAGACTGAGGTGGAGAATCACAGAATTTCTAGGTTGGAAGAGACCTTTAAGATCATCGAGTCCAACCCATCTTCTAACACCTCAACTAGATCATGGCACCAAGTGCCTCATACAGTCTTTTTTTAAACACATCGAGGGATGGTGACTCCACCACCTCCCTGGGTAGATGATTCCAGTATTTGACCACTCTTTCTGAGAAAAACTTCCTCCTTAATTCTAGCCTGTGTCTCCCTTGGCGCAGCTTGAGACTGTGTCCTCTTGTTCTGTCTGTTGTTGCCCAGAGAAAGAGACCAACCCCCAGCTCACCACAGCCACCCTTCAGGAAGCTGAAGAGGGTGATAAGGTCACCCCTGAGTCTCCTTTTCTCCAGGCTGAACAACCCCAGCTCCCTCAGTCGTTCTTCACACGGCTTGTGCTCCAAGCCCCTCACCAGCCTCGTTGCTCTCCTTTGGACTCGCTCAAGCATCTCAACGTCCTTCCCAAACCGAGGGGCCCAGAACTGGACGCAATACTCAAGGTGAGGAGAGGAAGCAAAGTGTGCTGGTTCCACCTGTCCTCTTACAGGAATGGCAGCTATTCCTGCTTTCTATTCCTCTTGCACATTTAGCCAGATGTCTTAGCTGACCATCAGCAAAACATCTCCAAAAATGTCCTAATGCACCGTTGTAAGGTGCAGAAACCAGAATGTACTGTTTTTACAACACCTGGAAGATGTAGACAAAGTATGAAACAGTGGTAAGGCTCAATATTTCTTGGAAGAGATTCAGGCAATTTGAAGTTTAGATTTCCCCACACCTTCAGAAACTGAAGATCATGCATACCTTTTGTGCATTTGAGCAGCACTCCCCTCTTTCAGAAAACTCTTATTTCAAATGACTGAATGAAAAATAACTGCAAAAAAATAAAGTAGAATATGGACATAAAATTCTTGCAAGTTTTGCAAAATGCTATCATGAGTTTTAAAGTTGAACTTAAAGTTTGGCATTAAGTCTAGCATTACATAAAGTGTAGTATTTTTGCCTACTTTTTGTCTGCAGTTGCACTTGTCATAGGCTCCCCCACCATTTCGGATTAAGTCAAAATGCTGACTGTAGAACAGCATTTGTTCTTTTCAGGAGGAAAATGAAGGAGTTAGCAATATTCTGAGAAGCTTGTCACTGCTGATGACACACTACATAAGCTTACACAAAACAAAACCAGCATTGGAGATAAAAGGTTCCTTCCCAATAATCACTAGCTGGCCATTGCCATCCTGTGAGAGGGATGCATTGCTTCACTAAGAAACAAATAGGAGTTAACAGTGTCAAAAGAACAGAATCCATCTGCTGAGATAATGTCACTTGAGTGAAATTAAATATCCTACATAATTTCCTGCATTTCTTATCACATGGCTACTCTTGAAATGTTAATTTCCATTTAACCACTTGCTTTTACCTCAGTGAAGCAAATAGCAAGTACATCTGTAGCATGCTGGAGAGTCTAAATTCCTTTAGAAATTGTAGTGAACGGTGTCTTATTGCTTGCAGAGATATCACAAAAAGATTTTAATTTCCTCAGAACTTGTTTATCATTTGAAATTACTCAGCAGTTTAGAAAATACTTGTATGAGTTTGCCAAATAAATAGTGCTGAAATTTTTGATACTCCATGGAGAAAATGAGGATCTAAGACTGAAAAAATGTTTTGATTCATCCAACTAGAAAAGAAGGTAAGCTATTGGAGAGAAATTTTATTTTAAACAATTGAAAAGGGCAAATTAGGGTTTTTTTTACAAAAATGGTCGATTTTCATTCATGGGTTTTGAAGGAAAAAATTGAACTTGTTTCTTTTGGAAGCCTAATATGCCATGTTGTTCTCCCAAAAAGTAAAATGAAACTATGTTTAAGAGCCAGAAGTGTCTGGAAGATTTGTAAACAGCTGATATGGAGACCAAAGAGCTTCCACGCATGTGCTATTCACAGTTTACAAAACAATTTAAGGAAAAGTTACCATGTGAAATCAGCACATTAGCCCAAAAGTTTATATTCTGGGATTTTCAAAGCTTGAACAAACTAGAAGGAGTGAAGCACAGGGGTTTTTTTTCCAGTTTGACTAACCCAAGCCAAGAATTTGGCTTTTACTGGGCATGCTGCTCTCAAGATCAGTGGCTGAAGTTTTCTGCTGAGATTCATCTCCTAAGGAGCTTTTGTTACTGCCCCTGTGGCTACACTAAATAGATATCTCTTTATCTAGAATTCATGTTCAGTACATCTTTCTAAGGTTCCTATGAAAAAAATTATCTTCACTGTAAAATGTTGTTTACTTAGTTGCACTCTAAAAGTTAAAACAAACCCCCAAAGATTTGGTGCTAATGATGTAGTGGAAAAGTTCTGTAAATTTTAAATCAGAGCAAAATATTTGTGGAATAATGAGACTGAACGGTTTTGTTGAGTTTTGCTGTTGTTGTTGTTTTTAATCTATTCACCGGTCATTTTAGCACTTCAAATTTGCATTTGTTTGATCTTATGTACAGTATTTCAGTAGAAATTAATACTGTACTATTACTGTCACAATTTCTTTTGCCTTTTGAGTTTTGTTCCTTCTTTTTACTTTTGAACCAGTGAGCATAAAATAATCATTTTCTGTGTACCCAGAGAAAGTGGAAAAGGGGAATGAGTAAGGCTATTTTTGTAAAGCTTAACTTCTTTCCTAAGAACACAGTAAATAATTTAGAAAATCTTACATGAACACTGTATTCACAACTTCTGCCAGAAAAAAAGGGCTTTTATTCTTTTCTGCAATGAGTGTTCTGTTATTTTTTATATTATTTACATTTTTTTAATGTGTGCAGTGAAACTGATAAAATAGCTTATAATCTACCCTAGACTTATTTAAACTTCAACAATGGTATGAAAGAGAGCAGAGAGATATATATGACCTAGTGTTTTCCATCTGAACAACATTTTTCTGGATTCACCCTTCTCTTGTGGACTGCCTGTGGGGGAAAAAACCAACCAAACAACAAACTTATTCCAGTTCTGTTGGCTTTATGTGAAAAACCCTTCCTAATAAAAAATAGTGCCATTTTCCTGATTAAATATATGCAAATTTACCTTTTTTTTCCTTTAGCAAATGTCAGTATCTTCTTTTGAGCTTTCTTACATTTCTTCAATGCTAAGTCTTCATAACATGAAATGCAGCATTAGATTTCTACATATTCATTCTTGAAAGGACTATTACAAACATTTTAATCATTCTTAAAAATCAGTGTATGAAACAGCAAATGGTGAGCATGACCTGTCAGGGAAAGCTACTGTGAAGCTTATCCCTGTGTGAGTTTATATATATTCATTTCCTGCTTACTCTTATTAGGAAAGTGGAGTCTTAGGGAGCATGTCATACCTGAAAGCTGATTAATATTTTTCAGTCATTGCTGAGTATCTGTCAGAAGACAGAAAAAGGGAAAGGAGAATGAAGAATTATAATCAGATTTTTTTTTCTTCCAGAAGAGGTTCAGTTCACTAGTTTTTGCTGTGAAAGCATGTTGCTTTATGAACATGAGCATTTAAATTTGAGGTCTGCCCATCTGTCTTATGTCTCTTTTGTTGTCAAGGTTAGAAGTAGATGCTTTTCTTTTTTCATACTATTTCTACATGAATATAATATAACAAAAAGCAGAGGACTATGACCAGTTCTCATTTTCTTCCATGCAAACCAGTTACCAAGTGTTGTGAAGAACCCAGTTGTGCCATAGGAGGAAAGGTGAGATATTTTCATTACAAGAAAAACTGTGGGTAGAAACTCCTGGTACTTCCTCATGGTCATAATAAAAAAAGGGATACCAAAAGGATATTATTTGTATACTAAATTATGACTAATTTAAATTATGACAATGTGTTCATGCTACCTGTCTTGTCATGTTTTTGTAAGATTTCAAAGCTATGAGTAAATCCTTGTATGCTCAGAAATATGAAGGGTACTGAGGGCTAAAGAACCTGTGTGTGCCTCTCCTCTCAGTTCTGTCCTTGGATATGATTTGAACAAGCTTTAACAAGACCTTCAGAAGTAGATTCCTATCGCTTATTATTTTTTCTTTTTTCCAGAAAACAAGTGATGGATTTTTCACAGTGAGCCAAAGCAAATAACAGAGACTTCTCTTACACTTGTAAGTGCATTTTTGACATTTATTAATTTTCTGAATAAAGTTGAGAGAAGCAAGGAGAAAAGGTTATGAAACTGAGTCCTGCTTCACAGTAAGTTCAAAATAGGTGATGCCTTCCTGAAACTCTTTATACATGCATGTAATTTTTAAATTTATGAATATATAAAAGTGTATGGTGTTTTACATTACGATCATACATGTGTATTAATATTCCTACCAGAATTGGCATACATTGATTGTCTACCTTCTCTTTTTAAAGACAGGCAAGCAGTATTTAGAGGACTGGATAAGCAAGTAGACTCCAGGTAGGGCAGGATTCTTCTTTCAGCCACAGAAATTATATACAGACAATGTTAAGGGCAATTTCACTTACCTCTCAGTCCAAGCTACAAAGAGAAGTCTGTTTACTCCCTGATCCTCCCAGATGTCCCAACAGAAAAATTCTTAAAACTATGGCAGACATGATTTTGAAATCAAATTACCCAAACAATATGTTAACATACAATACATGTTAATGCTACTAAAGATAGAGTGGAGTTTCAGTTTAAGTAACCATTATCATCTTACATTTTAGAAAACTGAGTGTAATTTAATGCATATAAGCCATGCAGGTACACTACAGATAAGTATTTTATTAAGATCAATATAAAAGCTTTTGCATTAGTTAAAATGAACCAAGATATTGGATGTGAAATTTGGAAATCCCTTTCATAAAAGACAGGGTACTTGGATTTGGAAAATTTCGTTACAGATAGATTTTACAGGCAGCATTAAGCATTTGGCCCTTTTTTAAGCTGAAGAGGCTTAAAGGCTAGGAATCAACAAGAAAGGAGGTCTTATTAAACTTATTAAAAGCTATTGTAAGCTATTTAGACAAACTCTTGCATAATTTAGGTGTGTTAGGTCATAGGTTGGACTTGATGGTCTCAAACATCTCTTCCAACCTAGTTAATTTTCTAATTCTATGATTCTGAGTAAGAAAATTTCCACATAACCAGTTAGAGAGACAGGCTAATATTGCTAAGATTTGGAAGGAGGCATATGAGTACAAAGGAAGAGCCATTACAGTCCAGTTAGAGACACCTCTGCAAAGCTGGGAGGGAACTGGAGATGTTGGAATGGCAAAGTCACTTCAGCAGAGATTGGGAAGTACCCATTGATGGCATGGACAGAGTTACCCTGCACTGGTAGGAACCCCAAAATGGCACAAAAAAGTTGTGTAATGGGTGTGTGGGCTGCACACTGACCAGAGAAGTCCTCACTGTCCAGCTCAGCCTGCAGTTAGACTGATTTCAGTGCAAAGGGAACTGAAATCTTTTGTAGCTGTCATTACCACCATGTCTCTTACTTTCAGTTGCTTGAAGTGTTAATTTTCTCAGTGTTCCCATGAGATGAAGAAGGGTCAGTTCTGTTTTATGAGAGGAGAATGGGGGCACAAAGCATTTTCCCTGACTCTCAGCTCCTAAGAGTCCAATAAAGTACACTGCAGCAAAAAAGGAGGCTGCTGGTAAAGCAATATCTTCCAGCACTCCTATTGCAAAAACAGCCTGTAAAAAAAGCAAAAAGCATCTTTTACTGACACAGGGCATCACAATTCCCCAACTAAATAATACATAGCAGTAGAATTTTCCACTTTTTGGTGTCACTGTGTTGATAGAAAAATAATAGTTGAAAAAACACACTAAACATAAGCAACACAAATGTGTGCTTTTCTCTGGTGCCAATTCAGCCTCTGCCTATCTTGTGAACCAAACCCTCCCTTTCCCCTATTCTTTGTGTACATATTCCCATCACCTGCTTTGTGTCACACCATGTCATCCCAGACCTTGAGGGCCCTAGCTCATTTCTCAGGTCTGGCCTAGAATTACTCATTTTGCTGGTCCTCAGGGCAGCTTTCCCCTGTCTCCCACCATGGCAGCAGGAAGAGCCATGGGGTGAAGGGGCAGGGATGATTTGAGGGAAGGGTGATTTTCTAAAAATCAGTACAAGCTTATTTCTTAACCTGTCATAGAACAGCCCCACTGCTCTTACAGCCCAAGGTGTTTCATTAGCCATCCCTCATCCTTCTGAACACAGCAGCTGGCAGGTCTGCTGGATACACTTCTCTCCAGAGAAATAAAACACCTTGTCCAAGGCCCCATAGGATACCTGAGGACCACTTTAATGATTGAGGCATGTTCTGCAGAGGGCTTAAACTTCTTATGCTGTATGTGAAACGTTTATCACCCTCTACTGCAATGTGTAGAACATTTTGGTAGG
Organism: Chlorospingus semifuscus; assembly: GCA_035048045.1. Classification (NCBI taxonomy): domain Eukaryota; kingdom Metazoa; phylum Chordata; class Aves; order Passeriformes; family Passerellidae; genus Chlorospingus; species Chlorospingus semifuscus. The sequence continues at coordinate 106,332,189 of JAWWMS010000001.1, forward strand.
GTTTTGTTTTAGAATGTTTGTCTGTGAACAGATCTATTCTGTAGTAAATAATACAGCTGGGGAACTCCAATGGCACATCTCCATCACTGAAATGCTCTGGCGATAACTTTTGGGTTTATTGGCACTCTGAACTAATTTTGATGCCTAATAATTTTTTGAATTATAATTTTTTTAATTGTTAGAAGGTTGAATGGCAAACAAGAAGCTCATTCAGCTACTGTGTAATGTAGGATGCATTTCTCCCATGTGGTGGTGAATCACTTGGGGGAAGAACAGCTATATATGACTCCTCTAACATAATAAACAAAGGGTTCATCAATTCCAGGTGCAACACCTTACACTGTTAATATGTAATAGAACAGAGAGCTGATTTTGATTATCAAGGACTCCCTGAATTGCCTAGGAGGAGAATAAGTGGCAACAGAATTGAGAATTTATTTTTTGAAACCAGCTGACCAAGGAAGTCCAGATTGCTCTGTAAATTACATGGCTTCTCAGACAGCAAAGGAGTGCTCCATGTATAATCACCTCCCTTACTAAAAATGCACCATGGCCTTTCTTTTAATCTTGTGCTCAGTGAGTATGGAGCTAAAATGTTTTCCATCTGCTCCTATTTTCCTCAGATAATGTCAATGAAGTTTCACAGATGGAGGTACAGACATCAGGTAAAATTTATTTGGGCAAAGTAATAAAACCAACTCATTACCAACAAGTTTGAGAAGAACACAATGGTAGAACAACAATGAGTATTTATTTGTGACTTCTTATTTCAGATGCTAACAGTCACTGTAAGGTATCATAGGATAATTAAGGTTGGAAAAGAGCTCTAGGATCATCAAGTCTAACCATTAACCCAGCCATGTTCTCCAGATATCATTAGTTTTCCAGCAATAATGATTTTTTTTCTCCTTAGATTTTGCTTTTCTTGAAAGTAATTTCTAGGACTTACAATATACAGTAAACACACTGTGGTAGAAGGCAGTGAGCTTGAGAAGATGTGCAACATCTGTGTTTATACAAATTACCTTCAATATACTTAAAATGTGAAAAATCACATGAAGAAAACAATTAATCACCATTAAATTTAAGAGCAAATACTGCCAGCAGTAATTGCTGACAGAACTGCATTTGAGGCAACTGGTGTCCAAGTCTCTTGAGAGCAACTGAAGCTGGATTTTAAAATAAAAGAGCACTCAAAAGATGCTTTGAGTTAGAAGGATGGCAATGGTTTTGGAGACTCACATAAGTCCACTAACCAGATATTAACTTTCTCTCCTATTATGGCTTGACAGCCCAGAGAAGACGGGGCTGTGCAGTCAGAAATTGGCACATTGGACTGATGTGGGGAAACGTGGGTTCAAATTTCCTCAGAAACAGATCCTGCCAAGTGCAAACCCCAGTGCTAGGGCTTGGGGCAAGGAGACCACCATCAGCTCTTCCTTTTCTGGTGTGTGCTGTAACAGAAAAACATTTTCTAAACTCTCAGAGTTCAGCAGAAGAGAAAGCTTTTTTTCTTGTCGCTGCTGCTATTCTTGGCTCCTGCAGATGCAGAGAAGAGCTTTGGGTATCTTTCAGATTAAGACTTAAGACTTCAGTTTCTGGGACAAAAATAGATAAGGTATTTTAACACTCTAATTCCATGTAGCAAATGCTCTTGCTGGAAGCTTATGGCATTGTAGAAAGTGAGAAGCCAATCTACTCTGTGTAAGGTGGCCACAACTTTATGCCTTCCAAATGCGACAGTGTTCACAGAGGTTCTTGGATGAGGGAAGAGACGAGAATGTTGACTCCATGTTTCAGAAGGCTTAATTTATTATTTTATGATATATATTACATTAAAACTATACTAAAAGAATAGAAGAAAAAGTTTCATCAGAAGGCTAGC
>JAWWMS010000001.1:106370068-106394817 GCA_035048045.1 Chlorospingus semifuscus
AGTCTGGCCTGCTTCTCATCTCTAATAACTGGCTCAGCTGCAACTCCTTAGGAGTAAGATTACTTTCTATACTACCTTTATTTTCTTATATTCTATCCCTCTACATCCTTTCAGCAGAGGATTAGGTCCCTTCCAGAGTTCGGAGGGTAAAAAGACAACTTCTCTCCCTGCTGCCCTCTTTTACAGACCCTTTAGTGTGACATAACATACATGGTACCTCAAATAACCACAATCAGGTACCCAAAACAGTTCAGCTGCATGTCCCAATACTCCCACTCCAGGTGTTTTAAGTTACACCACTATTCAGCAGCTTTGACAGAGAAGTGCTGAATTATTACCTTCCATCTCATTGGAGAGAGGCAGGAGGCTGCAAGACCTTGTGCCAACACTTAGGAACACAAATTACCTAAAATTTGGGCATTAAAATAAGGTCAAACCCTTGGGTAATGTACCCCCTAAAGCCACAACTACAAGAATTTTAATGCATATTTCAAGAAATATGCCTTTCACTATCCTTGACTTGATCCCTCAATCCCAGCGGATTCATAGTTCCCTATGAGCATCCTCTCTCAATGCATTTCAGAGGAAAACAAAGCTTCAGACACCTCCCATCCTTTTTCACCCCCATCATGCTTGTTCCCTGCTCCAAGGTCCTTTCCTGTGAGTTGATTTCCACTCTGGGCACCCATCCTTGTGCCTGTACTCAGCACTCATCTGCTGAAGCCAAGCAAGGCTTCTGCCTCCCATTCTCCCCTTGGTTTCTGCTGGCAGCCTCAGGTTGCTGACCCCTGACTTGGGGGATATCCAGTGATGCAGTGGATACAATACCCAAGAGTAGAAAAAACACAGTATCATGTCCTTCTTAGCGCTTTAAACTTGCTTTCCCTTTTTTGCAACACCACCTTTCAGGTTCAAAGCATCTGTGTCTTTTCACAATGAAGAGTAACACAGCTTTCAGAATCAAAATAGACAAAAAGTATTAGTTATTGGAAATTCAAGAACAAAACCTGTGTGTAATGAATAAATCCCCCCACTGGAATAAGGTGCTCAGTACAGATTCCCATTTCAACACACAGCCTTGTTATTTACATTTAAAGCATTTGGTTTTCTGATGTTACAATACTTCCATCTTTATAAAGGCAGTGTGGACTCTGTGACACCCAGAAACTCACCCTGTGCTATTGCTATATGGCCAGGTGAGATACAGGAACCTGCCAATGACACCCCTCCATCTCTCCCTCTCTCCCTCTGTGTATTTTGATAAGAGTCCTTCAGCATGGAATTAACTGAATACCAGGAATATTCATTAGCCTAAGGAGCCTGTTCCTCCTCAGTAAACCACGCCACCTGAGCTGCATACATCTTCTATTCAGAGCAAAATAGGCACATTTTCTTAGTGTAACAATTTTTTTTTTTATTTCAGTTACTTTTTCACATAAAACTTTATGTAAGCTACAAAAATCGTGAAATGCAGAAATGGTATTAAAACCGCAAACTTAAAAGTTTAGATAAAATAAAATCAGTCTTTCCCTGCTAACAATGACCATTTAAAACGAACCATATTTTGATGGATTCATTTAATAAACATACCATACACTTCTCAAAAATAAATAAAGAACAACATCAGAAAAACCAATACTATCAACAACATGAAGCATTTAATCATCTCTTTTCTTTTCTTTGAAAGACATAAATGAAATTTCTAGGCACAGTTTTAGGCATTATAGAGGACACAGAGGCAATAGGTTAGTGTGCACTGCGCTGTACAAAAATACAGTCTGAATAAATTACATTGCTAGCCATAAGATTAGACTTCACTTACCAGTCAGTTCATTGCATGTTTAATAATATACAGTTACATGCTAATCCATATATATCATTTATATTTCAAACACATAGGTCTCTCTATATTTGTTTTTAAAATTTACAAAAGCTAAACGAAGTTGTGCAAGAAATCCAGAAGAGGTGCTGGGTATTTGTCAGCACCGGACGGTATACTTTAAGCTTAAAAAATACAAATAACTAGCCCTGCTTGCAAGTTTGCTATATATATATATATATTTATTCATATATATTTGGAAGAAAAAAATGGATTTGTTGTGGGAGAGAATCATTCTGCCAGTGAGATAAAGTCAAACAACTGAAATAATGGTGACATGACACAAGCACAACATACAAAATTATTAATTTGTCGTACGTACACTCAGGACATAGACTTGCATCTTTTTCGTGGCTAAAAAAACCCCAAGAATCAGCACAAAGTTGCATTTACCTTTAGTTCTGTTCTGAGAAACAGAATGCTTGCCAAAATTTGCAATGGTAAAGAGGAAAAAAAAGACACTGCAGTAGCAACCTAAGCTAAAGGTAGGTACCTAAATCCACATACTGAATGCCCAAACACAAAGGTCCTGAGGAGTCTGAGGTGGGTCCTAGTAGACTGCATCACCTTCAAGAGGAAAAGCAGACATTGGGACTGAAAATCAGACCTTTGACTCAACTGTGAATCAAGAACCTTGTCTTTAGGCATTCACATTTGTAAATTGTTGTGCCTGAACACCTTTCACATTAACAGCCAGTGGCTTGCAGAGCACACACCATTCATTTGCATCTGCCTTAGGCCTGGCAGCTGCTTTCACCCAAACTCTACATAAAGAAAAACAATTTGATAAATTAGTGGCTACGATGTGGGTTCAGCATTGCATCTTCTTGTCAGCACAGACAAGTGCCACAATGCTGGCCCCAAAACACCATCTCCTTAGAAAGGTACAGACATCTTCTCACAGTGGGCTTCTCTGCACTAATCTAATTCCCATGCCAAACTACAATGTTCTCCATGCTGCTAAATAAAAGCAGAACTACACAGCTGTTCAGAAAGATACTGAGTGAACTATATACTGAATATCCGCCTGAAGTCAGTCTCAGGAAATAAAGCGGAATTACAAATGCTCTCTTGGTGCCTGTGAAATAACTGGAGCCAAGTTTTCCTGCCATCCTTTTTGTTCTCAAGGCACTGCCATGCAGTCCCTTCCATGTCAAGCTGTCATTTTGCTCCATCTAATCTAATTAATCACCACTGCTGATTCTGAATATTCTTCCATGGTAGTAAAGACTGAACTCCAGAATGTGCCAGAGTTTTATAAACCATCTCCACAAGCCAGCAATACTTGCACAGTGACCTCCTAAAGGCAGCCCTGTGGTCATTGCAGACTCCCAGCACCCTGGAGATGGTGGCCCAGCAGAAACACAAGAGATGCCATCTTAACACTCAGTAATTCAGGAGCCTTTTCCATGGAACCAGCAAAACCATTTGTGTGGAGGTGGATGTGCAACCCCAGCACATCTGCTTGTGTAGAGGTCCACAGAGAATATATTTTAAATTTCTCCATTAAAAAAAATAGTTATTTCTAAAGATTACAGTTGTATAAAAATATGCTTATAATTAATTGAAAATATCCAAATAAGCAAATTGTAAACAAAAATAAAAGTGATGCGGATTAAATTCATGTGAAGGTTCTCCCTATTTTATCTTGGGTTTCATTTCATGAGTACAGTCTCTGGATGTTTTAAATGGGAAACAGAGTAGGCAAGGAGTAATCAGATGTAGATAATCACCAAAAAGTCCATTAGAAACACAGTTTTTAAAAACAAGAGATTGCCTCCTGAAGTGCTAATGTTTTAATATGGACATGATGGCATCTCAGCTGTATTCTTGATGATCAGGGACACTCACAACCTAACCAGATTTTTAAAAAATGGCAGTTTTTAAATTTGCAACACCCTTAGAAAAGAATTTTTAGCAACTATTATATTACACATGGAACAGCAAGAAGTTATTTTTGTCCAGTTCTACCTTAACTTGATGTGAACTTTTAAGCATTTCCCATAACACAGAGTCTGTACAAGGGCATATACAGAAGACAAACCATTGTGTGTTTATTTTGTAACACCAATCAAAATTGGGGGTATCAATCCAAGACTTTCCAGAATGTGTACAAAGTTAGTATTTTAACCACTGCATCACAGCTCATATTACAATTTTAGGATGAATCATTTCTCTCCCTCTGCATATATATTTGCATTATATATATTCATTTATACTAACAAATACCTTTCAAAAATATAACTGAACTTGATCCATATGCTTTCTTTTCATGACAATGTTTGCAAGTTAAATGGTTACTCAGGAGAACTGCAATTCATTCACACATTTTAGATGTCCCAGGGACAGAACAGGTCTTTTTCTATTCCCCTTTATCTTCACCCCTCCAGCAAAACACTGAGAGCTGAGACAACTTCCAACTACACAGTCAGAAGCACATGTCTCTGGGTTTGGACTTCCTTCAACAATCTGCTACAGCTGGCACGGTGATGTCGATTACTAATTCATGAAATCCTGTGTGGGTTGGTGGCTTGTTTGGGTTTTTCTTTTTTTTAAATTATTCTACCAGCAGACTGTTGAATGCAGATATTAGACAAGTCATTAACCAGTTACATTCACTGCCCTCAACACAGTCCCTTGCAACTAATTCCTTAAGAGCGCTTTTGAGCAAGTAACAAGGGGCCAACTCAGCCTATTGTACATGATGCCATTGCCTGCTTATCAGACATCTGAATCCTCTATGATACAGGGAAACTTCTAAATGGAGCCCATACCAGCTGCTCCCCTGAAGGCAATAGCAGATGCTGGCATTGCATTCTCTTTCCAACTAGTTTTCTCACAATGGTCGCTGTCACGTAGATCCTTTTGCTTGTTGTCAGGAAAAATGAAGTTTATGTATCAGCAGCTTGCAGCATCTGCCTATGAAAGATCAGCAATCCTAGTGTTTGCAGTTCTTCTAAATGGTTGTAAAAGCTGGTTACAGTGTTCACACCCAAAAGGCAAAGGCTATTTTATCAACAGAGCAGACTGTTTGGTGCTCCACAAGTGTTCTAAAAAAACTGTGAGCTAGAAAAGATGGGGTAATCCTTTTTTTAATTTTTCTTTTCATTAAATGATTCTAGTAATAGTCTTCATAGTTCTTAGGGTTCAGGCAATAAAGAATGGCACCCCCAAATGAAAATATAGTTGCACCCCATGCCAGGCCATAGCCCCAGTTGAATTCATGGTATATTTTCAAGCTGACCGTTTCGATGAACTTGATTGGGTAAAGGACTAAACTGCAGACCTGGAGAACAACTGAAAGAGAAAAAAAAATACAAATGTCAGAAGAAGCCTTATTTTGCTTCCCTAAAACAAAGAAAATATCAAATAACTAAAATTCACATTTAAAATGCTTTTGGAGATTCTTAGCTTCTCAGTGCTGCCCTTTTTAAATCACCTTCATTTCATTCACAGACAACAGAGCAGCTCTTCCATACTCCCTTGCTGATCAACAAATATTATGGCTGTGATATAATGATGATCCTTCAAATGTCCAAAAAATAAACAGTGAGAGTGGCATTTCCCAAATTCTTTTCTGTTTCTCCTTTGTATTTGAGTTTGCAGTCATTACTCCTTCCAAAACAGCAAAACTTGTTCTATTGCCATTATAAATAAGTCAAAACGAGAAGCAAGAATACATATTAAGAAATGTTGCTGAGAATCAAATAATTTACTTAGCCTAGAAATAATTCATTGTCATAGGTGATATATACTTGTGCTCAGTAGAGACTCAGTGAATCACGTATTTCATATTCATTACTGTGTTCTGTAAGCAGAATTAATGACATTCTTGCACAGAATACCAAGGAAACTATAAAATTTGATCAGTCACTAAACTTCAAGCCAGCAAACTATTATGAATTTAGGGGGTGGGTCAGAAATACTGTTTGATGAAGGAAGATAATAAAATAGGTCAAATCCAAAACATTAAAAGCTTCGAAATCAATACTTCCTATAGCACTGCCTCTGAGATCTACAGACACACATTGGCCATTTCACTCACACACACACCCTTGCCCAACTGGCACTTTTCATTAGCCCTGGAGACAAATGCTCACCTGTCCTGAGGACAGGGCTGGTATGGGGAGATCATACCCCATGTTCATCAGAACCTCAGTGATAAACTCTATAAGACACTCACTGGAAATTTCAGCTCATCCACCTTAGCGTACAGAGTAGTCTTTGGACCCTTACTTGAGACTGGCAATCTGAATAATGTTTGCACAGTGGATTTTCTGATGTGGATATCAAAATCCTCAGGACTTTTATTTAATTCTACACTTATTGAAGTGTTACTTAATATTATTCCATTTGAATATAATTTTTTGTCTGTCAGCTCACAAAATACTGTGCAACATTTGAGAAACTCTGGCAGGCTACACTGGGAAAAGCACCTATTCTTATGAAAAGATTATGCATTCTAGTTCTGTATAATGAGAGCATCTTTACATCCAAAAGCACCTCAACATATGCTCAGCTTTCAGACACATCTTTAAGACCATTCAGGGTTGGAAAGGATTTCTGAAAATGTATGGAAATATATGAGTTTTTCTTTAGTGCCTTCCTGCACTGGGGATGCAGCATCTCTGCTGAGTCAGTGCAGAAGCTGCTCCATGTGTGTCTGTGTCAAGTGCAAACCAAGAAGTCTCCACCTTCCACACTGTAACATATGAAGTATGCTTAATTTCAATCTACAGATTGGACTTGTCAAAACACAACCAAAAAAAAAGTGATTCTCTTGGAAGAGGAACATGTTGCTAAAGCAGCAACACACACAAGAGGGTTTTTTGACATTTCCATAGTGAGGGTTCCAGCTTTCCCTACTATTGATCCAGATTTGCTATTGTAGAACTCAGAGCAAGTGCTGGCAGCAAGTGGCTGGTGGGAGCAGCCACCCTCCATAGCACTGTCATCACTTTGCACTGATTTTGCCTTCTGTCATTGTTTTTCCCTGTAGAGCAGGAAGGGAGCTGTGCAAGCTAGAGACAGCAGTCAGCAAAGTTAGGAGAAATGACCAGCATGACCCCAAAAGATGTTGAAAGCAATGCCTGCAACTTCTGATCTGTTTCTAATGAATTTAAAGGAACTCCTGCTAAGGGAAGTGTGTACTATCTTTCTTCAGAAGCACAAGTCTTTTCCTGCAGAAAAAACAGGGTGCAAAGGAAATCTTTAAAAATCTGCTACTCAAATGCTGTTCAGAGAAGACTAATCATCTCAAACTTGATTGTTCTCTTCAAATGTAGACACATTTTTATGAAGCACTATGATGTTTGCAATATAGGAACAGGAATACCGGTTTTATTCCATTCACATGAAATATAAGCAATTATACATACTCATCATATTAAACATGCAGAAATCATAAGAAATGCTTTAAAAGTAGAAAAATATAATTTCAGTCATCTTTTTTTTTCTTTGTACAAATGTTTGACTATAAATTTTGACGTCAAAAAAAAAACCCACTTATGCTGTGGCTTTCTAATTTATCTGTAATTATGAAAATGCTGGTGCTGGCTAGTAAGTTCTGTACTTCTGTTCTCTACCTCCTGCTTATTTCAGATGAGTAAAGTACTTCATTAATCAGTACTGGGTGTTTTAAAGATTACCTGAAAAAGTAGCTGCAACAATGATAGGAAAAAAAAAATTCCTCTTTGCAGTGCCAGGCAAGCTGGCAGTAATGAGAGTGGACACTAACCTCAGAGATTCAGGATGGACATCAACAAGGAAAAAAGTATCATAAGGAGGGCAGCAAGGGCCCAGGACAACATGCTTGGAAAGGCTGTGACATCTTCATGCCTGAATTTCTTCAAAACTGGGCCAGACAAAGCTGTCATTGGTAGAGACCATGCTGCCTCAAAAAGGAGATTGGAGCACATAACCTAAAGAGTATTCTCCCCAACAGTATTTCTTTGATATTATGACTCTTTTTGCTGCCCTGTAGCAATCTGCACTACATTCTACTGAAGTCAGTCCTACTTTTTCAGACCATTCCATCAACTTCACGAAATCAAATTCTGGTTTTCAATGTTTCCACAATTTTTTCTAGTTCCACTGTAAAATTTGACAAGTAATCTTTCACATCTATCTTCTATATCATTATGAAAATAGGTGATAGCACAGAACTAAGGATGAAATCGAACTGTGCTCTCTCTATCAGAATTAAAAGATACCTCCTTAAGTATTCTTCAGTTATTATATGCCACCATTTTATATTACTCTCTTACCTGTAATATTTTCACTTAGCCACTGTTTTCCCTATCTTGCATGGAAAAGCACCTTGTGAAATGCATTGAAAGCTTGCTAATGTCACCAGGATAGTCTTCCAAACACTGTCACAATTGTTGAAACAGCACCAAAAGGCAAGCATCTTTACTTTTTCTTTTGTTTCTTTTATGGACTTCCAGCAAGCACACTTCCTATTTCTGCCCCTAAGTTAGACTTGGTTAGCACTTAGTTAAACAGTAAGTGTATCATGAAACTCCTGCACTGACAAGTCTGTGAGCCTGCACTTTGAGGGCCAGCTTGGTGCAGGAGCTCTGAGACACCCAGCAGGTCCATGAGCTGGAGACTCCACTAGAGCACAGAGGCACATGAGCCAAGGTGGCTCCATGCAAGATTTCCTGCAACTGCCTCCCTGTCTGCTCCACATTTTTCCACCACCTGAGGTGTTCCTTTACCTCTCAACATTAAAATACATACTGTTAGCTCTAGGAAGACATGTTCACAACCTTTTCATTACTTGCTGGTTTATTTTCAGCATCTAGGTTGAATTTTGGGTTTTTTGGTCCCTTTCTTTGTCATCTCTTCCAGTCCCACCCAGTCAATCTTCTCCCTCACCTACAGAGTTGCTAACTGAAACCTGAAGCTGAGGGAAAAAAAAAAAAATAATCAAAACTTGAAGGAAAAAAACTAGCCTGGAGCCAACTGTTTAGACTCTTCTAAAGCACCTGGAAATAACTTTTCCATTTTGTCCTTTCTTCCACACAGAGACCTTTTCTACCCAACACCCACACATCGTTAAACGTCTCTGGGAAATTCACACTGTGCCCTTTTTCCAGAGGCAGCTGATAGACTCCCAACCAGAGTTACACAGAATATTTGGTCTTGCCAGCACATTCACAGGTCAGGGTGGTGTTTATCCTGAAAGATTTGTGAAATCCACAGATGAAGGCTTGAATCCATGGAAAGCTGCATAAGGCACAAACTGCTACAAGCTTAACCTTCCCCTCTTCAGTGGGGGATTCTTTCCATAATTCTTTCAAGATACATCATCCATATTCATCTCTACAATTGCTGACATCAAAGATAAAATCTGCAGGAAATGTCTTCTAACAATGTAAGTGTCAAATCCTGAAAGGATTCTCCTCAGATTTGCTAGATAATGAAGAAGAATGGGGCAGGTTGTCCTGGGCTCATCATCTCTCCTCCAATATGCTTCAGGTTATGGCTGCTCAAAATGCACATGCACACACACAGAGGCAAAGGGAAGATGTAAACACCATCAAAAGCTAAAGAACCAATTTAATTTCCTCTTAGATTCAAGTAAGCATTAAAAGCCTTCACCATCAACCTTTTGTAGTAAAGACTAGAAGCAATTTTATGCAGAGGAGAGCACATGAAGAGAAACAGTAGGATTTGAGGAAATCTTTTCTTGTGGAAAGGCATTTCTTTTTTTAGTACAAACTTAACTACTAAATGAGCAACACAGCAAGATAGGCATGTATGGATGAATAATTACCGAATTACTAGATGATGTTATGAGAAATGAAGCCAAAGGCCAAACAAGAAACCACTATAAAAATTACATACCCCCATTTCCTTCAAAGCTAACTGCCCAGCATACCTTATAAACCTCAGAATTAACACTAAATTTTAAAAGAATGGCACCAGTACCTTTATTCATTTAACCAAGCAAGCAATGCAACACATAGAACAAAACCAGACGATTTCCACTCAGGGAATCCGATCCTGGGTTGCTTTAATTTCCTGAAAGCAAATGAAATGCAATCTAGGAATATGTCCAGAGCACATAAAAGTGCATCTTGAAGGGCTTGGTTCCATCAAGGCAATGTTATCAGCAGGGGGCAGCAGGAGCTTTCCCAGAGCTCTGCTTCATCCCAAACTCCTCCAATTCCACATTCTCATCCTCTCATCTCCCTCTAAGTGGCTTTTTTTAATACATCCCAAAGGTTCTGTCATCCTCTTCATTATGGGCTATCAGAAGGGGCTTAAGCTGCTGGCTCCAATGCAGATGTGAGTGACAGGATGAAGGCAAACCATGGTTGGTGAGTCTCAGGAGAATCTGAAACATCCATGCTGACAAAGCCCCAAAGCACCAGAATATATATAAAAGGAGATGATTTGATATTGTAATTGTACCTCACTGGACCAGTCTTACAGACAATTCAGATTCTTAGGTCTCCCTTAAGATTTTGTGATAGTTTATATAAACTGTTCCATTTTTGTGTTTTTAAAACCAAACAGGGACTGCACTGTGACAGCTTGTTAAATTAATAACCAAGTGAGATGACACAACAAAATTAATTCCTTATGGCACAGGGGCATATATAAACACCTTGAAAGATAATCCTATTTATTTTCACATGTAGAGCTTCCAGGGCTCACCTTTGGGTATTAATTTCCCTGTTTTAAAATTGCAAAAGAGAGAACATTAAAATAAAAATGGCTTTGCACAAAGAATAAAAATGGGGACATCAAGCAGCACAAAGTCACAGATTAAAAATGGTATTTTAAGATTTATCCTCTGTAGTTTCTCCTGCTGCATGAACTTCATAAAACAATAAATACAATGCAAATAAATAATTGTTTATGAACTAATAATAGTGCAACTGCAAAAATGATTAATGCTGTGCAGAACTTACAGCCTGAGAAACCTCACTGGAGTTAAGACAGAAGTAACCAAACACCTCTGAATTAGTATGCAGAACGAGGCATATCTCCCTCCACGAAGGTTCAGCTGCTCTCAGGAAATCTTTTTAATGATGCCAGTGCTTACCTGCAGCAAAGAGCATGACTGCAACTGGTCTGTAGAAGCGCCTCCGAGATCCCACGCAGATGGAGATCAGCCCAACCAGGAAAGCTATGAGAATAATGGCAGCACCACCCAGCAGCAGAGCCAGAGTAGCTATCTGCCAGTCTAGGGGGAAAAAACACAAAGAGGGGAAAAAATAATTACACAAATTCAGTAAAACAAGCCCACAGGCCTGACAGAAACAAGAGAATATGAGGAACACAGAGGCTGCATCGAGGCTTGAGTAAATAAAGAGCTGTGCCTTGAATTTCTTTTTCCCCTAATTAGTGAATCACCTTCATAAAACAGATGTAACTCAGAAGCAAAGTGCCACAACCTCCCACGCTTACTCAGGCCTTAGTTGGCTTCGTTGGGATTTTGTCTCAAGTAAAACTGAGTAATTTGGTCCCCTGGTTTTTATCCAATTTAGAATGAGAAATTGAGGCTGGCTCAGAATTAGCTGGTGTAGGGTTAGCTGCCCCTCATTCTGCTGTAACTTTCGCACAAAAGAGAGTGAAACTCAAACCCCTGCGTGAGCTGGTCAGGATGACACAGCAAGGGAAATGCACAAAGCCCCATCATACACACCTGTCCCTTGGGAAATACCAAGGCCACAGTATGAGTAACAAAACTGAGGAGATGCTCAAAGGTTAAAAAATATATATATATATTTTTTCAACACTAAAAGATAGCTGTAAGTCAAGAATTTCTAAAGGCAGTAATAATCATTAGCTGCAGACCCAGTCAAATCTCAAGCCCATTTTAAAATGTCAGTTATCCTCAAGAGTAAGTTTTTCTTCCCCCAAAAACAACCTCTGCACTTGTCCCAGACTATTTTCTAGTTATTCTGATATATAATGGATGCAGTTATAAACAACATATTTTCAGTCTTAAATCACATAAATCAGAATCCATTTGTAAGCTGATGGCCATGATGCACGTGTACAACATCCAAAATCTAACTTAAGAGCTTCTGTGGGACTTTAGAAAGGCACAGGCTTTGGGCTGCCACTTTTCCCAAAAGAATATCTATGACCTTTACTCTCTCCAGTAGCAGGCATCAAGAAAAAGAATCAGATCACTATTTACTGCTTATCACTACTATTTACTAGTTCAAGAAGATGATATAAATTCAGCTCATGGGAAAAGCACCTGTGGATCCTTTGCATCTCACTACTTTGAAAATGCTACCAGTCACGCGATACTCACAAAAAAATGCCCAAGTTCGCAAAAAATAAGATTATTATTTCCAAATTAAAGTATCTTAAGGTTACTAAAACAACAAACACAACAATGAACATTGTCTTTTGGGAATGAGTAAAAAGGCACTGTTTTAAATAAACATTGGATCCAGTTTCAAGAGGAATCTAATCTGCTGAAGATACAGTGCAGCTGTGGAGTTTGGGAATGGAATACTGGCAGCTATTATCACCAAAAAGTCCTCACATATTACATGAAAAAGGATGAAGGAGATTAGAAGAAGAAAGTGAGTTGAAGAGCTATAAAAGCATTTCTTGAAAAGAAAGTGATTTTAAAGGGAGGTTTGTGCAAGTACACACATTTATTTTCATTCTTTTCAGAAATCCAGGCATGTCCTTTACTAATAATTTAATTACTAAGTACTCAACCTTCCAAGATATTTTACTCCTTGTTTTCTTACTGGACTAAACCCCAAGGCTGGGAACAATCTTTCATTCTATCATCAACATGCAATCTCTAAATCTCTAATGCCAGTTTGTTGTGTGTCCCACTGCTACACCATCACTATTGGGATGGAAATACGATTTTAGGACTGGACAGAGATGTTTCAGTGAGTGGTTTTTAATATTAACATGAGCTTTCAGAAACACCAAGAGGTTAGTGTACTGATGATTTAGAAAGGATTCTTCCAATAGCAAAGTGCATTACAGATACAAAAACCAGAAATAAATAAACAGAATGGATCACTTTGGAACAATATGAAAGGAATCCTTGCATTGGAAAACTACACAGATACAAAATCCAGCCACATAAATCCATATCACACCAAAGTTAAAAGACACATAAAATTGATGAAATAAATCAAAGGGCCAGACAGGAAAACTCAGAAACTAAATTTTTTTGAAAGTCATCACAAATAATTAAATACTAAATGTTATCTTTGCATTGATCAGGTGCCAAACTCAAATGCAAACAGATGTGTATGACACTGGAGTAGCAGCTAAATGGAAAAAAAGGTTAAGCATCCTATTGCTTTCCAAAGCAACACTGGAAAAATCACCAAAAAACTGATAATAAATTAGGCAAAGATGATATAAGTGCAGGGTTAGAATAAAGTTTAACTTCCAGGACAAATATACAGATTTTAGAAAGGGTGAAAAATAAACAAACTACCTTACTATAGCACTGATGTGGGAGGTAAAAGGACAAATGAGTGTTGGGAGACACCTACACTCCCAACTAAAAAAGAACTGCCTTGAATAAACAAAATTAATTTCTTGAGTAAGACAACCTACTCAGAGATGCTGACAGCAGGACAAAACCAAGGCTCTTACTGCTCCTCACTACCAGCTGGGACCAGGCACTGAATGCTGTGCTCTGGGCACATCTGGAATTGCCTGTTTATTTCAGTCCCTTTCACAGGAGCATGCAGTGCTACCAGCCTTTGCCTGGAGCTGCAGGGACTTTGGCTGAAGAACATTGTGAAGGTCAGACATTAGTGCACAAAGAATACAGGAATAAACTTTCCTATAGTGGCTGCCATAGTAACTACATGTTTAAATCTCCTTGTCATCTCGGAAAAATGTTAACTTTCAATTCCAAAAGCCATTTATTAGGTGACAAAATAAAGCTTATGGTGGACTAAGAAAGCAAAATCTTCTGCATGGGTCTTCTACTTAACAGCAATTTTTTATCTTTTTTTTTTTTTTTTTAAAATCCAGGCCACTGGTCTTTACACAAAATAAAGATCCAAAGAACCACTACCTCTGAAGGCAGAGCATCCTGTAAATCAAATATCTGTAATATAAACACATAGAGCAAATAGAGTTTTTCTACAAAAAGACCTGAAGTGTTTCTCAGACTACCCAAGAGTGATTTACAGGACACAGCACCAGAATGGGATCAGGAGATTGTTCTGTTACACAGTGCTACTGGTACACAGAACATAAACATAAACCTACTTTAGAGCATCCAAAATATGCTTGTACCTCTTCTAGGCATGCACCAATCTTGCAAAGAAGTTACTAATAAGAACTGTAATTCAGGAGCCTCAGCAGTTCAGTGAGACTGCTTGTTCTCACAGAGACAGAAATATGAAAAATCAGAAGTCAAATGGGGCTTTATAGATGATAATTATTACTTTTCTGCATTCAAAACACAATTGGTTACACTTGAAGAGTACACATCAGTCTTTTTCACTGTACACCACTACAGGTTTTTAAACTACACATCCATTATCTAAGCAAAATATTAGGAACTAGTAAAAAAACTAGTAAAACTCACAGAAATGTTAATAAAATTTTAGACTTGAAAAAGCACTATGACCTAATATCATGCCCAAGTAAGATTTCCTTTATTGGTTTAGATAAACTTTAGATTTTTCAAATGTTCCAACATTTTAGCAATACATTAAGAACTACACTAGTAGTGCCACCTATCCCATGCAAAATAGAATTAAGACATTTTTGACAATTATTAGGTAACTCGAGAGATTTCGTAAGAAAAGGCTCACTTAATGTATCCTATTTTTAGGTCTAAAAATCCCCAAGCATCCCAATGTCTATAACCATGAGAAAGATATACTGCAGTTCTGACAGCGATTATAGTGTTTGCATATTTTTAACTGTAAGAATCTGCCCATTAGTGTGGGGATGTGGGCTTCAGTATTTGGAAACATATATAAATAAGAACCTAGGCACTTGAGATCTATTTTCAATACATATTTGGTGAAAAAAATTATTAAAACTACCATCTTCAGTTAAAAAAAAAAAATGAAAAGCCACCAAATCATGATGATACAGTTTATTTTCAGTTAGTTCCTCATACAACAGTCAGTGCCTTTCTGGGGGACAGCTTGGTCTCCTTGCTATTTGGAAATTCTGCCTGTTTCTTAGTGACCCAGAGGCATAGTGTCAACTGTACACTGACATTTCTAACTCTCCTCGCTTCTTTCCCCAAAAGAAATGACCCACGGCTTTGAGCTGTGATTTTTAATTAAGAGTAGTGCTATTTCCTCAATTCCTTGGACAAAATAGTGCTTCACGACTAGGAAAAAATCAGGAAAAGCCATAAAAGAAGAAGAAATCACATCAAAGTCCTGAAATGTATATCTTAATAACTAGGTCCTTTTTTTAATACAAGAAAGATCAATGCAAAAGGCTAGTATAGATGTCATGTTTTCAGTAAGGTACCCTAAAATTAAATATTTTTTTCAACATGGTATTCTACCAAGTAAAAGAAGTAGAAGTAGTGGTGGGTATAGGAACATACTATGGAATATGTGAAGCATTTGTGTATAGGGCTATTCCAGACAGTGCATGTGAATTGAATTAATTTCTTCAACAATCAAATATTCCTTTCTTCCATACAATGGCTCTTCACCAAGTCTCCTCATAAAGGCTGAAGTACCAAAATGCATGCAGCTGTTACATGATGAAGGCAATGCCTGACCTTCTAAACAAAACAAAATCTTGGTAAGAAACAAAAACACCACATTCAAGTAAATTTTTCTGATTCATTGCAATGCTTCTATTTAACAAGTACCTGCCCTCAGATAAAATACTCTAAGAAACTGCAATATAGCATTTAAAATCAAGAATAATGATTTTGAAACAATGTGTGAAGCAGAGAAACTTGAGGCACCCACACATAAATTAAATGTAACCCACTGAGTATCATAAAATCCAACTTAAATAAATAGGATAGCTAGAGATATTCCTAATTGCTTCATATTCAAACTTAGATATCAAATAGCCAACAAAGGTTTAAGAAATGTAGTGTACATATAAAAACATAAAGGCAAACTAGTTCCTAGAAGTGCTTTGGTTGCATGATCAATGAGATTTCTTCTTTCTTCAGCAGGATCCTGAGCAGAGGCCTCTGTGCAAGGTGAAGGTCCACAGAATTCTGTGGAAAAGCTGAGGAACAGCAGGGGCCATTAAGTTCTCACATCAAATTACTCTACAGAGGTCACCTCTGGAGCCTCAGCGTGAGGCAGAATGATGGTTTTCAAAGAGCTGCTCAGAAGAATTCTGCCCTGGGTGAAGGGGATGTTGGCTAGAGCTGGGAAGCCCAGTGCCTGTAAGTCCACACTCCTCTGCTCCTGTAGAGCCAGCCTGCAAGTGCAGTCCTCTGGGATCCCACAATGGACACTTCTGCTCACTGCAGGCACAGTGCTTCCTGGCAAGATCCACACCAAACCTCCATAAACTGCTCTAGCCACAGCTTTTCACAGTGGAGCCTTGTACAAAAATGACAATAAATAAGTATTTTCTGTTCACTGATTAATATAGCATGCTTACTAGTGCTGGCTGCTGCACAGACATATTCTGGCTTTTATTTTTTCTTTTTATTTTATGGATTGAGAATAAGATTTTTCTGAAGTAGGAAAATTACTTGTGCATGTGGCTACTCAAGTCACCCAGACACTTGAAAAGCATTACCAGAGCTACAGAAACCAGCCAGCTCTGGCTGAAAGCACAATTTCCTTGAGAGAACTCACTTTACATCAAGGCTTTCTTTTAAAAGCCATAAATTTATACAAATGAAAGAGCTACATTAAGTCACAGATGTGTTAAAAATAAGAACATGACATTTTCCCTAAGAAATCTGTCTTTATCCACACACAGCAGCACGTGGGACAAGCCCTGGGTAACCCAAGTGCTGCACAACACCCATGGGACCAACAGGAAGACTTCCCCATAGCTCCAATTCACCAGGACATTGACAACACCCAAAGAGAAATTTAACATCTTATGCTGGGTGCCAAAATCCCTAAGTGCCTCCTAAGGATAATTCAGAGGCTCCACATAAGGCACCAGTCATTTTGCATTTACTGTACAAGAGGCTTGTAGGATGGTTTAGTGTTCCTGATGCCAAGTGAAGAGTCACTTAGAATCAGTCAAAGAAAAAGAGGACAAGCAGAGAGAAATCCAAAAAACAGCTTTCTGGTGCAGACCCTGTGTCTTACAGAGGTGCAGAATGCTAATGGATAATGAGGGCAGCTTACCAGTGAAGGAGGAAGGCAGTTAACTCCTTAGCTGCCATACCCAGGGGCTAGAGAGCTTTCCAGAAGCTGCAAGGCTTTTGCTTCCCAGCCCTTGCTCCAGACTCTAACCTCACACCTCTGCTCCCTTTTCCCAGTGGGATTTCCTGATTGCTAGGGCAGGCTGTCACTGCCCTCCTCTGTCTGCTAGACCCAAGGCACAAACAGATTTATGAGGTCCATGAACAAATAGGTACAAGGAAATCCAGATCCGAGTCTTGCTCCAGAGCCTTCTCCCTGACTGGTCCCTTCCAATGCTCTGTTGCTGTTGGTGCACCTTTTCCCTGCTGCACAGGAATGCTGACCATCACTGGATGGTGGCCCAGACTCAGGGCTCTCCCACCTTTGAGGGAAAATGGCCTTAGCAGCTCCCTACAGAGCTGTAACCCTCTCACCTGGGCTCCTCCTGTGCCTTTCCTCTTCTCAAGAGCTAGGTAACTTGTTACTATAAGACATGAAACAACACAGTGGACACACTGCTGTTCTCAAGGTAAAAAGGGAAGTTTATTTTCTCCAACATTTATAGATTTCCAAAAGAGACAGTGGATTGGAAGGTGAAAGTGCCACCTCTCCAATGACACTGGACAAACCAACAGTCCATCAAATTTCTCATCCTCCATAAAAGAATGGAAAACAATAAATTATTTACATAAAGTGTGTAAGAAAGTTCGTTACAAGAATGCAAACATCAGAAGGCTTAGAAAATCTTACAAATCAGGGTGACAGTAACTGAGATGAGCAAGGAAGAGGTTGACTATTACAGGCAAGATAACAAACAGCCCACTGGCAGGATGCTCCAGGCAGAAGGTCCTTTCCCTCCTCAGCCTGGAAAGGATGTGCTTGATAGCCTGGGGGAAGAACTAGGCAGCCCCTACAGCCACTATGCAAACTGCTCACCTTGCCATGGAAAGCAGTGTCCCTCACCTTCCACCCAAAGGTGCCATTGGGAGAGCAAGGAACAATTTGGTTATATCTGTAAAAATATGGTAAGCAACTCTACTGGTGTGTGAAAGAGACAGCAAGACAACAAAATGATCTAAATGCCTGGGGGACTGCAGATGCATGAGCAACTTGAAATGCAGCAGGTGCTTGCTCATCTGCCCATGGACACACACCTCTCCTGAAGAATCAAGCTTGCATTCCTTGTTTATATGAAATATATACACTTTGCAGAGGTGTGGGTTGGGGTGAGGAATGTTGTATGTCTGCTCTGTGGTCCACCTTTATTTCTAAAATCACCAAGTCCTTTAAACACAGCACAACTTCAAATAAAAAATTAAATGGTGCCGTTGTATAGATCTTTATTTTACCATTTATAAGCAACACACATTGCACACTGCTTTTGCCAACAGAGGACTTGAAGACAAGCACAGCATTACAGAAAATCATGTAATCTATAATTCATTCACAGAATAGTACAGCATGTACTCAGGCATTTCCTCTATTGGATCACAGCATTCTTCTGAGATTTGCTTGTTACTATGTCATTTTAATTATTGTATATTCATTCATTCATTCAATAAAAATAATAAAAAACCCTCAAACAACTGCACACACCCACAACTTTGAGAACTTCACAAAAACCTGGAACTCCTAGAACTCTGCCATTAGAAAAGAAGTGTGGGAGATGTGTTATACAAGCTTTTCACAGTAAGCTCAGTATGTCTGACCTCTTCTATAAAAGCTACTACTTTTTAGCAATCTGAAATACTATGCTTTGCATTGGAACTGGAAGTAACTATTTTCCACAGTTATCAATGTTCTTCCAGAAGAATGGCAATCTTCTGCAACTTTCAAAACACATTCCATTGTTCCTTGAGAAAAACAATTTGCATTTTAAAGAGTTTGAGGTGTACTTCCCATCAGAACTATGACTTTAAGTGGAACAAGTGAAATACATAAAGCAATACAGCTGGCTGGACTTTACAGGTAACCTCCTGTTACCCTGAATCTTACGTGGTCATCTTGGGCCACAAATCAGTAGCAGAGGCAAGGCCACTCTCTATGCAATTCTAAATATAAAAATCTCATCAAATATTAAAACTTCTTGCATTATCCCTAACTCCAGGGACATCATATTTAATAAGTAAAACTTAAAGCAACAGGATACATTACTGATTTTAAAATTGCAATGAACAACAGCAGTAGCAATAACCCACTATAGCTACAAGTATTTATTTTTTAAGAGTATTATCACTGATAATGTGTGAGGTGCTCACACAAACATCACAGATGAGCTCTAACCATGTCTCTTACTGCTTGGAGAAGGGTGCCTGCAATGGCAGCCTGCACCATACTAAAAGGTCCAGACTGAACAGGATCTGCTGCTCCCATGGCCTTGGGTCCATTTGTAACAGAAGGAGCATTCCTTAAAATATTCTATCAGGGGCTGCTGAGATGGGTAGTTAAGCCAATTCAAGGCATTCTGCACAGTTTGAAGAAGCCAGATAGACATCAGGCATGAACAGAGTGTCAGTCATCACAGAATCACAAGAATAACTTAGGCTGGGAAGGTTGTCTGGAAGTCACCTAGTTCAGCTCCCCATGGAAAACAGGGCCAACCTTCAAGTCAGACTCAACTTCAAAATTAGATCAGCCTGCTCAGAGCCTTAGACACTGAGTGTGAAGTAGCATGGCTTTTGATTATATATCCATCTTCAGATACAGGGCTGGGGATGATTATTAGAGTTAATACACAAAATGAAAGACTACAGTATTCAAAACCAGAAGGGATGCTTTATTAATTCCTCCTTAGATTGTATGAGCCACTTTTTACAGGTAAGTAAAATCACATTCATTCTTCTGTTATTTTATAGCAAACTACCAGCCTTGCTGAGCTTTTTACAAAGACATGTCAACATCAAATCTGAGCAATGATCCAGATTTTCTAATGAGGAAGCTGCTTTTGAGCTAGCAATTTCCCCTTGGAACAGCTCCTTAGATTCTGAACAAGGAGATACCATCCAAGACTATTCTGGCATGTCAATTCTGATATCTGCGTCTAATGCGTAATTAAGGTTAAGCCCTTGAAGTGCTACCGAATGAACAGCCCCTGATGCTGCTTTTATTTTAAGAACAAATTAGAACAAAATTACAAGCATAAAACTAGACTCAATTTGTTTACTGCACTGTGCTACAGGCTAAGCTTACCTTCATTGTTCGCTCACCACAAAGTTTAATACACATTCAGAGACTCTGTTGCACGTATTTCCTGGAGATGTTTTGTTTTTCAAGTATTCATGGGCAGTTGTAATAGGGCATAATATTCTTGAAGAAAACTGAATGATGCATAAAGAAATCCACAGGTTGTAAAGTAACAAAGCCATATAACCCACATTCACCAAAATGAATACAGTTAATCAAAACCATTCAAATGTATTTTTGTATATGCTGTTTTCACAATAAACTGAAAGGCTGCAAAGGAGCCATTGTTTTCTATGAATAGCATATACACATATTTAAGTCAAAACAGACAATGTTCACCTGCAGGTCAGATTCTATGGAGCCCTTTATTTCTTCTACATTACACCTGTGCATCTTTGATTTAAAGAGCCATAGTGGCTGCAGTCTGTTGCAAAAATTCAAATTTACTGTTATTAATCTGCAGGAAGAAGAAAAGTACCTGTGATGGTACAGATATACCAGGCAGTTTTGTATGGGATGCATTTAATTTTAATGCTGTGACAGGAATAAATATTCATATATCACTCTTGATAAATCTGCAAATAAACCATCACAAACTAGCTATAGCGCATTTCAAATAAGGTCTAAAAAAATAAATTTGTTTAAAGACACACAAGTTTAAAATACAGTGGGTCTAAAGACAACTTGTGCATTAGCCAAGGCAAGCTTTGATCACAGAAAACAGCTATATGCCAAGACAGGTGGTGAAACTTCAGAGCTTTACAACTACATTTCTGAATTTCAAGATTTTATAATGAAGCTTTCCACGCTGGCAACTTTGTTATTCATCTCCCAAAGTTGCTGCTAGTGGGAGATTTACTCAGATCCTAAAGACTCCAAAAAAAAAAAAAAAGCAAATTAAGATGAGATATTTTGTAATTTTCAGATGTCAAAAAATTAATTTGACTCACTATTTTACATACTTGAACCATAATTATTGTGAAGTACTTCCACAAGTTTAAAAGTAGCCTGTGAGCAAACAATACTTGCAAGTTACAAAAAAGCCATTGGAACAGTGAAAGAACGAATGTGAACACATGCTCCAAGCACTAGCAATGCTCCAGGAAAAATGAGATTATTCCCTGCTACAACAGCCAATGCCACCATGCTCTGTGCATTTCCTTCTGCTCTCCACTACCAAGTTGCCCTTCTGACAGCAGTCAGGGGTCCTACATCTAATTACAACAGAAGTTTTTAATTAAACCTCGAATATGCTTTAACAGCTTCTAGTGTGAGCATGCCCTTGATGGTGCCACTTGAGGTGCTCTCCTTCAAGGGATGATGAAGTAAATCTCTTAAAACCATGGGTGAAGATGCCTTTTTTCCTGTGTGTGCTGCTGCTTCTCACAGCTAGCTGCAAAGCTGCCTGCACTGGTATCAAGCTAAAAGAGCTTTCCCTGTGGGAGCTCTCCACTATCTGCAAAATCCTGCTTGCTGGATTCACAATGTAGGCGGAAAGTGCACTTAAAATATTAATGCCAGCGCTCAAAACGGTCTCAAATATGAGCCCAATCCAACTTGGTGAACTTAGTGGGAGCCCTCCTATCGGCTTTAATGGCAATTGTACCACAGTGGCAAGATGAAAACAGTGCAGTTTCTCATATTTCAGGTCTGGTCAGAATGCAGTACTCTCTGCTGAGCACGAGGAAAGTGAAGGGTTTATCCCAGTCACCTCAAGTAAAACAACCATTCACTTCTTCCACAGTAGCTTCTGAAATTTGGCTCTACTAGACTGGAAAGTATTTGAGGAAAATGGGTAAAGCTCATTCAAGAAATTTGAATAAAACTGGATAGGCAGGAATTTGTGCACGATAGAAGAAGGCACCAGCAGAGGACAGACCAGCTTTTCAACACACAGCATCCAATGAAAACTACATCTCATTCCTATCCATCCTCACCCATTCATCTTCCACAGACAGACAGGTGACCAAGAGAGGAACAAGAGAGATTAGTGTCCTTTTATGCTGTTCCATAAGCTGTCCTGCTTCTCTCCCCGTCCCACTTTTGTGTCTGTCTGTGTGTGTCTGTACACACGCATGCGTGACGGGAGATGGATGGAGGGGGGAGCCCAGCAGAGCGTGTGGAGCTGGGGGGCATTGGAAGCAGGTTCTCATTCAAACCATCTGAAAAGTCTCTCTGTAATCAAGGGGATACTATTTCAGGAGACAGGGAGAAGGGGCAAAGGATTCACGTTGCTAAGGAGACACGTAGAAGCTGACATTCCTACATAAATTTCCATTTATACCAGGGAAGGAAAAGAAAGCACTCCAAACTTTGTGCAGACACCCTGGTAACTGACTGAAACGGGCATTTCTTTACAATTCATTTTATATTACTTAAAAGAAAATCTCAAACAACATTTAAACTCTCAACTATTACTGCACACAATAAAAAACCAAAACAAGCACAGCAGCCAAGGAACCTGTGTAATTCCAACTCAAACTGATCTCAAACTGAGATCAGTTATTTCCCAGAACCTATACAAGGACTTCAGAGAACACAGGAAAACAAAACACACCAAGAATGTAGTCAGTCCTTTGCTTTCCCTCCCAAAACACACATCTTGTCCCTGCACGATTAACCCAAAGAGCACAGCAATCCAAAGAGATGATTTATCAATGCAAGTGTGTGTGTGTGGACAGGAATGAGGATAAAAACGATGTGGGGGGAGGCTGGCTGCATTTGCCAGTGTTTCTGTTGGGGCTCCAGAAGTTGCTATCAGGCATAAAGTAAATAAAACCACCCATGAAAACCAAAACAATTATCACACTACAAAAGAATTTACTGAAAAATATTCAACAGGCAGCTTGTTTTTATCATTCACAACCCGTTTTTGAAGTACTCCAAGCAATAGTGAAATGACGTTAAAAAAAACAACAATCTGTGATCAAAGACCGAAAAAGGTGAAGTACGAATGAGCATCAAGAAATCACAACGGGGAGTGTGGCATGAAGGCAGAGGAGCGTGAAAGACGATGGGGAGATCAGTACGTGCTAGAAAAAGACACACACACAAGCACACCCCGTGTGATGGAGAGAGTCCAAGCCCAGGCGTCCCCACTCTGGACAAAGTAGCAACCGGTTTGGGTTTAGGAAGCCCCAACTTTGCAGAACCTGAGACTTCTCAGATGGGGGCGGAGGGGCAGTATAAGATACTCGATCCCAAACAGTTTCTCCACGGAAAAAATAATCAAAACTAGCTCAAACTCGGGATCTTTTGTGACAGTACCACGGCACATAGGGAACCAGTCACCACCGTATGTGACTCGTTTCTCTCGCTGAAGCCTCGCACCTCCCGCACGCCGGGCACGATCCGAGCTCGGCGCTGCCCCTCCCGCACACGCCGCTCGCCGGGAGCGCCGCCGCCTCCGCCCCAGCCCGAGCGCCGGCGAGATGCGGGTCGGGGCGGCTGGGGGAGGACGGGGAGGAGGAGGAGGATGGGGACGGGTGAAGAAGCTCGGAAGGGAAGGGAGGGCGGGCGGACAAACGTGCAGGCAGGGGGCTCCTGCCTGCGCTGGGAGCCGGGCGGGGACCGGGGCGGCAAAGGGCGAGGCGAGGAACCGGAGGGGGCAGCGGGGCACGGCCCCGGGCACTGCTCCGGTCCGGGGGGACTGGCCCCAGAAGGGCTGGGATACACTCCCGAAGGAGACTGGGGTGAAGGAGAGGCAGCTCGAGAGATGCTGGTGGCTCAGCCAGGGCACGGCGAGGGGAAGGAATTTTCAGTGCCCGGGGTGCGGCCAAGGGAACGGGAGGCGGACGAGGAGGGGGAAAGCAGCAAGGGCTGGCGGCGGAGGGGAGCGGGGCAGCGGGGGCAGCCGAATCTCACCGCTGTTCAGCGTCGACTCGCAGAGCCAGCTGTCCAAGTTGCCGGGCTTGCGGCAGGACTCCCAGAGGGACAGGTAGTACTGGTGGTCCGCCGTCACCCAGGCGGGGCTCAGCACAGCTCCCAGGTCCAGGCACAGCGCCAGAAAGATGCACACCAGCCCCACCAGCTTCAGCGGGGTCAGCACCGAGACGCGCACCTCCTCCATGCCGCTGCCGGCCGAAGCCATGGGGCCCAGGGGAGACGAGGAGGACGCGCAGCCGCCGGCCCCGAGGGGAACAGGAGCGAGAGCCCAGCTCCGCGCAGAAGGGGCGGGCGGAAGGAGAAGCGGCGAGACCAGCGCTGTCTAACGGCGGCGAGAGGCGTTCGCAGGCGGCGGCAGCGCCGCTCCCTCCCGCCCTCCTCCGCCGCGCTCCCGCCCCGGTGTATCAGGTGCAGCAGCTCCCCCGGCCCTCCGGCGCCGCCCGGCCCGGCCCGGCCCGGCCCGGCGCGGCGCGGCGCGCTCCGCCCCGAGCCCGCCCCTGCCGGGGGAGGCCGGGCCGCGCTCC
>JAWWMS010000001.1:106394880-106412230 GCA_035048045.1 Chlorospingus semifuscus
CTTTGGGGAACTTTCAGCGGCCGCAGGCGGCGCGCCGAGCCGCTTGCCTCGCCTCGCATCGATTCCCGCTTCCCTAGGGGCCGCGGGCGCGCCGGGAGCGGGAGAAGCGCCGGCTGTGCCCTGGCGGCCCCGCAGCCCCCGGGTGTGGCCGGCACTGAGGGAGTCCCGGGCCCGCAGCCCCGGCCCTGCCGCGGCATCGCTGCAGCGAGGAACCGGGCGAAAGGAAAGGCCGCCTCGGATGCAGGATTAGCCGTGCCTGACCTTGATTCTTCTTCTGGAGTGACCTTTATATCACAAGATATTAGTGGAGGGTTTAAAAAAATAATTCAGCGTTTCGTTATTCGTGTGTGGGCTTACCTGCGATTCGCGCTTCCGTCTCCCGTCAGCGGCGTTGCTGATCCCAAATTAAATCTTTGAGGAAGGATGAGTACTTTGCCCGGTTTCCATTTAGTCTCTGTTTATTTTGTTTAATTAGCGCTGAGGTGCTGAGAATGTCAAGGGCAAATGTTTGGGTTAGTTATTAAACAAGGTACTAGTATAATTCACTGTCTGAAGCAGCTCTTCCTCGAGATACAAACACACACAGGCACGAAGGTGGAGTGTAATGTCCATAAAGGATTATTAAAAAAGCAGGTAGAGTCAACCTGCGGATTTTAAAGTTAATGCTGCTACTTACATTTGAGGGAGAACTAGAGAGTGGGAAGATAAAAGTTAAGCCAGAAAAGCCATTATCTAGTGAAGAAACAGGGAAAATCTTGTCCATGAGTGCTGATTATTTTATCCCTATTAATAGTATTTAGAGGGTTTTTTTACCTTCTAACTATGGGGATGTTCACATTAATTTCAAAAGGTGCAGGATTAAAACTTAGTGGTTTGCACAGCTTTCTTCCAAGTTTAATTTCATTCTGTTCACAGTTTAAGGCTGAAACAGAAAGAAAAAATATTATTTACATGACAAACTTCTCGGAGCACCAACAGCTTTGCTCTTACAGCTGCTCGTAGGAGTTAGCATATGAGGTCTAGTCCTGGTTTCTCAGTGGTGTTATGTTAGAGAACACTTACAGCATATTGCAACAATTTCTCCTTTTCGTTTAGATGTCTCCTCTGCTAGAAGCACAACCACCAAAGCTCAGTACCCTGATTCCATAACAGGTGTATCACAGTGCGTATAATACTCTCATGTTAGCAGAAGTTTGGTTTATTTCTAATAGGCTCTTGGCCATAGGTATCTGTGAATTCACTTGCTACCAGTCTGTCATTAATCCTGAAAAAAAAAAACTAATTTCCTTGAGCTGTTGCTGCTAGAATGTGGAAATAAATTAGAAATTTGGAGATGGAATTTTGTGGAATTTGTTGTTTTTTGGATTTGTTTAAGGTGTGGTCTTACATCACTAGGTATGTACCAGACATATGTTAAACAATTTCTTTGTTGGAGTCATGTTTCTATTACATCCCAAACATAAAGTGTTAAGTATTAGAAGAACGTAACAAAAATAATTAAAAAAAAAAAAAAGAGAAAGGAGTTAAACAATAATTGATAAAGAACATAGATGTGCCAAGCTGAAGACTTCAAAACCACATGAAGTGCAGAATCATGGTTCTGATCTAGTGTTTCAAATAAAAGGGAGAGAAAAAGTAAACGCCTTGCTAGAATATGTGAAAACTTGTGATATTATATACAGAAATAACGCTGGCACCTATAGTTAATGTTGCCAGTACTTTCTGGCAGCAAAAACTCAGTTTTTTTTTTTTTTATAAAAATATTTTTTATTTAATTAAACCTTTGCTGTTTGTGCTGGAGTTGCCTATACAAGATACCTGCCTCAGGCTGATTTTCTTGTTTAAGAGTTACAGCTAAAATTCAGTCATATGTAGTCTGAAAATAGACATTTTCACCATCTACAAAAAAAAAAAATCCCAAAGACTTCAACACTTTACTCAGTGAGAAGCAGAAGGCTGACATACAGTCTGCCCCAAAAACAAACCCAAGCACAGCCTGCACACCTCAGTACAGTGTGCTGTGCTCTAGGGAGATGCTTTGGTATCTCACAGTCTCCAAAGAATTCATCTGAGGTGAGTGTGTGGAATCCATTTACAGCTTCTCTATCTGAATAAATGATTTATCAGTAAATGGACGCTTGGGCAGGCTCCAGCCTCCACCTTCTGGCGTCCCACTGTTCCCAAAGTACCTCAGAGAGTGCTGGAGCCACTCTGGGAGCAAAAAGAAACAGGGACATGTCAGCCCACCTCAAAGACACTGCTCACAGATCTTATTATAAACAGCCCACTTGGTGGGACCACTTGTCCTAAGGCACATCCAACACTGGGTGTTCAAGGGTTAGGAAAGCCTGGGCTTCACAAAGGGCAAGGAGGGCTGGAAAGAAGGCAGAGGCAGTATAAATGTATAAGGAAGGTTAAGTGAATAGAGGCAAAATGGGAAAAGAAGCGAGAAAGCCAAAGTAGCAGAGTTCATAACAAAGTAACGAGCACCATTGCCTCAGAATTTTCTCTTTGACTTAAGTACTGTGACTATCTCTTTTCCTATGGTCAATGGATGTGAAATCAACTGCAAAAGTCAGCCCTGCCCCCCTGAGTGGTCAGTCCAGAGAAGGAACAGCCACTGAAGCTGTTAGTTCGAGTGATAAGGATCTCCACTGTGTCCCCAGGAAGACCTGACCTTTGCTGATTACATAACTTGTGGTTCAGTGCAATTTCACACAGTGTGCCTCTCATCTGTACAAATAAGTAATTTTTTGAAATGTCTGAATGACTTTTTCATCTTCGGAGCTCAAACTGGAAAATGAAATCAATTACAAGGACGTTTCTAACATGTAAGATATTAAAAGCTTGTTGAATATTTCCAAATACCAGGTGCAAAGCACTGCCCCTTCTTACCATCAGTGGGCAGTTCCAATGAATCTCAGTAAGTCTGTACATGGAATCTCTCTCAGGAAACAGGGAAAAATACACCATCTCTAAATCTAACAGAGATGTTCATTACTGTGTGGTATTTTCTGGGTCCCCCGTCAGAGGAGGACATGATGAATCTGACTCCATGTTCTTAGAAGGTTAATTTATTATTTTATGATATTATATTATATAAAAGAATGCTATACTAAACTATACTAAAGAATAGAGAAAGGATATAGAGAGAAGGCTACAAAGAATGATAATGAGAATTTGTGATTCCTCAGAGTCTGACACAGCTTGACAGTGATTGGTCATTAAGTTAGAACAATTTACATGAAACCAATGAAACACTGACCAGTTGATAAACAATGTCCAAACCATATTTCAAAGCAGCAAAACACAGGAGAAGCAAATCAGGTAATTATTTTTTTCATTTTTCTCTGAGGTTTCTCAGCTTTGCAGGAGAAGAAATCCTGGCGAAGGGATTTTTCCAGAAAGTATGACCGTGACAATTACTGTTTATGAGAAGACACATGCTAAAGTCAGGAAAACCATCAAAGTATTTCAAGAGAATTAATACCGTTGTATTCAATAAAAAGTCAGTATAGAAATAAAAATTCAATGAATTAATAGTAAAGGTTCTAAGACCTACTGTCTGCTTCATTTCCTTGGAGAGGCAGGGATCCTTGGGAAACATAGTTCATGCTCATGTATTAATTAGCATGCCACCATTTGCATTAGTCAGAGCACATGTGGAAACAGCTGAATTAAATCCGTCTAAATCTTGTCATTCCCTCACTTCTAAGTGCCACACTTTGGAGCAACAATATCTTTCAAAGTACAATGTATTATTCTGCATACAACTTGAAACGGAACAATTCTAATTTAAAGCATTTCCAATGAGTACCATTTTTCCAAGATACATGAAGATGTTAAGAAACTGAGCTGCTACTACTATTGCTGTTGTACTAGTTCATGTGTCTGGCAACAGCATTTTTGTGTCTTCAGGTCAGGAAATAGTGAGATCTTCTTAAGCCTTTACTTCTCCAGGCTCAACAATCCCACCTCTCTCAGCTTTTTTTATATAGAGTGCTCTGACCATTCTCAATGCCATCAGCAGGACTCATTCAGCATGACTGTACCTCTCCTGCACTGGGCAGCCAAAATTTTGTACAGAGCTCTCCAGAAATGGTCTTACAAATCCTGAATAGAAGTGGTGAATCACCTTCCTGGACCTGCAGGCTGCATTTTTACCAAGGCAAACCAGGATGCTGTTGGCTGTCTTTGTTACAAGGGCAAAAGCCCTAAAATTAATGACATTGGTGGTGCTTGTTCCCCTCACTGCCCGTCTTGATCACCAGGTCAGTTTCATTCAGAGCTGATCCCAGCTGTTCATACCCCAGCCTGTACTGGTGTGTGGTATAATCCTCTCTAAGGTGCAACATTTGGATTTGCATCCTTGACCTTTGTGAGGTTCCTGCCAGACCATTACTGCAGCCTGAGCAGCTCCTTCAGAATCCCAGTGCATTGGCTGCTCCTCCTCTGGCTCAGTGCCATCTGCAGATTTGTGGAGAGTTGCTCTTCACGCCATCCTAAGGTCACACACCTTGTCAAGGGTCCTTCCAAGTCAAAGAGCTGAAGGAATTGGCCTGAATATGATGGACAATGCATAAGGAAAAGTGAGGGGTTTAAGCTTTTCCCTGTTCTGTCACGAACACGACTCTTACAGGAGAGCAGTAGCAAGCAGTCAAAGCCTGGTCCCACAGCTGCCTCTATTATCAGGTTTTTGCAGACTCAGTAGGAAAAGCTGTGTGACAGAGGTCCCCTGAGATGGTTCCAGCCTTGCCACCTTTAAACAAGGATCCAAGCAAGCAGGATGTTTGTTTCTGTGGGACTTCTATTCTGCATAGTGTCTTAGCACCAAATCCTGTGATAATATCAGGACCACTGAGGCAGCAGCTCAGTTCTTTTTCTCTAGAGTGGGGTAGAGTCTGAATTATGCATGGGCTGAGGTCACTGCTGCTAACATGCTCAGTTTTAAATTAGACTCCAAAGCCAAATAGCACCCAAACTGGGAAGTACAGCACCACCTAAGAGCTGCTGCGTTTCCCTTATCCACAGTGAACCTGTCACTGTGTGGCAGGAGAAAACCTTGGGTGGTTTAGTATTGGCTGCGACACAAAATGCACAGTCACTATGAAAAAAATGAGCCAGATACTGAAAAAGCATGTGAAAAGTTTATCTTAGTAGGAATGGAAACTAGTGTTATGTCCATGCAAGAAAACAAAATGTGTTTTGAAAACTGTGATGAAACAGAATATGACATATCAAAGAAAATAAAAAAGGTGAGTAGAAACTACTCTTTGCACCAGGTGGTACACTCATACCAAGGGGAAATATATGGTTAAGCTAGTGACAAACAGAAAATTCAATGTGACTGATTCATCCAAAACTAAGAAGAGGAGCATCATTGCTGCAAATTTTAATATCCTTTTCATTTCTTTCCTTTTTTTTTTCCTTTTCTGCAGAGGCTGGGATTGTAGGAACATTATCTCCTGATATATTGTCACCTCATATGGCCGAATGAGCTACTGTGCAACCTCCCAGACATCATATCTGGGAAAGTATATTTGTTCTGCTTGTTGATGCCTGTTGGAATTTCTTTCACAATGTTTTGAATCTTTCCCCAAATCGTTGTCATTTGTACATCTGACTGAGTGCATTTCCTCACTCATATATTTTAACACTTTTCATATGCCCTCGAGCATCAACAGAAATGTATTTTTCATTGGCTGAATTGATGTTGCTGTTTCTTCATTGCATTTGTAATGTGACATTCGTTTTTGTTTTGTTTTGTGTTTTGTTTTGTTTTTTTTCTCCTAGTACTCTACTTTAAATGACAAAGTATTTAAAGAGAGCAAGCTGGTTCATTCTACTCTGCTGTATTAAGAGAATGCTTCTAACTGTAATGTTAGAGCTAATCTAATTAAAATTAATGACAAAACTCAGCATTTGAAAAAAGGGATATATTGCTGTGCTCTTTGATTACTTTGGTTAACATGAAGGTCACCTAGAAAACCTATCCCTCCCAGCATCCATCCTGTGGTTCTAGGTCTCCTGCTAATGAGAAGGACAACCAAGCCTGGAAGTTTCGCTGCTGTTCCAGGTGTGACCATCCCAGTGCTGTGCTCCCTCAAGCTTTTTTTTTAACCTTCCTGTGGTCCATTTGGCATTTGACAAAGGCACCAGGCCTGTCCTCCAGGAGCATTCCTGCAGTTCCCTCTCCCTAAACTCCAGCCCTTCTGTCCCCTTGCATTTCCTCTCTTCCTGTATTGCCATTAGAAGAAATGCAGATGAGGAAGGGGAGGGCTGATTGTCGAGGACAATCCTATTACTAATCTAGCAAAGCTATTTTATTATAATAATATGGCAGAATTTCAGTCATAGTCTTTGTGCTGTCTTCAAAGCAAATTGTTCAGATCTTTCTCCTAAATGAGGGAAAGGACAGCCATCCAGCTGGGGTTTTTTTTAAAACCCTGTCTGGCATTTTTTTAATACTCTGAAAATCTATAAAGTGTTTTACACCCATTTTTTGCAATCTCCTCTTCTGTCAGACAAACTTCATGCATGTTTGACATTTAAAAAAAAGAAAATTGAGACCTAGCAGTTCCCTTTCCTCTTTCTCCCTCCTCCACACTGTACACTCACCACTTGTTTTTAGCCAAGAAGTGGTGCTTCACAGCTCCAGTTGCTTTGTTATTCATATTAAGACTGCCAGTAAAAGAGTTTCATTTGGCTTCTGTCAGTCATACAAGAAGTAGTGAAAATAAAAGAGAAGGGAAGCTTGCAATCAGAAATACAGCCAAAAAAGTTTTGCATTGAGAAGTCTCAAAACTTCATTTCTTAACAGAATTGAATGCAAAGCAGATAAGGTGATAATTTTTTAGACAATTGAGAAATTAATAGATATTTACTAAGACTTTTCCCTAGATCTGTTTTAAGTGCGGTTTTTTTCCCACCAAAATGCTTTGTTTTCAAAAGGGAAAAAACCCCAAAATCATAAAACCAAGATTCAGAATGAAACCAGAAAAATTATTTTGACTTAAAAAATCAGTTTTAGACAAAGAAACTAAATTATGACTCTCTCATGGAAGGTGACTTAAATTTTCCTTTAACATGTGTGTCTCTCCACTAGCTGGCCAGGTAAATTGCTCAATCTCCTAGTCCACATAATCTGGACAGTGAAATTCCACTCTTAAAATCACTGAAAAAACAGTGACTCATTTTCCCAAGTCTGTTTACCACAGTCCTGTGTTTCTTCCTTTTCTGGATGTCTCCACATTAAGAATTATGGAGAATGAAAGAGGCTGTCATGGTCTATTGAGAGATGTCAAGGCACCTTTGATGTTTTCAGTATCCTTGTTCACTTGAAGGAAAACATTAGTTATGAAATGATGGACCAAAGAGCTGGTGAAGCATGTGAAATTAGTAGAAAAAATAGTATAATACGTCTTACAAAAATTAAATTTGTCATTCAAAAGAAAAAAAGAGCTCATTCTGATGTCCAGTGTATTAAATCTACCTTCACTGGAGCACAAAGCATGTACCAGTCAATTACTGATTAAGGGAAAAGCCATACGTCAAATACAGTATATGATAGATTGAAGAAAAATCTCTTTGACTAGCATGAAAATTAAACCCAGTCCCAGATTCTTTGCATACCCCAATCTCTTACTGAGTTGAGTAGATGAATACATTAGGATTGCACACTAGTTGGGAACAAGCACTGGTAATAAATAACCTATACCCTTCTGGGGTATGGGTTCATTCCTTTCAGTTCATTCCTTTCTCCCCTCTTATCCTGTCACAGGGGCAAACATTTGTGTTTTGGTGTTGATCACATAAATCAATAATTTTTTAAAAATTCAACTTCCTTTTCAGTTTCAGGAGTACAGGGTTGCAGCAAGGTTTTCCTTATTCATTTATCATTTACAGAAACTTTATATAATCCCCACAGCTTTCTGTCCTTGTGGGACCACAGTGGGATGGCAGCCAGCTGCTGGCAGCAGCCTGGCTGGTGTTGCCCTTGGCTGTGAGCAGTGCCTGCACAGGCACACACAGAACAGATGTCTGTGGCGTGCTGCTCTTTGGAGATGAACCATTATAGACCTTTCACACTGCTCATCCAAAATGTGGGTTGGAAATTGCCTCTCTGTTTTGAGTGGGATTCATCTGTCTGAAGAGCCCCATTGGTGCGAAGAATGAAGGGTCTGATTCACAAGCAGATGCAGCCTGAATGCACAAGGAGCATTAGGAAGCCAGGGAGCCAAGTGCGGAGGGCTTGCCTCTGCCTGAAGGCAGCTGCAGGTCTGGGGCTGAGAGGAAAAGGTTCCATGGTCCTGTTACATTGCATGTCTGGCTCTCTAAAAATGGCATTTGGGATCCAAAAACTGACTAGAAACAGTGACACAATACTGCAAGTAAATTGATTCCCACCACTGTGAAGTAAGGGTGTGTATTGTATTTGCCGGGATGCCCCAACAAAGACAGGAATGATGCATCTGACTCCATGTTCTCAGAAGGCTATTTTATTACTTTATGATGCTATATTATATTAAAGAATACTGTACTATACTATACTAGAGAATACAGAAAAGATACTTACTGAATGCTAAAAAGATAATAATGAAAACTCGTGACTCTCTCCAGAGTCCCAACACAGCTTGGCCGTAATTGGCCATGAGTGAAAACAACTCACAGCAGAATCCAATGGAACAATCACCTGTGGCTAAACAACCTCCAAACACATTCCACATGTGAGCACAACACAGGAGAAGCAAATGAGATAAGAATTGTTTTCCTTTTCTCTGAGGCTTCCCGGCTTCCCAGGAGAAAAATCCTGGGCGAAGGGATTTTGTCAGAGAATGTGAATGCCACGAGTGTGAGATGGGGGTAGGTTGCAAGAGTTATTTCTTCTTTTAAGCCTACATCACACCTATCCCACTGCCTTGCCTCCCCACTGAAACAGCGTGCCTGACAGGGAATTCTCTGTGGGAATGCCAATGATTTTACATCAGTTTCTCATTGAAACAATTCACTTTGTTTTGGTACAGAAGAAAATACTGTCTAGCCTCTTTCTGTGCTTTGTAGCACCAATTCCCACTCTGGAAGGAGTACTCACATACTTTAGGTTAGATGTGTCTTCAGTGCCCTGGCAGACAGAGGCAGATGTTTCCCTCCTCGTGCTCCATCTGCCAGGAGAACAGGGCTGGAACCAGTCTCACAAGCTGCCAGAAAAAAGCTAGCAGAGAGCAGAAACTTTTAAATGCTGCAAATTTAGGCCTCACTGTTACCAAAGAAAACAGAAATGAATTTCAAAGTATTTTCCCATAAATCTCCATTCCTTGCTATTTTAAGTGAGCTACACTGTTTTGTTGTGTATGACCACACAAGGTTTTAAATTTATGGGGTTGTTTTTTCTGTTTTTTTTTCTTTTTTAATAAGTTTCAGCTTTATGGAAATTCTGTGACATCCTTGAAGGCTGGGATCAGATCCAAACTGTCTGTGCCATAATTATTTTCAAAACTATCTGAATTTTGTGTCAACTTTAACTCGACGCCAATATTTCTGTTTCACACAAAAGCATCAGATGGTGCTGTGTATGAACAAGTGCATGTGGACATGATAAACTAGCACCTCCATAATGACTTGGAGTGACTCCATGTCCCTGGCTTCAAAAATATGCAAATTTGGGTTTGTCATAGTGAATTTTTCTCTTCTTCCCACTCCAAGAAAGAAGCAAGAAGAATGTGAATTTCAAAATGTAGTAGCAAAATGTGTTGGTTTTTACAAATTGACTACTTAATTAAAATGGATGAATTCTATGGCTAGAAAATTACTTCCCAGCGTGAGGAAGACACAAAGTGTGTTGTGAAAATTAGAAATAGATATGCTATTTGGAGACAATAATTTCTGTCCAATATTCAAGAGTCTTCCTATCTCACATCCCTTTGAAATGATGACTCTATGCATTGGTTTATTTTTTGTACTAATGAGCCATATGGATTTGTTCTTGCTTTTGGTAGCTGTTATATTTGCATTTAGGAACTTGAAAAAACAATTTAATGTGTAGCAAGAGTTTAATAAGATTTTATGGAAGCTCCTGGATCAGGCTGACCTTTCCTACTCAGGTGTCTGGGAACTCTGCCTTTTTTCCATGCTTCGGAACTATGTGTTTTTTCTTTGGAAAGAGTCTACAGAGAAATTAAAAGAAAATACAACAGCCTTCCAAATACCTTTGCACTGTTAGCTGTGAGGAAAGCTGAAGAAATGTTGGGGAGGTAATAGGGAGAAATGCAATGAAAAGTTAAGAAGGCTGGAGTGGAAGGTGAAGATGGGTGGGGACTAAATGTCAAGGATACTGGCAGAAATTGTAAAAATGAAAAAAAATAGAACGCCAGAAATACCTTCAAAGTGATGAAAAGAATTATTATGTTCAAGGAGGTATTCAGACTGTGCAAGAAGTGGCAGCAAGGTTGAAGTGCTAACAAGAAACTGCAGAAATGTCACTGCAGTACAATGGGATTTGTAATCCCCATCACAATGGTAAGAGTAGTCAGTTGTGGAAACTCAGATACCCACAGATGTCACTGAATTCCAAGGCTTGGACACCTGGTAGTCTGTATGCTCTCTATCACTGACATGGAAAGTATGGATTACTCATAAAGACACAAAAATTAGTACTCATTTAATAGGTATATCATATTAAAAATGCAATGTTCAAATGAGAATGGAATGAGCAAAAAAAAATGGACTTTTTTTTTTTTTAAATACAGTTCACAGTGAGATCAAACTGTGAGTATAAGGCTTGAAGAATACCATGGGCTAGGACAGATAATAGATGAAAGTCATCCTAAATTGTCAAAGTCTAATACTAGTGAAAGCTGTAATTCAATTGAAAGTATAAAATAAACCAAAACAACATAAAAATGCAGCACAGGATTGTAAATGGGACCATCAGAGGAGATACCTCACCTGATAACAGCAAGGCTGTAAATATGAGGATGACTGAACTGAGAGAAGCAATGGGACTAAGCTCATATCAGGGCAATGAAAAGCCATAAAGTGGGAGGGCAAAGAATATTTATGGGAGGAAAGACATTGAGAACTGAAAAAGATATGGGAAGACACCGGCCTATATTTTAAATAATAGATATGTCATGCAAAAGAGGCAGAGTGAAGGAGATGAAATATTGTGCAATAACACATCCGGGTCACCCAGAAACCCATGGAGCTGCTGTGAATTAAATGCTCTTACTGGGGGATTATTCCATATTTCTTTACGTGTTACCAGCAACAAAGAAGAATGACAAAAAATGAGTCTGCATTTAGGTAAAGGTGATTAAATTTGATTTAAAATATAAAATTGCCATCTGAACAGCTGTTAACCACTATCAAAAATACCAGCACACAAGGAAAAAATATGTAAAACCCCAATGTGACTATTCACTAGGCCATTAACAAATTAATTTTTTGTCAGGCTTTCAGAAAACTAGGCAATGTGGCATTGTCTATAAGATTACCACACATATAAATTCTTCACATATTCCCTGAAGAACCTACAAGACAGTATAAAGTGAAATATCCAAGTGATGTATGTGCAAATCTTTCACAGGTTTGAAAGAAGTGGAAAAAGAAAGGTGATACTATCAGCACTGTCTTTTCTTTAAGCTTTCTTGATTTCTATAATAAAGGTGCTTAGAATAGCATTTTAATACTAATAAATAAAATATCCTTTAAAATACCTTATTAAAAATTGAAAATTATTTTATTCCATTTCCCTAACAAAGGATCTAAAATAAAAGGTAAAAACGTTTGTAGAATTAAAATGAAATTATAAAATTAAAGGGTCTTCAAGTCCTTGGAAGATAATTTAGGATTGATCGACATAGATAGAGTGAGGGACAGGAAGAAACCTTTTACAAAAATAGGAAGTTTCTTTCTCAGGGGAACAAGAGCTACAGACTATTTCCAGTAACTTCTTATCTTACTAGAATGAGGCCAAGAAATAAGGACTAACCTCTTACCAGAAGACTCACCTCTCTGTTTGAAGCAGCCAAAGAAGGCTAAAAAGGAGCAGAGCAGTAGGAGGAGAGGAAAA
The DNA here is from genome assembly GCA_035048045.1 of Chlorospingus semifuscus. Classification (NCBI taxonomy): domain Eukaryota; kingdom Metazoa; phylum Chordata; class Aves; order Passeriformes; family Passerellidae; genus Chlorospingus; species Chlorospingus semifuscus. The sequence continues at coordinate 106,406,951 of JAWWMS010000001.1, forward strand.
TTACTATTAGCTGCATATGCCAAATTTCTGGAAGGCACATTTAGGTTCCCCTTCTATATGGTGAAGAGATCAATGTAATGAGTACTTGATTTCCTTTCAGAGGGACTATGAAGTCTAAATGACATTTTTAGCCATCTATATCTCTAGATCATAAAGCTTCTGACGATAGCCATCTAGAGGATGATGAATTGATAGATTTCAAAATATTGTAATTGAAATGATATACATCCTATACAGGCAGAGAAGAGGATAATGCAGCAGGAGCTTTTAATTAGAATTGGTTTTATTGCATTAACAGCTTGTTTAAAGAACTATGGTTTCTTATATTTCATAAAATGAGACCTCTATATTATCCATATTTTGCTATATTTAAGAGTGATAATACAGGGACAAAAACCAATGCTAATTTGTTAGTCCAAAGTCTTTCCACAGCAGATAATGACGTGTCCTTCCTAAGAGCTGAATGTTGATTCTGCTCTGAAAACAGACTTGCAAAAGCCCTCAGTAAATAAGTATTTCTTCTATTGACTCTATGCCCTAAGAAGCTTCTGTTTGCTATTTACTGCTACCTGCATACTGAATAATTACACTCAATAAATTCCTTCCTGCTATGCCTTTCTCAGATAGTTGGATAAGATTAGTCACAGCAGAAGGTGCCTTCATCCTTTTAAAAAGGCAATCTATTTTTTTCCAGAAACACAGGCATTCGTTTAGATGTTGGAACTGCCTTATAATTTATTTTAAATTACAGTGGGTTTTTAAATCACCTTTTCACATACTTATTGTTGTGGAAAACAGTGTAAATAAATGGAAAATTTAATATTTTATAGTTTTACCTTTTTTTTAATGTATGTATGCACATGCATATAAAAGAAAACATAAATGTAATATGCTTATAAACTGTGTGTATATATGTGTGTACCACATATTTTCAGTGAAGGAAGAAAGGAGTCAGAAATTCATGTTCTTCTGTCTTGGTTAAAGCCCCATATGAATGCAAAGTGTAGAAATAATTTAAATAGCATTGATGCCCACTATTCCTTTCCATTTACTTCATTGTGGTTCAGAATCCAACATTTCATTTAAGCACTGGTAAAAATGAATGTCTGCACTTCAGCAGGGAGGTTCTAATGGAGCAACATGTACCCAGCAGCAGGACCTGCTAAAGGTTCCTGTTTAACTACATGTCAATATTTTGGTAATTATATTCATAGGCAATGAGACTTACTATAATTCTATTAATCTTTATAAACAAGATAAACAATTCATGATAAACAAATCAAGATATATGGGCCTGTATATAAATGGCAGAAATTTTCACAATTGACTATTAATTTTGTAACTTTGTGCATTTTTATTGAACTCCTAAAACAAGATCAGATATCTTGTAAAAGAGCTCAGTTGGAATGAAAGTAAACTTTAGTTTTCTTGATAGTGGGATTATCATTGAGTAGTTACTATCCCTGTGTATTTTAAAGGTGAGGGATGGAAAGCACATCCCATGGGACAAACTGAGAGGAATTTCAGTCCCTTAAATGAATTATTAATATATCTCCTTGTGACCACCTTGGTACTCTAGTCCCACTCAGATAAGTTTAGCCACAGGAAGTACAAGTATTAGCAGGGATCCTGGTATTGTTATCTTCTATCAGACTTTGTATGTCAGCCAAAGTTCTTTTACAATAGTTGAACTATTAATTTTAGATCTGAACATTGTGCATAGATTGCTATCAAATGGTTACAATGAAGAAATAGATTGCAGTGCTCAGCGATGATACTTGGTGTGGCAAAAATTAATCATCATTTCTGCTAAGTGTCAGTCTCTAAAACAGTTGTTCCTCTCAGATCAGAGTCCTTTCTAAGTGTTTTTCCCCATGCTAGAATCCAGTATGCCAGAGAAATAACAAAAAGTACTTTGAGTATAGATAAAGAGGGTCACGACATTGGTGCAACTGGACTTATTTTTTTTTTTTTTAATGTCAATAATTTTGTGCAGGTAAGAGAAAATGCATATATTCTTATTTACTGGTGGTGGTCATACATACCACCAATGGTAGGCTCATTAATGCATCTCTTTTTAAGATTTTTATGTTCTAAATCGTTTTGCAGCTTCACACATCCTCTAGTTAATTAAAATCAACCACATAGCAGAGGCTTGGAAGGTCTCTGTGTATCTCACTGTAAAAACATTTGTTTGGGTGTCAGATATTTATACAGTTGGAGAGGCTTAAGAATATTATTTGTTTAAATGCTTTCTTGTAGATGTTTAGAATCAGACTCATCATGATTGGGGTCTAAGTCTGCTAATTTTCATGGCAAAACCGAATTAAAATAATTGGAAAGAATACCAAGTCCTGGTGGCTTTACTACAGCTTATGTATACACACACAGAAATGGCTTCATCCATCACTGATGCTCAGCTGTCACTGTCGGTCTAGAGCTGGCATCATCACCAGCAAATCAGGGGTTTATTATTTGTCTTTAAGGACAATGCCCAGACTTCTTGCTGGATTAGTGGTTGCTGTATTTTTCCAGTGTTATAATGCCTTTAAGTGTACATCTTCCAATTTGAGATATGATGCTTTCTCTCAAAAAAGCCAAAAGTTGAACAACAAAAAACTAAAATAAAATTAATCTCTTCTGGAAAAAGAATGGAGTATTTTTCACTGTATAAAATAAATACAAAGAAAGTAACCATGTCTGATTATTTGAATACTAGCACTGGCAGGCAAGTGCTCTATTTAGTTCCCCATAGAAGGAGAATAAGAAGAATTTGCTCTGAGCATTGTCTACACATTGGGATTCTCCTTAGAGAGTGCAAGAAACAATTCTCAACCAACCCTGGGCAGCTTTAAAATTATGGGTTGGCTTTGTGCTGAAGGGAAAGGGGAAAACTGGCCCAAAAATGCTGCTGGGTGAAGACATCCACAGGCAGCCATGCAGAGAGGAGGAGCTGCAGGTGCTGATGTGGAGCTGGTGGCTGTGGCTGCAGCCCCTGCTGAGGCTCACAGGTGGGAAGGAAGCAGAAATCCACTTTTGCTGGTGACAGCTCTCTGTTGGAGGGACAGAGCATTCTGCCCCAGCAGGAATACAGCAGCACATCTCCTCAGAGAGGTGTCCCCAGGTACAATCTCCAGCCCAGGGCTCTCAGGCAAACACCCCCAGCTCCAGGAAGGAAGCTCCTGGGAATGCATCCAGCAGCTCATGGGGCGCAGGATTGAACCCCTCACAGCAGCAGGCAGGACTTTCACTCCTTGGAAAGGATGACCTGTTTTATAAATCCAGCTGTGACCAAAACAAAAGGGCTGTTTCTCTGTAATCACTTGTCTTTTGTCTCAGTTCTCATGTTGCAGCATTTACTGTGGGGTTTTTATCTTTTTTGCTGTGTAATAATTATCCTTCATCTGAAAATTACAAACAAGCTTCTTAAGCTCTCAACCTCAGCTCCACAGGATTAGATATTATCACTAAGTTTTCTGACATCTATTTCATATGCTTCCTTTTTTTTTTTTTAACTTTTCTTCTTTGAAACCAAAGGAGAAATTTTGGACTTAATTTTCTCCTCCACTAAATGAAGAGTAATACGTTTAAGATTAATGTCCTCTTGGGTCAGGCAGAGCAGCCAACATTCCCATGGCTTTGGACACCAGATGGTCTCTAGGAAAATGTTGTGACTTATAGGCACATTTTAGTCCTAACTATTATGAGTTTAGAGAAAATACTGTGATATAAGCCTGGATCTAAAAGGAGAGCTGAGCAGGGTATAAACAACCAAACTGGCAGTTGACATCAGGCAATGCTTGTAATCACTCACTGAAAGGGAATTTATAGTGTTTTACAGCAGAAGAACCTTCATTTCCTGCCTATCATTTAAAAGGTTTCCTGCAAAATTTGTATCACAATGAAAGCCAGTCATAAAAGATACTTATTATTTCCTGATTTGATATCGTCTTTAATTCGCAACTTACAACACACATTTCAAAGACACAGCTCAGGACTTAAATTAGAGGTTGGTTATGCATTTTCTAATTCCTGCTTTTGTGAATTCTAATAGTTACAGGGAGAATTCAAATGAATTTGACAGCTTATCACAGGATTTTGTGCTAATAAATCTAATTTGTATGTTCTTCTGTGCAAATACATAATTGAGATATCCAATATTTGGTCTGCCAGAGTATTTTGAAAGTATCCACACAGATCTAACAAAAACTATATGTATCCCTCACTTCAGCAGAAAATGCATTATTTATAAAAGGTTGGATTTGGTTCCTATGTCTAATACTTTCATTTTGACTACTTGGGAGATTTTTCTAAATCCAATACCTGTCCAGATTGGGTTTTTTTCCTTTTTTTTTTTTGTGTCTCAATTAAATCTCAGCTATGGCAAGGTGATTATCATACATCATGGAACTGGAGCACTAAGTTGGCATTACTTAATAGTCTTTGAAGCTATTTACCATTTCCTTACATCTGAAGAGAAAGCTAAGGAATAACTGCTTGCTTTCTTTTTAGAAATCAAATCGGAATTAACTGTTTAAAAATAAAAGGTCAGAATTAGATAAAAGGAAACATTTCTTAGCAGACAAGCAATTAGATGATGGAAAAATGCTTTCTACTGATGAACCTGAGTCACTTTCACTAATGGTGTTCAGAAATAAGTTAGGTACATTTCTTGTTGGCTTTCTGTACAGGAACATTGTGCTCCACACAGGAGGTGGTACTGCGTGATCTGAGAGATCTTCTCCAGCTCAATAATCAAAGCTTCTGCCAGAAACAGGAATCATTACAGATCAGTGAGTTTTCTTCATTTTTTTTCAAGTGGAATATAGTGATTTGCCACAAATACTACTTGAAATAATCTCAGCATTTCTCATTTGGCTAGTTAAAAACTTTTACAGTCCTTCTACATGCATCCACTGCTTTCAGCTAAATTTCTGGTGTAAATTTAGGGGTCATAACCTGTGGTATGTGTATAGTACTAGTGGTACAGAGGTGATCAGCTGATTCAGAAATGGAATAAGGCCTGACATGAAAACCCTCACCATGCTGCATGCTGCCTGCCGCCATCACTGCTTCTAATGGTGAGAGAGTACAAAAAAAAATGCAAAGAGGTTACAGTTGGAAATGAATATGCTAGTGTGCTGATTTTGGCTGGGGTGAAGTGAATTTTCTTCCCGGTGGCTGGTACAGGGCAGTGGTTTTGACTTGTGCTGAACACGGCGTTGACAGAGTAGAGATATTTTTGTTATTGCTGAGCAGGGCTTACACAGAGCCAAGGCC
>JAWWMS010000001.1:106412330-106436562 GCA_035048045.1 Chlorospingus semifuscus
CTGCCCTGCTGAGCAGATCTTGGCTGGGCAGAAAGAAAATTTTATAGATAAGAATTAATAAACAACCTCAAGACCAAGAAGTGAAGAGTCCAGACTCGTTCTTCAGCCATGTGGGCTGAAGCAAAGACATCCTGCGCATCTCCGGGCAGCAAATATCAAGAGCTACCTGAGATCTGCTGCTGCTGGCAGGGCTCTGCTTGGAAAAAACTACCAGGAAAAGTTCTGCTGAGAAAGGTCTGTCAAGGGAAAAAGCTTCTGCTAACTCTTGAAGAGGTGGAGGACCAGAGAGGCATCTTGAGCTACCCCTTTTCATGGAGGTGTGTGTGGACTCTGACACACTCAGGGACCTAAGAGACTACCACAGGTGAGGAGTAAATAACAGTGTGGCCAAGCTGGCCAAAAATTGGTCAGGAAACAAATTCAGCCCAAAGGTGTGTTATGGAGGCCTGAAGGAGTGACAGGCTACTGTGGAGTGGAGACAGAGCTGCCTGCCCTTGCACATAGCATGAAATCCTTTCCCTCTCTGCAGCTGCAAAGCTTTGCTCCTGCCTGCTTTTCCCAACCCACCCTGAATGAGTGTACCTTCTTCAGAAACAAAACCCAGAAGCCTTGAGAATTTCCCCATTCTTCTGGGAGAGAGCAGGGTAGACAAATGCAGGATGTGCTGCCTTATTCAGCATCCCAGTAGAGCTGGGGCTCCATGAGGTGCAACGACCTTGCAAGATCATGCCCAGAACTCTGCATTGTCATTTTCCCCTCCTTTTGAGAGCAGCAAGGTGGGATGGCATCAACTGGGAGCTTATTGGACCTTAACCTTGCAGAGTGATGTGGGGAGTTGAGGCTGTGACAGTGGCTTTGCAGAGCCACAGATGGACACTGGCACTGGGGGTGGAGAAAACAGAATGAAGCTGCTAAACCCATGGCTGGAGAGGGAAAAGGTGAGAGGGCAGAAAGAGCTGGTGGGAGGGAGATGTGGGATCCTGTTGGCTCCTCAGCTGTGGGAAACTCCAGCTGACCCAAACCTGCTGGAGAGATGTCTGCTGGAGAAGCCACTCTCTGCTCATGCTGGAGGGGAGTGACATCCCACACGCTGTAAATATTTATAGAAAACAATTCCTCACCTCTTCTCCTGCTGTTTGCATGGCCTGATCACCTGTGGTAAGAATAGATGAGGCTGTAAGAACAGAGAGCTACCTATGGATGTGACCCCTGTGGCCAGCACTGGCCTCAGCTCTGCCAGTCCCACCATCTGGGCATGGGTTATTTGTGTGCCCCGTGCACACTGGCTCATCTCCTCTGACCTCTCTTGCACAAAGCCCCTGATCTGGGGCTGGAAACTGGAAATGGAGCCCCTGAGGAGGTCCTGAGGCCAGAAAAAAGACAAGATGTGTGCTCACACCTCACTCATGCCAACACTCACAGCTACCTGGCATGAGCAGCTCTGGGTCTGAATTGACCTCCAAGGGGCAAATCTACCAACCAGCAAACTCAGTACTGAACTAGAGTTTCCCTGCAGTCCTATGCCATCCTCCCAAAATGCCAGTGGTGTCAGGGGATGCTCATCCAGGTTCCCACCACCTGGAGGGAAATACTGTTTGGTTTGCCTGCATAAGCACCAGGTCCTTGGGCCCGTTAGCAGATGACCATGAGGTCTGGAAGCTCTCAGTTGTCCTCACAGCTGGATCACCAATGATAATGAACAGTGTTTTCAGGGGGCTGCAGCAGGGTATGAGCTGGAGCCAAGGCCCCTTGTTGACAGCACCTGGCACAGGTGGGCGCAAAAAGCCTTTGGGAAGAGCAGGGTTCACCCTCCTGTCATTGCATGGGCAGCCAAATTCCTGGGGGTAAAGAGCAGGACAAGGATATTTTCACCTGGGGCAACACAGACAAAAGGACTCTTTCCACCTTCAGCTTCCCATGCTGGAGACTGGTGAAGAGAAACAGTTGTTTTACAGAAAGAAACTGGGTCTTACATTGATAGAGAGAGATTGCAGCTTTATGTGAGAAGACGAAAGAAGCTAAACGAGGTGCTGATGCAGTGAGGATCTTTATTGTTAAGCACTCTTAATAATGCATAGAGTTGTACTCATCTTTCAGTAACTTTATTCCACTATTGTAAATCTCGTTTTAGCGATCCCATCATTTCAGCCTTAACTCCAGCTGGCATGGTGGAGCCATCTGCCAGCCAGGAGACATTCTTACCTTCCCCTCCTCGTACCAAACACTGGGGAATGCCCTGCTCCCACAAATTCAGCTCCCACATAGCTGGGGGCAGCACAGGAACCATCTGGAGCAGATGGACCTCCCAGACACCACAGTGAGGAGAAGTGTCTGGCATCCAGTGGGAAACCAGAAATAGGGCTGGGAGAAGTCCTGGGGGGAATAGAAATACAGCTTGAGAGCAAAACTTGATGATGCTAAATCAGAGTGAGCAGTTAGAAATGCCATCCCTTTCACACAGGCTCTCCAAACAGCTGTGAAAGCTCTCTTATCAGAATAGGAAACCCCCCAACCAAATAAATTAAATATATTTTGGTTTGTAAATCACTAGAATGGGACAGAAGCCAGCAGGTTTCGTCACACATCCTGTTAACACCTGTGTCCCTTTGCTGGTCCTGTAAGGCTGGAGACAAACTTTGGGAGCTGTTCTTGGGACTGGGCGGCAGCGCCCGAGCTGAGCTTTAATTAACAGAAAGTGGCTGCTGTTCTGCTCAGCACAGCAATCTCAGACTTCAATTGCTGATTGAGGCAAGAGCCATTTCTCACCAGGTAGAGGAAATAAGGCTTGCATCAGAACATAAAAGATTGTTTTAATTAAACCTGGTATTTCTAAGCCTGTTGCTGGCTGCAGCCGAACGGGGGAGGCAGCTAGAGCCGGTCAGAAAATTCCCAGAAAAAAGGCACTTTTTTTTTTTTCCACTTTTTAGGCTGGAAATGGAGCATGATAGAAAAATAAAAGTCTTTTGTTTTTCTTTCAGAGTTTTATTTGCCTCTTGGTCATGGAGGCTGGGGGCATCACAGAATTGCCTGTGTGGTGTCACAAAGGAGGAAAGGACCAGTCCTGCATCCAGCTCTGGGGGCTGCATTTGGCCCCTGCAGGACTGACTGCAGCCCAGGACAGCCTGATGAGATCCAACTGCAGCCCCAGCCATCACTGTATCTTTCTGTGCACCTTGGTTCTCCCCTCCTTTCCCCAGCTCACTTTTAAATCCACAATGGCCTTTGCAGAAAGGTCAGTGTCCAGACAAATTTCTGCCTCAGCACTGTAAAAATCTTGGGGTGCTCTACACTTAAGTCTGAGGGCCTTTTTTATCCCAAGCAGTTGTGTGTCAAGCCTGTGGCTCTCCCCACCAGCAGCCAGGTGGAGTTTTGGGTGGTTTAGTCTTGCAACACAAGAGCAAAATCAAGCAGACACCAAGCCCCAAGCTCACCAAACACTCTGAGCAGGCTGTAGAAAGGACCCCAGCCTCAGCTCAGCTCTCTGCTGCATTTTCTAATTCTGTGAGGATTTCGAAATCCTCAGATGGAGCAGCAAATCCCTCCAGCTGTTCCCATTCCCACCGTGCTCACCCAGCCCAGGAACATCTTACACTGATCACTGAGCATCTTTGAGCTGCAGCAACCTGCTCCCTGGGCAGAGGCAGCCATCCAGGCAAAAACACACTTTTGAGTGCATGTCACCTTTGGGGTTTTCCTGCTGAAGCAGGTAAAATTCAGACCTCCCAAAAATCACGACTGCCCTGGAAATCAAACTGGATTTAGGCTTGGGCTTCACAGGCAAGGGACAACCAGAGTCAGTGTGGCAGCACAAACCACCCAGATGGGACACATGGGGTGGACCATGCTTTTCTGTAGCCACAGGCCACCTCCCACCCATACATCCCTATGGAGAATGAATAATGTCTCCAGGTGGGTTTAGAATCATAGAATATGTTGAGTTGGAAGGGACCCAAAAGGAATCACTGAAACAGAACTCCTAGCACAGGACAACCCCAAGAACCTTACCATGTGCCTGAGAGTGTTGTCTAGACACTTCTTTAGGTCTGTCAGACTTGGTGCTGTGACCCCTTCCCTGGGGAGCTCTTCCAGGGCCCAGCCACCCTCTGGGTCTGCTGAGATGTTGCTCTGCATCGTGTATGGATGCCTGCCCTTTTCCTACATTTGTTTTGCCTTTTTTTTTTGGACCAACCCAGTAGCTCGTTCTTCAGGAGTCCCAAGCTGGTTGTGACATGGTCTGGGTGAAGTGACCAGGGCACTGGGCTGCATCTGGAAAAAAGGGGCTCCTTCTGGGTCCTTTGGAGGTGCTCAGGGCCTCCAGCATCTCCCAGGCTTAGCCAGGGGAGAGGCTAAGCCACAGTGGTGGGAGTGTGGAATGCTAGCAGCACCATCAGACCATAGCGTCCAAAACGGAAACTTCCCAGCTTGCTCTGTGCAACTAGTTGATATTAAATCCTCAATTTCTTGCCTAAAATAAACACAATTGAGCAAACACATAAAAATATGTCTGTATTCACAGACAGAAATACACTTACACGCCACATATCTGGAGTTTCAAATGTTTCATTTGCCCAGAATGCTGCTTCAGCAAAACCAAAACTATTTGCAGAACAAAGTCAGTCACAAAAACCCAACTTTCCCAGCTCAGAAATTTCTGGGGGCAAAAGCAACAATGGCTATTAAAATGAAACTGCCTGCCAATGTATTTCCAAACCAGAGAGCTGCAGATGAATCCAAATGGTCCCATTTCAACACTGGAATAAATTTAGACAGACAAACAAGTAAATTGAGACTAGCATGAAACTACTGGAAGTTATCAAACCAATCTACTGTTCTTCCCTTCCTTCTTCCTTGGAATTATGAGCTTCTCAGTACCAGTAAGAAGGCAAAAGAGCTCAAATTTTTGTCTCAGCACAAGTCAGGAAATAGTCCTGAAATCTCAAATATTTCCATGGATTAGATTTTTCAAAGTTTTATTACTTATTTACAGTGTTTCATGGTGCTTCTGAAATACCTCCTGCTAATGGCTGAACTAAAATAACTTCTCCTGATTGAGCAGAGGAGCCAAGATGTTTTGGTTGTGCATCAGGGTTGTTTTTCAGCTCTCTGGGTCCTGTCAGGGAGGGGCTGCAGCCAGCTGAATTAAACTGTATATGCAAATCTTAATTAATTAGCAATTAGGTATGGCAGCTTGTCAAACTGCAAAGTCTGGCACTGAAAGATGCACTCTGTGGCCACATCCTTTCCGAGTGTCAGCCCTTAAGCAGGGCAGCATTAAAGCTTTAGTGACAGGGATGTGTTGCTAAGCTGTGGGCTTTGGGAACATCCAGCTCACTTCCAAGGAGCACAAAATGGATGGAAACGTATTGGAGATGGATGGAAATGTACTGGAGATGGTCTGCCCCAGATTGCTCTGTACAGGCATAGAAGAGGGGGTGTGGGGTCGTGGGCTCTTTTCTCTCCCCACAGGTCAGGTGTGTTTGGGACTCTCCAGCCAGACATCCCCTGGCTGGGGACACCAGGTGGATATCCCAGCTTGCAGAGGCAGAGGCCTTGCCTCCCTGGAGGTCTTATTAGCCTGTACCAGAGCCCACCTCTCATCTGTGCCACTGTCGGGATTAGCTCAACCCATGCCAACAGAGGAATTTCCTTAAAGCCAAATTTAATTTTGGCTGACCCTGGCTGCAGTCCGTGGGTGTTCACGAGGCTGTGTGCACCAGCACAGGCTGTTGGGCAGCTGGGGCAGGGCTCTGGTGGTGGTGCAGCACACAGGGACCACAGAGCACGTTTCTCCCCACAGCCTCTGCCCCGCGGGAGGGATCGCTCCCTGCACGACTGCAGGCACTGCCCACACCCAGCTGCCCTGCAGCATCCATGGATCCACCATTTCCAGGCATGTGTAGGGGGTGCTGGGCAGAGGAGATGGGGCAGCAGGCCAGCCAGGGGGGCCTGGGTACCCTGGGAGCACCAGGTTCTGCGGGAATTGCCCTCCCAGGGCTTTTCTCTCTGAGCTTGCGGCTCACGTCCTGCTGCTGCTGTTAGCCAGCCTGGCCACAATCAAATCATTTATTTCCCACACAGCCTGAAAAAACCCCACATTTCGAACCAATTTATTTTGGGGACCTTTACACATTTCCTAACAGACTTTCCAGCAGATTTCTGGTGCATTAAAGCCCACTGACCATTGCCATGGCTGCTCCTGTGGGCCCCTCAAACTGCCCTTATGTTTCTCAGCAGGAAAACTGCTGGAAAAGTACTGACCTACATTTCCCCAGGAAAAGTTTGAAGCACCACACAGGATTGGCAGGACAGCTTTAGGCCATATAACATGAATGGCTGCCCACATTCACCTGCACTTCAAGTCATCACCAACACATCAAGGAGCAATGGTGGGAGCCAGGCAGGGCACATTAGAGACCCCCATGGGGATGTTACTGTGCTGCTGTGATTTTAATATCATTAGACAGGACATAACCTATCTCCACAGATAAAAACAGGAACCCAGCATGAAAAATGCAGACATTATCCAATAAGACACAGGTTCTTTGGGAAGCTCTGAGTGGAGGTAAATGCATCTAGGGTTGAAATTTCAGTTCCAGCTTCCTCCTGGGGCCAGATCTATGCGTAGAGAAAGGAAAAGATTTGTTTCTTTCAGAAGAGGTGTAAAACTCTTTACATATCACCAGGTGCCTCGGGCAACATGCTGACCAGGCTCACTCATTCTGTCTCATTTTGTTAGAGCTGTAATCATGTTAATGACAGACTTAACATTTCCCAATGGCTCTCAGTCAACTGCTGAATTCTGATCATTTACTGCAAATAAGAGGATTCCAGAAGTTACACTCCACTCTCAGTGTCCTGGCACCCTCTCTGCTCAGCACAGCATCCTGGGGACATCTGAAGAGATGGAGAGATTGTCCTGCCTGGAAATCATCTTCTCAGCCCCCTCCTGCACATTTCCTGTTACAGCTCTTTGCATCAAGCAGAAGTCTTATTTGGGGATCCACGACTTAAACAATATTTGCAAAAATAAAGACAGCTTAATCAAGAGCCTCCAGGAGGAGGCAGAGGGGAGAGGATAAATGTGTCCAGACACACAGAAAGGAGCTGCAGAGGGGACTGGAATAAGCAGAGATCAGCTCCACTGAGCACAGGCAAAACCAACCGCAGGCTCTCAGCAGGGAAGGTTTAGGTAAGACATTAGGGGGCATTTCCCAGTTATATGGGCATCACGGCACAGGAATCAGGTGCCAGGAGGTCTCACCATCCCGTACCTTGCTGGGCAGTGCTGGCTCAGCTCAGGCAGGAGCGTGGGGCTGCCGTGATCACTCGCAGCGTGGTGACCTCCACAAAACACAGAGGAGACAGCCCTGCCTCGGCATCCCCGCCTCGGAGCAGGCAGGGAACAGCCGATGTTGTGTCTGCAGTGGCATCCTACAGGTCCTGTTAATCACACTGAAATAATCAAGCCCGGAGGAGGAAAGTCAAATGCATTAACTGCTAATTACAGGCGCTGCTAACCCCGCAGGCACTGCGTGCCCCCTTCACCGGGCTCGGCACCAAGACAGGGAGCCTGGCACTGTGAAGAGGAGGTGACAGCCCCGGGCAGGACCTGCTGGCCTCACCACCCCATCGCCAGCACCTCCCTTCTTCCTCACTCGAGGCAACTCGCAGCTTCCTGGGCACAAGCACAGCGCACTAATTAAAGGATGTGTTAATATTCCTGAAATAACCTCCTTGTTGACTCATTCCACGACCTTGGGCGACAATTTTTCTCCTCCTTGCAGGGAGGACAGTGCTTGGCCAGAGGCTGGCATGGGGCAGAGGGGAGGCTGAGAGCCAGAGCTGCAGTGCTCTGATCCAACATGGCACTGCGTGTCCATGCGGTGAAAATGCACGAAAAGCTTGAATCCTGCTGGCATTTCTCTTCTGCCTGCCCATTTCAGCTCTGCTTGTCTCCTCTCAGCACTCAGCAATGCAGCAGATGTGGAGAATCTTGAAATAACAGGACAGTCTTTAGCACAACTGGAAGCTCTAACAAGAGGAGATTAAATGCTGGAAATCAGACCTCTGAGCTGCACCAAACACCTCCTGAAATGCAGGGAGCCCTCCCTAAGAAGCAGCAAATCTGTCAATTTTCCTCCCTGGTCTCAATCCTGCATCAGCACCAGGGCAGGTTTCCATTTCAAGCCTAACCTTTCTCTCAGCTGAAGCAGGGCTAATCTGGCTTTCAAAACTGAGGGCACAAAACCAGGAATAGCAAATTGTGCTTCAAAGCAGCAACTGTGCCCGGGTGTCTCCTTGCTGCAGCCAGACACCCACCTCCTGGGCAGCCTCTAATCCACAATCACCACACAGACCTCATTTCAACCAGCACGCCTCAAACTACCTATTTAATTGCCCAATATTCATCTCTTTATGAATCTATAATTACTATGATCTTATTTGTGTTTGCACTGAATAGATGCCCAGGCAGCATCAAGCTCGTTCTGCCACATTACTTGCCAGGTCTTTTACTGAGCTGTGGAAGCAGATCTCCCTTTCCAAGTGAATTTTATTCCTTGCATTAACTTGGCTTTACAGACAAGGCTTTAAACATGGAACAAATTAACTCATTAGCCTCAAATAATCCAGTGACCAAAACAGGCCATGTTTCATGGACTGTTTTCCAGCCCATACTGTCCTGGCAGCAACTGCAATTGAGAGGGTGGGATATTTTCTCAGTGGCTGCCCTGGGGATCTCCCCACAGGTGCACCAACTCTAGCACTCACAAAAAGCACCAGCAAATTTAGAGTAAAAGTTGGACCCACATTTCTCCAGCCAAAACTTTCTGATTGGAAAACTAAACATTTTCACCAGAAAGAGAACAACTGAAAGAAAAACACTGCAGTTCGGGCCAGGCGAAATGGGACTGCCTGCAGTGTGGTGATGGCTTATGAGAAAGCATTTCTGAGCCTCTCCTGCCACAGTTTGTGTGTGTAATGTGGGCTCTCTCCTGTCACCTGGGGTATGCATTTTATCCCCTCTTGCAGGTCACATATCCCAGTGCTCTAGGGAAGCCTGGTGCCTGAGGCCATTTCCCAAGACTCTTCTAAGTCTCTTTTCAATGAAACACCACGGACACCCACATAATTTCTCCTCTTTTACATTCAGCTCCAAAGCAAGCTGGCTGGTAAGTGCAGGAACTCAGCCCGTGGGCAGCCAGCTCTCAGCCTGACCTCCAGCCAGGGCTCCATACCAATTGCTCTGCACAGGCTTTTATGGCTCTTTCAGCTGCACTCAGCTTTGATTGTGCCTGATCAAAATGCACATGGCCAGCGTTGATAATCACTGATGATCAGGAGCTTTTAGGAAGCAAATGACGGGGCCAGTGCTCGCTTGATGGATCAGGTCATTAGGAGCAGCTGTTTCCCTCCTTGACTTGCTTTTTGAAGGGAATTTGAGTTGTCATTTTTTCTCTTGCCCCTCTGGGAAACTGTGTGAAGGTATTTTGGGGGTCTCTGGCTATTGCACCTACTTGAAAACATAAAAGATTTGGTGGGTGTAAGGGGGGAGGTCAGCACAGCCCTGCTGTGTCCTGGCTGGCATGCACAGCAGTGGGTTTGGGCAGTAATTTCTGCATCAATCAGCTGCTGATCCTGCCGGGGCTCAAACAGTTCTCCAGGCTGCAAATGGAGCATCTTTATTACCACAGAGCCCCCGGTGGGGACAGAGGCACAGGTGTGGTGCAGAGGGATTTAGAGAGAGTTTCCAAGGCAGGGTTTGTGTTCCTGAGCTCTGCCTGCTTAGCTGGGTGGGCTGAAGGCGCGAAGGGCTCCTCTGTGCTGGCCCAGTTGTGAGCATCACCTGGGGACTTGGGGGTGAGGGGCTGCTTGGGGGGCAGTGAGGCAGCCCTATCCTGCTCGGTCAAACCCTGGTGGGACATTCTGCCAGATCAGGTTCCTTCCTCAGTGAGGAGCTGTGATTTTCCAGATGAGACTTCAGCCCCCGAGGACAAAGAAGTGGCTGTAACTACCACCCACCCATGCAAGGGTGCAAATATGGGGGCCACAAATACCCTTATGCCCTGGAGAAGCTAAGCTGCTGCTGCCAGAAATTTGGGAGTTGGTGACAAACTCCAGGATGTGTTCCAGCCCAACTGATGCTTCCTTTCCCTGTCCTTCTTGGGACCTCAAACCAGCCCTCAGGGGCCTCTCCAGAGCATATTCCCACTGTACAGATGGAGACAGAGACCAGCTGCAGTAGCTGAAAGGGTTCAGAGAGGTTCAGCAAACTGGCCCCCAGATCCTGCTGGGCTGCAAGCCCCAGAGAGAAGCCCACAGAGAGAAGGAAGAGTGCAGCAGTATTTAGAGGAACCCATCAGAGATGGAGTGACAGCTCTCTCTGCCTGCAGAGATTTGGCAGCCCTGGGCTACTGGAGCCAGGCTGAACTGCTTTATGCAGCCACAGTAGGTTTTTGTGCCATGGTAGGTCTGAATGCATCCTGGGAGAGCTCATCCTTGGAAGTTTCACTGGTCTCTGGGGATGGATGTGCACACAAGGTTAATTGTAGGCGCTGAGTATCTGCTTCCCTGAGGATACTCAGTTCAGCCCTCCTTGCTCTGGTGAGACATTGAGTGTTTAGGAATTAATTACGAACATGAGTTACAAAAAAATATAATTCTGTTTAATAATAATAAAAAAGGCGGGGCGGGGAGGAAGAGAAAATTTGCCAGAGCCATATATTAAAAACAAATTATGTTCAGCAGGCAGGTGAGTCAAGGCCCGCCAGGCAATTGGGAAGGCAGCGTGCAGGTGGTAATTGAAAAGAGTGAGACGCAAGTGAGCAGCCAAAGCTCTGGCATAATAACTCCCAGCACACATAGAATCACAAAGTTAGCAACAGGCTACCCCTGGCTGGGGTTGGAGCTGCCCTGTGCTGTGTTCTGGGGACCCCTGGCACCCCCAGCACTGGGATGGGGTCTCTGTGCTTGGGAGCAGGGCAGGGATCTCCTGTGGTGATTCCTCATGGTGTTTCCTCACAGTGCTGCTCTCTTGGGCCTGATGAACCTCAGATCACCCCCAGGCATTTATTGGATCTGAGTTAGTGCCAGAGATCCCTTTACAGCTCAAATTATGGGTTATTGCAGAGCAGGAGCACTAAATACCTGCTGCAGGAAGGATGCTGTTATCCCTCGTCAATTGTCTGCTTCTCCTTGTAGCTCTCTCCTTGGGAAAAGCCTTGGCATCCCATCCTTCTCCACTGCTCCTGACATCCCTGCTGGGTCCAGCCTTTGTCCCCAGGAAGCCCCCCTGGACACTTGGGAGCAGCTCTGGCCAAGGCTCTCCTGCAGCTTGTGTGCAAGCAGGTGTTTTTGGGCTTGATTTGGGCCGTGTGTCTGGGAGGCACTCCTCCTGTGGGGTCAGGTATTTCCTTGCATGGTGAGCTCATGAGGTGTGATGAAGGTCCCTCTTTTCAGGGGGAGCAGACCATCTTGCTTGCTGCAGAGAGTTCCTCTCACTCACACCATGCTGGCTCCCTGTTCCTGGGGGAGAACTGGGGATACTGGGCAGCCTTTGGGTCTCCTCCTCTTCAACACCTAATTGCCAGGAGTCTTGATGTACTAGAGTGACATTATGATGCTTGCATCCCCATTCATGTGTTCTGCTTATGCTGGATATTATGTCCTGTGCCTTCAAGACTGGCTCTGAAGAGTAAAAGTTTTGTTCGGGTTTCTTATCAGCCGCTCCCCCACGGCTGGCAGGGCACATAGACAGGGCAGTACATGGTGCTGGTTTTGCTTTTTTCTTGGCTTTTCGCTTTGCTCTCATTCTTGCTTCTGCTTTGCTTCTGCTTGCTCTTGCTTCTGCTCATTACCTAGTTTAGCTAAACAGTCCAAATTTCTTCCTGGACTGTTTCTCCTTTCTTTTTTTGGACCTACTCAAACCTGCTCCGGACTGGGCCCTGGCAAACACCGAGAGTTTGCACCTTGTGGCCTAGCGGGGCCTGCTCTGGGCAGCAGCTGCCCCAGCGCCGGAGGGACTGAGAACAGAGTGACCACCCCCAAGAGAGACTTTCTGAATTTGTCATCTTTGTCAGAGTGGTGTCATCCTGTATTGTTCATTTTGTGTGCTGGGGGGTGCTGTGCCTGTTAAATAAACAGGTTCTTTCCACTTCTCTCTGAGGAATCCCTCCTGAACCAGTTGGGGTGAGGGGCCATGTGGGTTTGCTTTCTGGAGGGGCCCCCTTTGGAAATTCTCTACCAAATTTGCCCTAAACCAGGACAAGTTGTATTGTGCATCACTTATTGTTCACTTTTTTCATCATTCTTATTATAATTTACCATTATTACGGAGTTTTACTTTGTTTCTGATTATTAAACTCTTCTTATCTCAAGGGAAAGTTTTACTTTGATTCTCCTCCCCATTCCAGTGGGCTCAGGGGAAGAGATGGTGGCTGAGCAAGTGGCTGAGTGTAGCTTTGTTTTCAGCAGGGCTTAAACCATGACAGCTGACAATTTCTATTACTGACATCTCCTACATTGTAAAAAGTACATTATAAATGTGATGTTTGCAAATATCCTGTGCATTTAAAAGTTGAAAAAATGAAGCATTGGAGGCTCAAGAAGTTCTAATCTTTTTGTTAACTTGTGTTGTACGCTAGTGACTTAAAGCCTGTCTGTCAGGAAGAGTGATGGAATTAAACAAAATAATAATATTTCTTTGTGATAATTCTGTCACTGGGGTTTTTTTAGTGTTACAGTAATACAACAGAGATACATTTCTAAAATGTTACATATCTGCTTTTCTTTCCTCAGTCTTTTGCATTTTTAATTTTACAGCCAGGTATGGTTCTTAGAAAAATGAATTGTGTGTATAGCCTGCTTACTTATTATTTTTTGCTACTTGGTAAGCAAGAATTCAAACTTGGACTCCTATGGGAACACACAGTTTTTGTCCTCAGATCAGAGGGAGTAATTTTGATACGCTTTTCTCTGGCACTGGGTGTTTATATAAATCTAGATATATGTGCAAAAATATTATTTTTTTCAGTATTTTATAAGACATCAATTATGTGATTTTGCATGTAAACCTTATTTTCTCATGTTCACTTATTGTATGTGGTAAGCTACAACTCCATTAACTCTTATATTAGATACAACATGAGTACACAGAAAAGTAACAGAT
This sequence comes from Chlorospingus semifuscus, assembly GCA_035048045.1. Lineage (NCBI taxonomy): Eukaryota > Metazoa > Chordata > Aves > Passeriformes > Passerellidae > Chlorospingus > Chlorospingus semifuscus. Next base: position 106,425,496 of record JAWWMS010000001.1, read on the forward strand.
ATAAATAGAGCTAAGTTTTCACTGAAAACAGGGCAATAAATTTAGCAATTCAAGGGAAAAACAGCAGCCTTCTTCAGTTTTGGAAAAATTGTCTTCCTGGCTTTATCTTCCTTTGTGAATTATAGGAGAGTAGAATATATATAGAGATAGATATAGATACAGATATTTTCACTTCTGCTTAATTATGGACTGGAAGACTTGTCCCATTTAAAAATTGAGAAAGTGCACTGAAGCTTCAGAAAGCTTTCATTTCTGTTTCACAAAAAAATTTTGGTCCTAAATCCTGTGTCCACTGATGGAACTGAGTAGCCAGTTCCAGCTGAACTGAACAGAAAGTCAAGGCACTGAAAGGAAAGTCAAGACAAAGTGAAAAACTGAATTTACTCATCAGGAAAATAAATTCTGGGGAAATCAGGAAATAATTTGATCCCAGGAACTGAAGGAGACTTGGAACCTCCTGATTCTGGCTGCCACACAGGTGGGAGACGGGGCCCTGCTGCAGCCCCTGGAACTCGTCCCTCTCCCAAGTCCTGCATCCCCTGCAGTGGCTTCCCATTCAGCCTCTCCTTTCTCAGCACAGCCACAGCTCCTTGCTGAGGGAAGGCTGCTGCCCCAGGCATGGTCTGGCAGTAAAAGTCTCTTTCCTTTTTCTAGATCAGGTTAAGAAGCTGCTCAAGGCAAGGAACCCCCCATCAGACAGATATTCTGTGCCCCCTGTGCAGCCCCTGCAGTTCACTCGCCCTTCTGTTTGCACGGCAGAGGAAACTGCCCCAAAACACAGAATCGATCTTGTTCAGTTGCTCATAAAATGTGGCTTGTTAATGCACACATAACATTTTTGTAGGCAAATGTATTATTTACGTGGCTCTGAGAGTGAGCTGCATTATTTGATCTATACCATGTACATTGCCTTGCAATACCTGGGGTTGCAGACACTTTAGTAGCTCTGCTGAATCTGTGGTTGATCACAGTTTCTTCTGCTTTCTTATCAATCTGAGGAAGATTTTAGGATGGGAATTACACATGATTTCTTCAGCTGGAATAGCAGTTCACCCAAGTCAGACCTAGAAAACAGGCACAAACTGTGGAGCCTTTAAAGCAGAACGCTTAAAACAGAATAGCTCAACAAGCAAACATTCAAATAAAAAGCAAAATCAAAAACCACAAGAAACCAAATCAGTCTGAGCAATATGGGCTGGTTTTTCGCTGGTTTTACATGAAACCTGTATGAAAATAATTCATTATTTGTGTGGAGTGTTATGAAATTGCTATAACAGGAAGCCTAGGAGCAAGAGGAGGAGTTAATTGTGATGTTAAAACTTATAGCCTGGTTCAAAATGATCAGGGGTGGAGATTGTATTGGACATGCCTTTAAATTGTTGGATAGTGTAGGATGTGAGCATGATGTAAATGGTGCAGAAAGAGGGGTGGAGAACTTTACTCCAACCAAAAGCAGCACAACACATTCCCTGGGTCAAAATGTATTAAGCTAGTGGTGTTTGTAAGGGCAAATCTGAATTATTTTCTGCTTAGCACATGTAAGGATTTTTTTATTTCTTTTACCCAGATTATGCTGGGGCAGGATGATAAGATCAAATAAAAATACTATTCATATACACATATGGAAGATTAATCTCTGAATACAAATCTTTAGCTCCATATTTAGAATAGAATCAACATTTTCATATTTTCTTTATATACATATATCCAGAGACACAGTCATGTGTACATATGTGCTTGCACACAATTAGTACCCATAAATATTTAAGAATTTCTATATTTAGATGAGGATTTTTCATATAACAACATTTTGCAAGCCATGTTTATAGAATTACATCTACAGTGTAACCTGCAGCAGGACTGCTAATCAAGCAGGAAAAGAAACCATCTAATATTTGGTGATGAAAATTGCTTTAGAGTGACTGATTGTGCTAATCAATCTTCGCCAAGTAAATCACCACTAAAAGATAGTCGATAATTATAGCATCTTTCCCTGTAACTGAGAAAGAAGAGGAATAAAAATAAACTTGCACAGGAAAGCTGTCCTCTTCAGTAAACACAGTAGTTTGTTTTGCTTCCAACATGTTGGAAAGAAATTTGGAAAATGTGTCCAAGTTGTCTTAGCTTTCAGAAATATAATTCTGGTGTTGATTGAGCTAACAGTGGTAAAATTGGCCATTAAAAATAATGTATGCAATGATCCACACAAGACATCTACAAATGGGTTACAGTCTTACTAATTTCTTCATGATTCACAAAACTTAGACAGCTTTTATGAAAATGAGTCCACTTCTGGCATTTTACAGTTTAAAAGGAAGAATTTTTCCTTTCTCCACTCTTCACAAAATTCTTAGATAAAAGTAATTGTTGGAGACCAGTTCCAGTAGGAAGAAAATACTTTTTCTAAAATTATTATGCAGATTAAGATTAATAAGTATAAATAAATCAGTGGGGTGATAAACTCAGAAAAACAAATTCACAGGCTTCAGTCACAAAAGATGCCCCAAGGAAAAGGATTATTTGGATTGCCATTAAAAGTACAGATCCCCAACGAATTGTAAGAACTTATGCAGACCAGAGCAGAACCTCATGTGGGCAGGACAGAAACTCCAAGAGCTGCAACAGGGAAATGGTGTGAAGGAATTGTGCCTGGGCTCTGTGACTGGTGAGAGTTATGCACAGCTCTGCAGCTCTCTCACACTTAGCACAGACAAAATTCTCTTGGCCAGGCACCTGGGAATGCTCCACAGCCCCTCATTCATGTCCATGTCCCAGCACAAGGAGTTCCAGTCTGGGTGGTGACATTCAGCACATCAGGGATGGAAATGGAAGGAAGTTCATACATGGCTTATTCCTGATCCAGCAGGGCTGCTGTGTTGATTGCTCTGTGAGCTTCCTGCAGACTTCTAATGCCAACCTAAGGTTCACTTTCAACAACTTCAGCAAGGCAGGGTCAAACTAGACAAGTGTTTGACCATGATGTGTCAAGGTGGTTGCAATCTTGTGGGAAAAGTTAAGCCAAAGAGCCTGTTTCAAAGTATTCAAGAGAGGAAAATGTATTATTTCAGCTGAAATATTTAGTTGATAAATGAACTTCCAGATTAATGATGACATTCAGGGTGTGCTTCAGGATTCTCTTTGGAGCAGATTTTCCCCCATTGTTAAGCTAATGGGGGATGAAGAAGAGTAAAAATGGCATGTTTACCAAAAGCAAAACCTGCTAAAGGGGGAAGCAGGCTCTCAGTAAGGAACTTATTGTGCATATATAATTATCCAGAGAATGTCACAAAAACTCTAGGAAAAGCAAAAGCTCAGAGGAACCTGCAAGCTGTATTGGAAGTGGAAGTGTCACTACTCTTTTGTAGTAGTGGTACTCTTTCGATGTTGTAACAGGTCTGACTTTATTGCATAGTCATCCATTACATTGAAGTAGCAAAACTTCCAAAACTTATTTTCTTAAACCAGCTTCAAAGGTGGCTACCACCCCTAACATTAAAATGCAGATAACATTTTTCTGGATGAATAGCTCACACTGCACTTTTGTGTTGCTCCATTAGCCCACTTCACTTATCTATCATTCCTGGAGCTGACAGGAAGGTCATATATCTTATTCCCAGCTTCAGAACTAATGCTGCCTTGGCATCTTTGGACATCTCCTGTCTCCCCTTGTAATTTGTAGCTCCTGAATTCCATTGTGAAGATACTACCTTGCTGTGTGAGGGGAAATTTCAAGTAATGATGAGAAATATTTTCCACAGGTGAACCATCTGTGGTGAAAATTTTGAAGTGTGTTGAACATGAAAGAGCTTAGCATGTGTCTGACTCTTAGATTAAAGAGCTATTTTAAATAGGTGAGTGCAAAAAATTGTGCCAGTTTATTTCTAAGAAAACTACTTTATTGCTCTTTCCATTTGTGAAGGTGAGAAAAAAAAAGCAAAGTTATTCTTTTATTTTGCTGTATTGGACTTGAAAGCCTGCATTTTCCCTTCAAAAAGTAGCAGAATTCCTCATTTCTGTTCAGCTTGGGATATGAGCAATGATGCATATTTCCCCTTTGTCCTTGTGGAACAAGCCAAACATCATGTTTAAAAGCAATTCCAGTGCTGACAGGACTTTTTTTTCTCATACTGCCTTTTCAACTGTCATCAGACACAAGATCCTGGTTACTGCTTTTGGATGACAGCACTGACACTTTCTTGGAAGCACCTGCTCTGCTCTTGAGTTTCCACTGCTGCTCAGTGTCCTTTGTCAAAGCTGCTGCTGAAAACTGGGTCTGCAGAAAAGGTATTTTGACAGAAATTTATAGCAAGATTGCAGCTCAGATTCCATTTTCTTCAATGGACCCTTTTATCCTTCCTTCAGCTAGCCTTTGTCTGTGCCTCAAAGTCCAAATTTCATCCCTTAAAGGCAAAATTATTTACATTTTTAGAGATCAAACCCCACCATCTCTGGAGACTGTTCTCAGTGTATACAGTAATAAGTGGTGCATTTCCACCTGTGACAATCAATTACATGCCCTTGTCAATTATCAAGCTCATCCTGCTGATATTGGCAACTAAGTCAAAAAGACCATTAAGCAGGGCACCAGTGGATGCATTAAAATGAAAATTCTTAATGTGCAACAGATGGTTGATGTTGACTTGTTGTTGTTATTTATGCATCAAAGAAGTACATGAAAAGAGTTTTAAAAGCCTGTTTGACAAAAAAAACCCCAACAAACCAGAGATGAAAGAAATTCACAGCTAACCTTAGGTCTTCCAAATGTGAAACATTCTCCACATAATTCTCCACATGCCTCAATTTATTTGCATGATCAGATTTTAACTCCAAGTCTCCCGAATTTTTTGTATCTTGTGCCACGTCCTTATATGATTGCATAAAATATAATCCCAGGTAAACATCTTTCCTTGCAGGCAATAACACAATCATTGCAGAGCAGTCTAAAACATTTCCTTTCTCAAGGGCTGAGCAAAGCCTGGAGTGTCCTTAACAAGATCAAGAGACAAAGACCTGTCTCTCTTATGGCTGCTGAGAACAGCAATCATCCAGGCACTAGAGGAATCTGCCAGGTTTTATACCATGTATCAGATTCAATAAGATGCTATATTTTGCTTTATGAAAGATAACCATATTGCCTCTGACTTCTTTAGGTCTTTGTCAGGGAATTTACTACAGCTCTGGTCTTCTCTGTTTTAAGATTGCATTCTATTTTCTCAACACAATTCACATAATTCCCAGAAAAATATTTCCATTCTCCCTCTGAATGTTTCCTTCTCTCTTAATATACTGACAGATGAAAATAATTCATGTGCTGCAAGTGGCAATTACTAGACATTCCAGAGCTATTTAAAAATCACAATTTAATAACTTATACTACAGTTGTATATTTGAACATATAGAATAAGAATAGATTTGCAAACTGAAAAGCTGAGTAATATCTGAAATCAGATAAATAAATTTATCTTTAATCAGATAAATAAATTTGTCTTTTCTGATTATCTGATTTTAGATAAATCTGAAATCAGATAATCAGAAAACAGATTAAGATCTGTTCCATTCAAATTAAGAATCCAAAGCTAGACTCTCATCTTTCTGCTTAAAAGCAAAGGCAAGAGGTTGTCAAAATCAGTGGTTTACTAGAATTTTCAGTTAAAAGCAAAGCATTCTGAGTGGACTTTAACAACTTCTGTAGACAGATTCCAGTGCCTCTGAAATGGAAAGTACTGGCTATCTGACAAGGAATTCTAGTCCCTGCAGAGCTGTGAGCTTTTGCACAAAACCCTCTCAACATGACCATTGCTCCACTTGACGGCTGAAAAGTCCAAACCCCACATCAGGTTTGTGCCAAGGGAGCTGCACGGTGCCTTTGCAGAGAGGTGCTGAGGACACACAAGGTCCCAGCCCACAGGTGGCACATTCCTGAGAGGAGCACCAGGAGCCAGTGCCATCCTCACTGCATGGTCACTGTCACACCATCAGCTGGAATTTCATAAATGGCCTTTCATCCAGGGATTCCTGCAAGTGTTACTGAATTACCCTGAAATTTATTTCCAGATGTTTTTCTGCTTGATAGACATGTCTGTTAATCTGCTTTAACATTTAACATTTCACAGTCCAGCTTTAACCTAGCTGGACTGTGAAATGCTTCCCTCCAGTTTTGGGATGGGGTGGTTCTGAAGAGCAGCCATTGCAAGAGGAATGGCTTCAGTTTATATGGAAACTCTTAATTTATGAATAAAACTACAGATTTTAAAAATATATTTTGTATGGAAAATATACTAAGCTGGCAACAAAGTCTAATGTAATGTGGAGCTAACCAAAGCTTGCCTTTCTAGATTTAGCTGTCTTTTCCTAGTGCATTCTGCTCTTTCCAAATCCATAGCTTCTGCTGTGTTGTCTCTCCTGTCTTTCTCATTGTGCTTTTACTGTGCAGACTAAAAAAAATCAAGGTATCCACCCACCCACAAATCACCCTGCTTCTGTGTAGATGTATTTGCATTCTAATAAAAATATGGAGAAATTAATTACGTTTTCACAGTTTCCAGACATGTAATCACAATTTGGCAGAGTGAGGGATATATAATGTGTTAATATGTGATAATAACAAGTTAATTTATTTTGCAGTGAATATCTGAATTTGCTGGTCTACTCTGTTATCTGTCCTTTGGAGGTCACTTAAACACTAAACAGCCTAATAAGCCTTTTTTCCCTTAAACCTTTTAAATACTCAGCCAGCTTAATATCTTATTTACATTTTTAATTCCAAGGCTTATAGAAATGATATTAATAGTAATAAGTACAGAAAGTAATTAATAGCTCCACTAAGTTCATCCAAACACAGCTTTTGAGGTGTCATAATAAACAATTTAACAACCAGTATACAATCCTTTAGAGCTTAGATTTTACCTACCTTTAAGTTGTTATTTGAATGCTAAATCCACTGAATTAATTCTAAAAAATTGCCAAAAATAGTGCCAAAAGTAGAAGACTACAATTTGCAGTGGTCAAAATATCATACTTGATAGACAGAGCCTAAATGCTTACTGCCCCTTGGCTTTCAGAGTTCTTTTAGCAATATATCCTTCAAAAGTGGTACCTTTTGTGCATATCATGCATTCGTGTGAAAACAAAAACCAAGAAACACCCCCCAAACCCAGTACTTCACCAAGAAACACAGAGTATATTTCAGTTTTGTACATGCTGAGAGATGCATGGCTGCTGTTTCAATTTTCAGAAGAATTGAAAAGCTTTCTCTATGAATAATGACTCCCTTAAAACTGTAGGTTTTACAGGTGCTGATTAAAGACAAATGAGCTTAGAGGCCTGAACCAAGCACCTCAGACTGAAGAGCAGAATCAAAGCATTGCAAATGATCTTTATTACTATTGTAGTATTTCATATTTATGGATAAGAGCATACCCTAGCCTGGACATTTTCACAGTCTGTACCTGTAAGTAACTCCCTGTCAACTTGAACATATTTTAAACAAAAAAAAAAAAAGAATATGAGATTTTGCTATGTTTTATATAATAATGACTGGATTTTTTTTATTTCTCAAAAATTTTAACTCTAGTACATATATACAAAAATGAAACAACCAGTTGGGAGATAAGCTAACAAAATTATTCTGGAGCACTTCAAACCTCTGTAGAAATGAACTAGAACACAGTACAAGTGATGACACCATAGCATGAATAGTTTTGTGATTAAAGGATTAAAAACTCTTGACTTTCAGTTTCCACAACAAGATGAATAATAATAAATTAGCTACAACCAATAATAATTAACATGATCTTCTCACTAAGCTTGCAGGCTAAGCGTGTTAGAAAGCAATATGCTTATTAAAAAAAGGTAAAAACATAAAAAGCAGCAAAAGAGAGATGGAGCCAGTAAAAAGTGCTTCAGGGCAGATAGCAGAGCATGAGAAGATGACAGCTACACCCTGCAGTGAGGTACACTTGAAATATGCTTTTGTAATAATTTGTGTGTTTCATAGTTTTAATATTCTTGTCTTAAGGCTTCTTAATAATACCAGAATTGAACACAACCCAGGATCCTTCACATCTAATGCACATGATAAATTGGCCAGTATTCTACTTGCTTTAGGGCAAAACATGAAGACCAGGTTCCAATATTTTGAGTTAGGATACATGCAAATAAGCCCTTGCCACATCTCATTTAGGAAACAAAGCTCTTTTAAACAAATCAATTCAGCCAAAACCCTTAAATTCATGTTTAACTTTCAGTCCATGCAACGCCAGTAGGAAGTAAACACATACTTAAATAAGTTGATGAAATGCAGCCTTTATGTGATCCAGTTGCAAAACTACTGGCCAGCTAATGCCTTAGAAAACTATAAAGTGATAGCTGATCATTTATACTTTCCCTCCACTCCAAAAGCACCTGGAAATATGCAAGTAATGTTCACCTTAATGTCACTCATTGCTAACAATAAAATGAATAAAAACTTATCCCCACCTTTCAAGCTAATTTCTCAGTTAACTACTAAAGGCAAAAGTTAATAATTTAATGTTCTATACACTTGGTGTTATCCTGTGTGATGGGTGGCTTCATGCAGATTATTGCTATTATAAACCATACTCAACTGTTCAAAAAAATCAATAACATATTAAAACACCCCCAAAAAAAACAACAAACCAAAACCAACAGTGATATGTCTGGAGCAGCTCCCATGGCAAATTGATTGTTTTCCCAGGCACAAAAGGTGGGATTTGTTTAACTTCCTTTACAGTGTAAAGTTAACTACATGTATATCTAATTTTTATGGTTTCCTGCTATCAAAATACCATTAGACACACTGTGAGGTCATATTCTTTCAGGTGGCAAAATCAGTTTGAAGTAATGGGCTTTAGAATAATTGCAGAAAATTACAATAGCAGAAAATTACAATAGCAGAGACAAATTACAAAAATCTATGTGAAACATCTTTTTCCCAAGAGAAAAATCTGTCCAATGCCCATCAAAGTGAGAAAAAAGTTGTCAGCAATCTAATGGTTAATCAGAACTGCATGTACTTATTTAATGCAACATTTAGAAAGTGTGCAGGGCTGTGTAGGTTACTAATTATCCAGGGGGGTGTGGGATTTGCATTTTCTTCCCTTGTACTGCTTCAGTTGTGTGCTGAAGCATTTTGCCTCTAATTTAGGTTAAAGTGTAGTCTAAAAGCTATTGCATCTCCTGCCTTCCATGTTAAAAAATTATGAGAATTTATTTCACCATCTATCAGTGTAGTTTTTCAGCCAGGCAGATGTGGGAAGCTCAGTACAGGGAAATTTGTTTCTTCCCTCTGTCTTTTAAACAATTCAGAAAACAGAAGAGGTATTAGAGAAGTGCAAAGCACATGCAGCTGGCTCTTACAGACATGATAAAGTCTTGGCCCTTCTAAAAATTACTAAGACATCAGTCAACAGTTAAAATTATTTTTTGCTACTTATTCATAAAATGTAAATATTCCAGTAATGAGGGGCAGTGACAGCACAGTGTATATGCCCTTACTGGGGCTATTATTTGTGATGCTGTTTACACAGTTGTCTCAGAGCTGTCAGTTGTGGAAATGCAGGCTCGAAAAACATCTAGTAATGATGGTTTCAGTGTGACAATACAAGCCATGCTTTGTCAGAGAACATAGAATCTCTCATCTTTAAAAGAAAATAATGCAACTCCTTTATTGTCACTAGATGACTAACCAGGAGGTCTTAATGATTAGATGAAATTAGAATAAGTATTCTCTTCCAGTTAACCTGTTAAAGTAATGGCCTAATGAATATATAAGCATCTGTAAATCATGAATTGAACTGACTAGTTAGAAAAATAACATATTACTTGCATACATGTTTTGATAAGCAGATCTGTAGGTATATCTGTAGTTCTACATTCAGTAAATGTGCCTATATATTTGAAAAGAGCCCTTCCAGCACAGTATAGCTTACTCATGTTTCCCTCATAAGTTTTGATTTCTGCCTTTGATAAAAGGTGACAGTAAAATTGGTCTGAGTCAGCTGGAATTGCAACCTTCCCCTAAAACCTGCTGTCTCTGAGGCACATTCACTCACTTGCTCATTCAAGAAGATTCACATGGGAGCCTGTGACAGTGACTGATCAAAGGGGCAGGCATCATGTAATGGCAAATAGCAAACAGAACACACTGAGAGTTCTGGATGCTCCAGACTGAGACATCTCCCTCCCAGTCAGGGATGCTCTCAGCACATACACAGCTCTGGGAGTAGAAGAGATGTGGGTACCACACAGGGAGGGAGAGATGGGAATCAAACAGGGATTCTGCCTGGCTCTCACAACCTCTAATTCACACCTGAGCGAGCAGCTTCACAAGCAGCAGGTGTTTGGGAGGCTGGGGTGGGGTTGGTTGCGCACCATGGTTTCACAGCACTGAGCCACAGCTCTGCTCTCCCAAGGTAAGGAAGGGATCAGTTCCCACCCACCACCCCCGGCTCAGAGGCTGCCTGCTCCCTTCTCACCCTGCATAGCTTGGCTGCAAGGGATTTGGAAACCTCTAGACCTATTGCAAAGAGAGATTACAGCAGGAATTAGGGTTCTGTGACCAGAGCTAAGGCAGATGGCCCAGACAGTGCAGGGTGAGCAGAGTTGGGGTACATCCCCACCAACAGCTGTGTGATACCATTGAGCACCAAGGGACACACTGGACATGAGGGTGGCTGAGCCCCATCCAGCCCCTCTACCCCATCTCCCTCTCCTGCCCTGGGCTCCTGGAGGAGCTCCAGGTAGGGATACCCTGACAGTGCTGCCCCCAGCTCCAGCTGACACCTGGGTCCCACGTGGGATTTGGCTGGACCAGAGCCAGAGCCACCCCAAACAGGATTAGACATTGGGATTGCCATGCTGGAAATGCTCTTTATGTGCCTGCCTGTCGGAGCCCAGGACATTCCTCGGGCTGCCCTGGAGGACTTGAGACCCTGGCAAGGGGCTCAGAGACCTTGGCACAGAGTCAAAGACACCTGTGCCTTTGATTTTAACCCATGGAAACAATTACCAACTTTGTGTGAAGATTTACAAGCCACAAGAGTTTGA
>JAWWMS010000001.1:106443560-106473956 GCA_035048045.1 Chlorospingus semifuscus
AAGCTGTGACTGCAGTGAGGTCTCCCCTCAGTCTCCTCCAGGCTGAACAGACCAAGGGCCCTCAGCCCCTCCTCACATGGCTTCCCCTCAAGGGTCATTAACATCCTTTTGCAAAGAAAACCACATGAGGGCAGGGAAAGAAAGGCAGGAAAAGGAGGAAGGTCAGGTACCCATCAAATGATTTTGTTGAATCCCAGGCTATCACTGAGCAGAAACTGAATCAAGGAGAATACTGAAGAGCTGCTGATGGAGAAGGTGCAGTAGGAAGAGAGAAGAAGAAGCACACTTGTTCTGGAATTAGTGTAGCTGGTAATGATTTCAATTAAACCATGTAGGTCCTGTAAAACACTAGCAAAGCACAACACTTCTCAGCCCAAAATAGATGTTTTAAATAGGTTAAACATGTACTGTCCTATACTTGATTATAAGAGGCTCTTAGAAAACCAGGTAAGACATAGACATTTGCATTGCATTTCCTCCCCCTGTACAAAAAAAAAACTGGCCACAAAACCCCAATATAATGTCATTGAGTGAGATGAACCCACATGTATGGACTACCAAGGAGATGGTTCAGGGCTAAGACCTGGGTAAGATCAACCACAGCAGCTTAGAAAGAGTGGCTTGGGAAAGAAGCACTGAGGAAGTTTCTGTCCCCTGGAATGTATCACCCCTTGTTGAGACAGAACCAGAAGCTCAGAGTCCCAGGTCTCACCTTTTCTTTGCTGTTCAGTAAATGCTTATGAAAAGCACTGGCAAAGCTGTTGTGGGCTCACACCAATATTGCTGCTGGCAGTGGTAAATACTTCATTAGCTTAAAGTGACACATTCTGCTGCTTTAATGATTCCCAGTCTACTGCTGACCTATGCAAATATCAATATGAATCCCTGAGATGAAAATAGTTTTGAGAAACAAAACACCAAGCAAATTGCACACGTGCACAGAAATGCATTAAAGAACATTATTCATCTCCACCAGCTTAATATCATCCTTTTAATGTTGTTTGTGTGCACAGTAATGGTTTAAATTTCTCTGACTCTTGAACATGGAATTATAAGTATCCAAAATAAGATTGGGATTTCAATGAATATCTATCACTTCAAAAAATGTATAATGGGATTCAAATCCAAAAACTGATCAGAGCTGCAAAATTCATTATTGGCAACTTTCTAATACTGCCACACAAGGTTATAAAGTGGTTCCTTCCTCCTGATCTGTCCTCACTGCCCCTGTGTCCTGATGGCTTTATCAAGAATCTTGTACTGTGCTCCAGTCCTTCAGCACTGCCCATGTACTCATTAAGGTAACTGTCTTTGCCTGCAAAACCTGCTACATTTTACTTGTCCTCAGCCTCTCAACTCCTCAGTGCCAAAATTGTCTCAAACTCCAATGTGTGTAAGCACAGCAGCCGACTGCCATCCTCCTCCGATGCTAATGAAGTTTTTTAATTCCTTTGTTAACCCTTTGAAAGCACCAAGTAAAGATTTACACTCCCTGTCCCTGCAGGGCCTCTGGAAAAGAAACCATCCAGATGGCAAAATGCAGTTCTGCCATAACCCTCTCCCACAGCTGCCAAAGACGGGAATGTGCTCAAGGCTCTGAATGCTCAGCACAAGACATTTCACAACTCATTAGCAATGCCACATCAAAATAATGAAGAACAAAACCCACACTGAAACCCAGCAGGCTGCAATCCCAGAGGTTAGCTGGCAGAGATGAGAATTTGATGTCTCGATTTGCACAGATAAGGTTTCTTGCACTTGCACTATTTTGCACTTCAATAATGTTACCAGTGTAAATATGCAAAAATAAGTTTCCAAAATTTTTGATTCAGTCACCTTTTGAGGATGCAGCAGCTGAAGGATTTAAAACTCCCATGGTATTTTTTTAAGGTTTGGAAGCCAAATAATTTGATTCTTTTTTCCCAAAGTGAAGGTACAGCTGCTTTTGCCACCCTAATTTTTACATTACTCTTCCCTGAAAGAATGCTGGGGGAGTGTGAAACTGATTTTAAACTCCTTTTGGCAAAAAGAAGCAGCAACTGAGCTCTGGGAAATCTGAAATTCTTTCCCCTAGAAGTCCTCACTGTAGTCTGACCTTTTCTTTACTAAGCACTGAGGACACCATGCTATTCACTGGTTACCCACAATAAACTTGTTTTTTCCACCTCTCCAGATTTTCTGAAGGAAGAGAAATGACTACATTTTAAAACAAGCCAGAATATTTACCATTGATCATTTGTATTAACTACTTGTTCTTCAAACTTCAGATTTCTGAACTCAATTGGGATTGAAGGTGAGTCAATAAATACCTTCTGTAAATGTATTTCAGAAAGTGGAGGCTCTTCAGCTGCTCCGTACAGTCATTTCTTGTAGAATGCATGCAATTATAATTTGATTTTCTCACTAAAGGGTTAGGGGCCCACTCACAAATCACCATCCCTGAAGTTTGAGTAATAATAGGCTTGACAGCTGGCCAGTTTCCAGGTATTCATCTGAGCCACTGCATGCACACAGCTGATTAGCACGGGGCCACGGACCTGCATATCTCCTGGTACCCTCTGATTATTATTTATTTGATTTGTGAGGTAGCAGCCTTAGCTGGCTAACCAATAAAACATTTTTTGAGCACAGGACAAAGTTATTGGTAGCACAGAAATGCTCGTCTGACAAGTTTAAAACAGTAGTTACATACTGAAGTTTGTATTTACACATTGCTTCCCCTGCTTTCTCAGAGGATTACCTGAGGAAAACAGAGCACTTTGGGTGCTTCAGAGTGCAGCAGTGGGTGGTTTGCATCATTATGGAATTTGTATGGCACTTAACTTGCATGAATTGAGGATGCTGCCACTCTTTTCTTGTTTTCCTACTTTGGTCCCCAACCTCCTTTGGTTCTGTCTGTCATCCTCTTCTCACTTGCTGCCTCTCTCCATCCCTGACTCCTTCCCTGTCACTTCTGATGCATCCCCAGGATGCATTATCATCTCTCCCTTCCAGGCCCTGCCTCTGTTCACTGGCACAGAGATACCATGAGCAAAATCAGCTCCTGTTTCATTCTGGGAAGTGTGAGCCCAGGTTCCTGGGGATTCCAGTCATTACAGACTCTTTGGCAAACTCCATTATATAAATCAATTGCTAACAAAAATTCCTTGTAGGGGTATGGGCTGGTTTGGGCTGGGGTAGAGTTCATTTTCTTCCTGGCAGTCAGTATGGGGCTGTGTTTAGGGTGTGCTGGAAGCAGCACTGATAACACAGGGACATTTCTGTGACTGCTGATCAGCCCTTGCACAGTGTGGAAGGGTGGCCAAGAAGCTGGGAGGGGACACAGCTGGGACAACAGAACCTGGCTGACCAAAGGGATATTCCACACCAAATGGCATCACGTTCAGCATAGAGAGCTGGGCGCAGAAAAAGGAAATGTTTGGAGCATTGGTATTTGTCTTTCCAAGTCACTGTCACAGGGGACAGAGCCCTGCTCTCCTTGGGATGGCTGAACACCTCCCTGCCCATGGGAAGTGATGACTGAACCACCTGTTTTTCTTTGCTGGCACACAGGACCTTTGTTTTACCTATTAAATTGACTTTATCTCATTCTCCCTTCCAATTCTCTCACCCATCCTGTCAGGATGGGTTGCTCTGTGGGACTCAGCTGCTGGATGGGATTAAATCTTGACACAGCATCTGAGCTGATTTCCATGATGGAAAAAGGAGTAATTCCTACATTGCACTGTGAAAATCAGCTTCTCACAACTTCTAAGGAAGCCCTCTTGTGTGAAAGTTGGCATTTGATTGCTGTCTGCAGTTTCACAGGTCCCTCCTTGGGGAACTCCTAAATTACCCTAATATTTTGGCAGGCATGACAAGGACATCCTCGAGGTAGAGTTTTAGTTAGGTCACATAACAGGACCAATAGTAGATTATACAACAGGAGGGCTGCACCTTTTTATGTAGGTACGTGATCATAACGTTAGAGTAAGGACTATTATTTCCTTTATACATCTTATTTATGTTTGCGGTTGCTATCTTGGTTGCAAATATTTTCTTCAGACTAAAATCTGACTGACAAACCTACAGCTTGGAAGCAAATATTTACACTGTATGGAGAGAAAAAAAACCAACCTGCAGTAAGTTGCTTTGTTGTTTCATTCATTGCATTCACAGACAAAGAAAGTCAGCTTCCATTTAAAACAGTGATCTAAAATGATGCCTCTCTGGGGAAGCAAAGAAAGATATTCATAAAGGTTAACATTAGCCTTGGGAAGAAAGTCTGCTCTATTCCCTTTAAGGCCTGAAGTAATGAAGGCTTCTCCACAGGATGATTTGAAGCAAGAGACTAACTTTAGGGATGTTGAATCCAGCCCCCTGCAGTCATCTCCCTCTCTGCTGCCTCTAGGCACTTGAAGGCTGCAGAGAGTCTCTCTGAGTATGCTTCCTAATGTTCTAATAATACACTAATAAAAGACAACATCCAGTGCTGGAAGAATTAAGCCTTTGCAGCAGTTACAAGGGTTTAAGAAATCAACCAAAAAAAAATCACCCCTTTTTCTTCCTTTGTCTCAGGTGTGGGCTGAGGACCTGCCTCACACAGCACTTGCCATGCTCTCACTCCCAGCAGATCAGGCAGTGAGGACTTGCCCAGGTTATTGATCCTCAAACATCCATTCCCATTAGCTAGCTGGATATTTGGGGGAGAGGGAACGTATCCCAAAGTTAATCATGTCTGCCAGCTTGCTTGCCTATAAAATGACAAAAAGGTGGCTCAGTTTTTAGTATTCTTAAAGGAAGAGCAAGATCCCAGAGGAGTGGAGCTTATCGTGGCAGCCCACACTGAGGTCCTTCTGAGGAAATGCCCTGAAACCTCTTCCTAAGCCGACTTACAGAGTGTGACTCGTATTAATTCCCGGGGATGTTTTGTTCAAGAGGAGTATCTATTCAAGGAACTCTGCACTTCAGAGGCAGGAGCAGGCTAAGCTTCCTTCAAAGCACTCTGCTGGGCTGTAGAACATAACAGCAGGGCTTGTGACACACATGCATTTTCAATTCCAGTCTCATAATTGTAGGAAAGGACTCGCTTTTAATTCTTTGAAGGTAAAGCAGAACAGAGCCCAACCCATGTATTTTCCAGCTTCAAGGTACTTAAGAGCTTCCTCTTTTTCATGTATTGTTTTTGTTACTGAAACTATAAATTCTCCTTTAGCCCTAAGCCACTGATGCTTTGTGCTTTGAATGTAAAATAAGGGAAAATCATCAAATTATTTTGACTGGTTGATCAAAATTTCATTTCCCTGAGTCCTGGAGTCTTTTTCTGACATTAAATTGCATATAAAAAAGATTCTAATATCCCTCATTTTCAGATATGGTTACACAAATAGTTTTAGGTTAATACAGATGGCAAACAAATGCTACAAATAATAAGATCTTAAACCATTTCATGAGATTAGTGTTCCTCTAACAAAGCAGAACACAAGTATTGCACAGCACTAACAAGTAAAGCTGAAAGACATAATCAAACATTCTGGGCTATAATTGAGGATTTGGGCAGAGCAGGATTAACACAAACTTGCCTGGTGAGTTGCAGAGTCAATTACAGCTCTTCTGAGGGAGCTGCTCCAAATGGTGACTGGAGAAATCTCTAGACCATGGAGAACTATAGGATTTCATGACACCTTAACTACATAGAAACCGTGAAAATCTAAGGAGAAGCAGAATTCACATGACCTTATTTTTTTTCTCTGCAGCTTTAGCAAATCTCCACTGAGAGAATGCTGATAGTACTGGGTCATGCAGAAGAAGATCTGCCCTGGATCAGACCCGAGGTCACACCTGGCTCTGTTTCCAACAATATACATGCTGATTTCTGGGAGAGAATAAAAGCATATTTTGCTACTTCCCCATTGTAGTCTGACAGTTTCAGAGTTTTCAGATCAAAGGTGGTTTGTATGTTTTTTCTTTTTTTAATTCAGATGTGCATTCCAGGTGCTCAATAAGGTTGAAGGAGTTGTCTAGACTCCTTGACTTCATTTAAACATTTGGGGTTTCTTTGATAGCAAGGCCACAGGTATTGTTACAAATTGTAAATCTGTGAGAAAAAACTTAGCTGCTCAGCTTGGATCCCTTCATTATGTTATGCAGGCACTGACATCCCTTCATTGACCACTTAACTGATGCTCCAAACTAACTTGGACACCTGTAGTTAAAAGGATAAACACAGACTAAAGTCTGTAGAGTGAGTACCCACTTTCTGTGGAAACAAATCTAGTTTGTGTGAAAATAAAACCTAGGAGTTTAATTCATTTTCCCTGGAGGTCTGGTGGGAAGGGAGGAGATTTGGAAGGTAAAGGAAGAGGACGAAAATAATTTCTCAGAGTTATGGTGAGCTAACCACAGGTATAATGCTCTACACAAGGTGTGCAGAGTTTGTGAGAGCAGCTGACCCAACCCAAGCCTCATTAGCAGCAATACCCATCCCTGGCTGGCCTCAGCTCTTGGGCTCAGGAGCTCACCTGCTCCTGGGTGTTGGTCACAGCAAGGAAATTTCTGACCTAGCACCACAGACACCAACCAAAATCTGTGCTGGAATCTGTATTGCAGCACATACTCCTCCTAAGAGTTACCTAGGAAGGGAAGGGTGAAGAGATTATCTTTGTGTTTTCATAGAGACTGAATGTATCTGAAGAGTTGACATTATTGCCTGGAGTTATTGGTTTCACAAGAAACTGTGAACAAACCTTATTAATTTTTATATTTTACTTTCCATATATTATGTTGAAGTGAGCTGTATTTGTTAGAATAAACATACTTGTTAAATATACATAAGCTCTAATAATTACTGATCCTTCTCAATCTTTTTTTTTTCAGTAAAAACCAGTGAATCCATAAAAATAAATTTAGAAACATCCTTTAATTTTATTTTTCAGGTAAAAAAGAAAAATATATATATTTCTACTGTAACAAAAAAAAGAAAGGAGCATGCACCACATCTAAATCTAATCTTGTTGCAGTGAAATCAATTCCACAAACCACATTTAGATCGTTCCTCTAGTTTGTGGATTTAAATTGCTTCTAAAATCTCATTAACCAAACCCCTGCATGGAAAGAGTCTGGCTTTGCTATGACAATAGGAGGCTGCTCCCAACCCATATACACCCTGCACAATCATTTTCACACCTCATGCTGCAGAGATAAAAAAGCCCTATTTTTGGCAGACATGATCTGAACATTGTGATGACCTTAAATTTCGGGACAGCTTTAAAATCAGAACATGAAGGTGCAATTTTACATTAAAAAAGTGTACTAGAATAATAAAATTATGCATGCAAGTGGATTATTTAGGATTACTATTAAATTTTCAGGAATCCCTGTACGTAGATTAACTCTACTTGTATGTTTCTTACCTTGAAGATTTATCATGTGGCTTCTATGCAACTTCAACATTGGTTTCTGTGTTTTTGACTTGTTTGAGATATTAAAATTATGGGAAAATTTATATAAACCTTGCACTTTTAAAATTGGTATATTCTCATTGTAATTGTAGAAGGCAGAGACCTCAAAATCCAGTATACAATTAACCTTCATACATGTAACTAGTAACATAAATTTCTAAGGTATTGCAGAAATTCTCTCTTTAGGTGGACAATTATTTTCTGTTGTGCTGCTCCCCCCCAAAAAAAAAATAAATTATTTCCCACATGAAAGTGTCAGCTTTAAAATATAAGTAATTTGGAAGATTCAATCAGATTCAAACCAAATCTCTGCCTTTTCTTGTTTTGCTTCTGTTGGATTGTATGATTGCACAGATAGTCACAGTGTCTTTCCTGATGGTTTGTTGCCTTTGGTATTTATTCCTGTATTGACATGATTTAGAATTGCTGAAGAACAACCAGGTGCCTTATGCTTAGATTGAGCAAATTTACAAACCTTAAATCTGAGAGATTATCACCATGCCTTAAGATTCTACACTAGCAGCTGTATATCAAAAAGAAAACATTATCTTTAAAATAGCAGTACTGGGTTACAAATATGTGATTTTTAATAACTTTTTTTTTCCTAAAAGGTAAAATATAATATTTGTACTTTAAAGAGAACATAACCCTGGACCTTCCTATAAATTTATTGAAAGTTTTTTGCTTATAGTGATAGTTTGCCCTTGATTCATATATTTTAAATAGCAATAGAACATGCAGAGCTGCATTTGGGGAGAAGATATTAGGAACTAAAGCAAAGGCAGAAAAGTTCTGTCTATGATCTCTGCAGGAGTAGTATGTCAAAACTGAAATGACTATTTAATGAATAATTCCATGAAGTATTTTTAGTCTTTAAAATATTGCTTTGATAAATGAATGCAGCTCACTATAGGTGTGCACCAAGAAATAGGTTCCATTCATCTGCTCTTTCATCTTTTCTATCTGGTGTTCACAGCCCCCTGTACATTTCACAAGCCAGAATCAGGTAGCATTTGAGCATAAATTAACTCAGTGCTTCCTGACAGCCTCTCCTGTGTTACTGCTGGGCTCCATCTTCCCATCCTTCTCTGGAAGCTGCTAATTTCAGCTCCCTGCTCACATTCCTGTCACTCCAGCTCAGTGTGGATCTCTGCTGTCACATTCTGCCTTGTCCTTCCTTGAATATTCCCTTCCAGAATGAAGCCATGGACATGGAGTTTTCTTAAGGACTCTGGTCCTAGCCCTTACTGCAAGGCTTCTCATCCTACTGCAAAGTCAGATCCTGCTTCTGACCTAAGAAACAGTCAGGTGTAAATCTGTCTTAGACAATATTATTGATGAACTAGCAGCAAGAGATGATGGGTCCCTTAACACTACTTTGAAAAATGGCTTCACGTAGCAGAAACAGTGGTCATGGATTGCATTTCAAAGCAGCTTGAGTGTGTACACAGGAACTCTAGAACTGGAGGAAGTTTTGAATGTTGTCAGAATGATTTTTGACACAGGGATCAGGGATTACAAAACTGAGTTAAAATCCTGTGCAGGACCAGGAGTTGGACTTGATGATCCTTCTGAGTCCCTTCTAATTTAAGAGATTCTATGATTCTATGAATGGTTAATAAATGGAATTGTGAGGGCTTTTCTCTCTGCTCCCTCTACCTGCTCCAGAACTGGATCCTGAATATGTGCCCTGATGAAACCACACAGCTCTGATGACAGAGGTGGTGAGAGACAAATCTCTGGGAAACACACAGTAGTGGTCAAATTATCTCCATGTCTAACACAGTTTTCTGGTAACCCTCCAGGTTATTGCATGGACTATTGGGCTCAGTCTGAGCACGGGAGGGGGTGGGCTGAGCCCAAGAAGAAAGAGCTGTAAAACAGCTCTATAAGTAGCAGAAATTGGATGAAATGTGGAAAATTGTATGGGGGGAAAATTGCCAGAAACAATAGTCAGAATAGTTTCCCAAGGTACTGGCTGAAGACCTACAGGTTTAAACATGGTGAAGTAAAATACATAAATTTAAATACACAATTTTCACAGTCTCTCACAGGTTCCTTCTGCTGAGTTCTCCTACATTCTGATCCTTCCCTCTGTTACCTCTTCTGTCCCTAAACCCACTGCACACCCTCACTTGCCATTTGAAAGCACTCCAATGAACATTAAGTACCACCAGCACCTGCCATGTTTTGTTTCTTTTGTCTTCTTTTCCAGGATGGGAAGATCTCTTGCAATTTATGCTTTTCCATCAAAAACTAATGACTTGCAACATTCTTATTCTTTCCTAGGTTTGAAATGTAAAATAGGAAGGATGTTATTTTTTTCTCATTTTACATAAATGCATGCAGATTTATTAGGATGAAAGTGCACCAAAAGAACAAATAAATGAGAAAACAGAAGAGGAAGAAGGAAGAGCAATTGTTCTATTACACTGACATATGCTTTCTGCAGCCACAGTATTAGCAATTGCTGTAATAAGGGTTTCTCTGCCTGTATAGGGGCCTTACTCTAATAGATGTAAAAACATGAAAAACCTCAGAGAACAGGATGGTGTCCCAAATAAAGAACTAGTTTCAGATATCTGAAATGGATTTTTTCTTCTTTTAGGACTTTCAGATCTCTACATCTATTTAACTCATATTGATGGTTCCACATTTTCTTTCCCCTGCCTAAATGAGATTTTCCACTGATATAACATTCAGAGAAGCCCATTTTATCTGTGCATATAGAATCTCTTTTGCATTTGAAAAACTGTGCTAATGTGCACAGGATGTATTATTCATATCACACCAGCTGTAATTTACATACCTCAGGAAAAAGTATTCACATTCTGGCTTTTCATTGGTTGCACAGACAATACTGATAATGCTCACTAGACTTGTGTGACTATCTTAAAGTACAGTTGTTGGTCACCATGGAAATTTAGTGTAGCTAAATAATCTCACATGTCTTTACTCATTAGTGTAGTATTCCTTATACTGAGCAGTAATATTTCCTGAGCTCTTGGCAAATGCTGTGATAATAATATTCACTTAGTCAGAAAGAGAGAGCAAAAAGGTATCATTTTTAAGAACAGACACTTGCAGCAGGTAGGGCTGTAGGGCTCCATACATATTTCCATAATGGATCAAAGTTCCATAGTTTGAAAGCAAAAAAATATTTGCCTTCTATCTTCCTAATTATGAATTCTTCAAATTAAACCTGAAATTTGAAATTCAAGATGACTGTTTCCAGCTTTGATTATCAAAAATTGTACCACAAAATGTTAATAAGTTCTTCCACAAGAACTACAAGACAATACAACTCCATAGCCCTAATTCAATTCCACTGGAAATTTTAAAAATTACAAGACTCAATTTTTGTCTTTCAAAGTGAGTAAAGGCCAAACAGAGACTCAGCTGTAGCAAATAAAAAAATTGCTATCACAAACTGAAATGGAAACCAAGAGAAAATACTCTCGGGCGAGAAATAATCTTCCACTTTTTCTGTAGCCATATAAATAAATTCCAAAAGAGAAAACTGTCATAGCTCCTCCTCTTCCTCCTCTTTTAATCAGTGAAGAGTACAAAGCTGCTCTTGGGCCTTAAAATGCTATACAGGAATACACTGGGATTCATTACAAGAGTTTACCATAAGGTATCCCTCACCAGAAAAGTTCCTATGCCATCAGAGATCTTGTTTCTCCTTTCCATAGCTCTAAAATGCTGGAATAGAGAGAACCTTTCTATCTGTAGGCTTAGCTCGAGCCACAGACAATATGCATTCCTCTCCTGCATCCCGCCAGACACCTTCAGGTCAGAACCTTTCCCTGGAAGTTTGCAGCAGCTCTCCTGCTCTCTCAGATGTGTGGAGTTGCTGCTGCTGCCTCTTCTTACACGTCAACTCCTGCTTTGCCTCTCAGGAGGGGGTTTGTGCCTTTTTCTGTCCCTTGGCAGACTGACAGACACTCATTTTCATCAAGGAAAATGTTCATTAAAGAGGGCTCCAGGCCTGCTCCTACTGCATCTCAGCAGCTCTGTGGATTGCACTCTTCTCTGCTCCTGCCAGGGTTCCTCATCCTTGCCTTCCATGCCCCTCTTCCCTATTTCCTTCCCTGCACCCATCCTAACTCTCTCTGATATTCTGGAGTCTGATTTTGAACTCTACACTTAAGTTATATTTTTTCAAGAAGTATGCAACAGTGGCATTCTGAACTCAACCCTTTTGTGAATTCAAGCTAAGTCCAAAAGTCCATCCTACAAGCTGCATTTCTGTCACCCAAGCTGCTGCTGCTGCTTGCTGAACACTCCTCTGCTGTCTTTGTTATGCTATAGGACCTCAGAAACAATCTGGTCACTATCAATCAAATGCACTTTAAATGCAGATTTTGCTGTTCTGCTTTAGAAAACCAACTAGTATCTTTAATACCATTCCAGGCTTATCTCTTTTGCCTGAATTCACACTGTATTTGATGAGAGGTGAGATCTGAGCTCCCTGTTTCCTGATACTATTCTTGGCTCAATAGATTCTCTTTTTGCCAGGACCTGTAAGTGTGAAACCAGATGTTCCCTGACTAGAAACCAATGTCCTTTATCAAGAATTGTTTCAGGCAGTAATATCTAAAAAAATGAAGAGCAAAATGTGCTTCTGCAAAGACCTTTAAATAAGAGCTCATCTAAGTCAGAAATCCTTCCCCTAAACCACCTGGCCCTGTTCACTTGAAAAAGTTTCCCTTTTGCACATAGGTTTTAAGGTATCATTTATGTCACTTAAGGGTTTTCAAAGATCAGGCACAGAGTTTTGTCCTTAATAAGTGTTGACACTGAAGACAATGGATACAGAATGTTCCTGCAGATTCCTGTGGCTGCACAGCTTTGTGGGGAAGGAGCCTTGGTCAGAAAGCAGGTGCTTGTCATTTACCAGAGTCTTCTTCATTTAGGGGATGAGCAAGCTAATAAGCAAATCCAGCTGTAAATTTAAATCTAGGCATATTGACAAATATTAATACAGCCTTGTAGCAAGTACTTGCCAGATTTGTTCTCTGACAGAATATGTAGAACTATCTCCCATCATTTATTATTCTGGCATAAATAATTATGGATATTTGTGAGTTGCTTTCAATTCCCAATCCATTTTGAGGAAAAACCATCACAGTTTAAATGAAAGAAAATACAGGCCTCATGTGAGTTTCATTCATTATACTGCAGAAGAGTTTGTAGAAGTTTATAACGCAATAGTGTCTTCTTGCTTTGCACCAATGACTGGAACCTACTAATAAACTATTTAAAGCTAATACCCAAAAAGCATCAATAGAACCTTTTAATGAACCCACTCAGATTACTTTTTTCCCAGTTATCTTGACAGGTGAGTTGAGTTTAAGCAATTTACACAATGTAATGCTATCAAACAATTTACGCAATGTAATACTATAAAGGAAATGTGCTGTAGCATATCTTGTAGGACTAACAATCTCAGTGAGATCAGCCTTCCCTAAGCACACTGCTGTCAAATATATGCTGCTATTTTTAAAGTGTGTTTCCACAGTACAGAAGAAACATGTTAAAGAGAAGCATCCAAATTTCCACATTACAGAAGATGACCTAGGAAATTCTACTGCAATAAACAAATATTGCTCCCATTGATATAATCAAGTTCCTCTCGGTGCAATCATGTTATTCCAGTTTTATACCTGTTTAGCCAAAATGGGAATTGGCCTATTTATCTTCTCCAGGCTAATATTCCTGCAAACTGCTCTATGCCCCAGTATAAAGCTGGGATTTTCATAGCAATTTTCATAAGCACTCACTACACTGAATCCTACAAATCCTTTAGAAAGTGCTGGTGTCAACATATATTTACAGTCAATGCTTGTGCCACTGGAGTGCAGGGTTTTTTCTAATCATTAATACAAAACTGGTGAGCCAATGAAGAACCCATATGATCAGTTTTTTCCACACCATGCTTTTCCCACTGCCTATTTAAGATCATGAGGAATATTTTTGCTACAACTTCTGAATGCTTTCAAGCAACATTAAAATGAGGGTTTAAAAGTGATTGATCTAAAGTCCTGCATATCCAGCAGAGAAATGGTGAATACACTACTTTTTCAGTGTCACTAGTTTTAGCGACAATGTGATGGCAAACAAAGCAAAAGAAACTTAGAGGAAAAATAAATAATATAAAGGAAACATGGATTTATTTCTCAAACTATCCACAAGTTCTGCCATATAGAGGCCTTGGAAGGAGCACACATTCTTGGGAATTTGAATCTAAATTAAGGGAAATAGGGAAAGGTACATCTCTTGTATCTTAGGTCCATCAGCAACATCTATCCTGCCTTTCTGATCCACTGTGGGTGCTAGTTCCTGTTTTGCAGAGAAGCTGGTACAGACTCTCATGCCATATTTCCATCACTGTTTTTATTCATGCAGATAAATCCTAGTACTAAAGGGGAAAAATTATGTCAGCTTTAGTTTTTCTAAACAAGCCTGAGTAGCAGGCTGTTTTTATTTGTTACTTACTTATTCCGAATTCATGCAGCCCTGCTGAAAGATGTATTGCCATGACACATGAGGAGACAAACACTGTGGAGTACCAGAAGGAGCAAAAGCAATGAGACCTCACAGTATCATTTTTACAACCTGGTGAAGCATCCTGACAGCAATCTAAGGACTGAACCATTCCCAAGCTATGTCAGGGACCAGCAGAAGCAGGTGGCTCTAAATGGGACCTCAACAGACACTCTCATGGAGTTTAGGAACAGATTTATCTCTGGGACAGGTGTTTCTGATCACCTCTAGAAGCATCTGTGTTTGTCCTGTTTTCCTGGCAGAAATTTATCAAATCATTATTTCACAGGTTCCTCAAAGGGCTTTGTATCATCCTGAAAGAATTCCTGTGGACCAAAGCATTAGGTCAGAATGAAAAACTGACTATGATAAATGCTTCTGCAACAAAGTAGTAATGACTTGCAATGCACTGCAGTAACAGTTTAGGAGCCTTATCTCTGATTCATCTGAAATCAGGCTCGGAACTAACCACTGCTAATTTGTGTTGTATCCTTGTGGATGTCATGGACAATCTCATGAGACTTCTACTGCAGCTAAGCAGTAATTTAGCTAATCTTTAGAAAGAATATCTTTGGCTAGTGAAATTATTTCATATTCATCATAATAACACAGATCATAATGGACTCATGTGATGTCACTGTCATATGTATTGATACAAAAATTCCATTAAAATTTTCTTATATCATAACATTATAATAAATTATCTGAAGTAGAAGGGTGAGGCGGTATTTTGAATCTGTAGGACATTGTACTTTCATACAGTATCTTTATACCCTGAAAAACATAGAAAAGCTTATTTTCAACGAACACCAGCTGTAAAGCAGCACCTATAGGTAAAATATTTATTAAAATAGGATTTCTATTACACTGAGATTAAGTCTGAGAAAGAACAATTTTTGCATTTGTTTTACTTTTGCTAAAGAAGAAATAGAGTGCTTGAAAAAATTATTAACCTGTTATTCAGAAAAGGCTTGAATCTCATGTCAAACCATTCAGAAATTTTTAGGTTCATATTGTAGCATGTAACTGTAATACCGAGAGTGTAGTTCAATAAAGTCTTATCTGCCCAGAGGCTAAAAAAATCCCTCCCTGAGACATGAACTGCAAGCCTATGTGTTGGGTTAATAAACCTATCTCCCTTTTTGATGTTTTTACCATTGGTAAGGTTTCCTTCTCTTTGTTGTTAACACTACAGTGACTTTGCAGTTTAGTTTTGTACTTACACCTACAAAAGTAGAGCCTGTTGCCTCCTATGTTCTTCTACTCAGGCCTGGACAGCTGTCATCTCACTGCAGATGACAAAGACTTGAAAACAAAATCCAATTAATTCCCAGGTAAATCATTGTGAACTGTTAGCAGTGAGTAACTGTAATTAGTGAGCAACTGGGTAAAGCATGAGAAATTCTAAGCCAAACAATTCAAAACACTACTTACTGATATGTATTAAAGTATTAATCAGTGGAAAATAAATTATGAGGTGCATGTAAAATAGGGTAGGAGT
The DNA here is from genome assembly GCA_035048045.1 of Chlorospingus semifuscus. Lineage (NCBI taxonomy): Eukaryota > Metazoa > Chordata > Aves > Passeriformes > Passerellidae > Chlorospingus > Chlorospingus semifuscus. The sequence continues at coordinate 106,459,050 of JAWWMS010000001.1, forward strand.
CAATGTACAAGGGAGAGGGCTCCACTTTAGCACGGTGCCTGTTGCAGTCTCCTGTCAGGAGTCCCCTGATCCTCTGCCAAGGGATATTAACTTCCCATTCCTCACCACTGACCCTACTACCTCTGACCTCTCTCATTCTTTGTACTTAACCATTTCTCCATTTATTCTCCTCCACTTTCTCCTGTTGCCAAGAAGTATCTTGTTTCTATCCTGGCTATTAATTCCCTTTATTCTCCACCTCTTCTCTGGTAGCTCATTTTTCTTCATCCAGTTATCCCCTTCATCACTGTCTTGCCACAAGTAACCACAATCTTTCTTATTTTTGATAATATGCCACCTTGGCAAGCCTGAGAAAGACCAGGGCTGTGATATTTCTCATTTTCTTCTCCATTGATCGCAGAGGAGTCGAAGCTGCTGGGAGGGGGGATCCCTTTAGCTGGAACTCAGACAGGCAGCTGCCATGGCTGTGGTGATCCTGCAGGGACAGATTCCAGTGATGCAAGTGACAGCTGCAGCCACCGTGCCACCACAAGTCACTGGAGGTCACACTGGGAGGAAAATCAGAATTTCACTGTTGCTGCTGAAACTCCCATTAGCCAGCCTGGTTATCAGTGCAGGCAGACACCAGTGGGGTGGAGATAGATTCCATCTGGCACAGGTTGAGGACTTTTTGGGAGAGCTGCCTGCATTTCTGCCTCACTCTACTTTTCTCAAGTATTATGAGCAAGGAAAAAAATGTCTGGAGGCTGCAAGAATGCAGAAAGAAAGGCAGAGGTATCCAGCTCCCAGTGTCTGGCTGCAGAGATTGTAAGGCTGGGTAGGAGACCCTGCTGGTACATGAGGGGAGAATCAGACAACCATTGCCTCCAGGAAGAGAGGATCTGAAGCTTGAGAAGTCTTCCAAAGTTGTGCTGTAAGAGAGAAGCAGCAAAATCCTAGTGGGATCTCCAGCCAGAGAGTCACAGGTTTTAGAGGTCACTGGGTGGCTTAGGCTGTAAATCCCTGGCAAAAGGATATAAAAGACATGTCAGAGTAATGATCCAAACAGCATTTGTGTGCTGTAGAGAGTCCTGTGAAGACATGGGCTACAACAGCACCCAGAGGCACCAGCCAGAGCAGGGAGATGTGTTGGTGGTGCCAGTGCTGCTGGCTCTGAAGGGTTTCTGTGCAAACCCTGCAGCTCCAGAGGTGTTGCTGACCTTCCAAAATCACAGCCCTGACAGGGGAGAGCTGGGGATGGCACCCCTCAGGTGGGATGACTCCTTGGTCACAGCCCTACCTGCTAGACCAGATTTCCCAGCCACAGTCACACTCTAATTAGTTTTGTTTCCTTGGAAACCCACAGACCCAATTACAGCTTTGTTGCAGCTCTCTAAGGCCAGCTTTTGGGATGAGAAAAATATTCAAGGCCACCACCAGCCCACCAACTAATGCTTCTTTTTTTTCCCCTCCCCTCTCCTAATTTTCTTTTTAAAGAAACATAAATGGCTCAGGAAACTCAGGTATTTGTTCCCTTCAAAAATCAAGAGGAAGAAAAACCCATTTGAATGCTTTTTGCGGTTGCCTTTTCTGGACAGATGATTCAGACATGGTCAGTAGGTAAGACCCTTTCCATAAGATTTGCCTTCTGTGGCATCTCAGTGTCAACATGAATGTGATTTGTAAGCTGAAGCTGGATAAAATTTATAGAGAAAGAGCAAATCACCCCCTGCCTCCCTTGTCTCAACCCCCTCCCAAATATTACGCTTGCATAATGTTTCTGTGGATGCTACAGACAAGACATTTGAAGAAAATCACTGCTGGCATAAAGATATGGTTTTGATTTGGCTACATTTATCCTGCAAGCCAAACAGCTCACACAGATCTTGGCAGCATTGTAAACAAGACATTAGCTAAGCAACAAAGCCAGGATGCAAATTTTGAATGCCTTGAAACTCTCAGGACACTGGACTTACAAGTCCTTATTCTTGATAACACACACTAATATAGTTTATTTGAAAAATTCTATTAGATATTACTAATATACACAAAATGTCTGTGTGTTGAGATTTAAGGTTTTTGCTTGGAGCCTGTTGTATTAAAAAAAAATCAAAATCAAACCTGGCACTTTAATCTTTTATAAACAGATTTTGCAGGAATGCTATTTTGATTTAGAATGTTTACAAACTGGAGGCTTTTCAGCCATTACACAAAGTATTGGACACTATCATGTTCAGAGCAGCTACAAGTCACATCTGTGACTTTAGGGTGCCAGAGGACAGGAAATTTGCACTGTTATTTTGCAGAAGATAAGAAGCTATGATGAAAAATAGGAATACTTTTCCTTTTGGTTGTCTTGCTTTTCTTCTCCTGTTTTTCAATAGGAATTGGGGCACTGTGTTACTTAACTGATTCTGACACAATGTGGGTAGCATAAACTTGCAAATTTTGCTATTCCAGGCAAATTTTCCAGGCAGAAGAGAGTCAAATACAGTATCTGAGAAGTGAGTGTTTGAGATTATTTTCAGGAACAGCATCCTCATGTTCATGGCCCATGCCTTGAGATAAGTTACCTGAAGCAGAAAGCAAAGGCAGAGCAGAATGAACAAACAAAATATATGGAATTGAGAGTGCTGCCAATAGGGTGTGAGGGTCTGGAATAAAATTTTCAGCATGATTTTTACACATGCATGTAACCTGTAACTGTAGTAGCAGAATCCCTGCAGCTACTGAATAAATAGCAGCTAGATTTTTTAGTATTTTTTTTTGGTCCCAATAAGGTATGCTTCAGGTTAGAGAGGGAAAACAAGTCCCTTTTGGGAAGGACCATCTTTCATTTTGATGTTCCTTTGAACACTGCATTAGAGAGTCTCTGCATTTATTTTTATAGCAAGCAAAAATAGTCAACTAGACAGCCCTGTCTATGCCATTGTAAGTTACTAATTATTAAATATTTTTCCCTATTTCTATTCAAGATATCACTAGGCAAGGGTAGATCACAGTTATGTGCTCATCTTTTCCTGTTTTTGCTCTCACTCTGTGCTTTGCAGACACACCACCATCCCTGCACAGCTCTGCAGACTCAGCAGTGCCTTTAAACAACCAGTCAAGCATTGAGAAGGTGGAATTCCATCTGGGCAGGCTGTTTCACACTGACACCTCCTGAAAGATGCACTAACCAAGAAAAGAACAGCTGAAGTAGCTAAAGACATGTTTCATTTTCACTTAAGACAACACAGACATTAAAATAATGTAATTAATCCTCTCAGCCCCCTTATACCCCACATGACAGAGCGGCAAAATCCCCCTCCTTGATAAGAGTGCTGAAGATGCTGGTGAAGATGCACATGAGAAGGTTTGTCTCTGGTATTTCTGTTAGGTTTTTTGCCAAGACATGAATTTCAGCATGACAAATTTCTGACATAAACACATATTCTCTCTCACGCAGTTGTCTTCCAACAATGGAACTGACCATGTACCCAAACCCAGCATTTCAGCTTATATGCAAACCTGTGACCATGTTCACAGGGGTTCTTGGATGAGGGAAGAGGTGAGCATCTGACTCCATGTTTCAGAAGGCTTGATTTATTATTTTATCATATATATTACATTAAAACTGTACTAAAAGAATAGAAGAAAAGGTTTCATCAGAAGGCTAGCTAAGAATAGAATAGCAAAGAATGGTAACAAAGGTTTGTGGCTAGGCTTTCTGTCCGAGCCAGCTGACTGTGATTGGCCATTAATTACAAACATCCACATTGGGCCAATCACAGATGCACCTGTTGCATTCCACAGCGGCAGATAACCGTTGTTTACATTTTGTTCCTGAGGCCTCTCAGCTTCTCAGGAGGAAAAATCCTAAGGAAAAGATTTTTCATAAAAGATTGCTGCGACACACACCATAACTCTGAATCACATCACCACAATGTCACCCAAACAAACAAGACTACTGTTGTACAACCATCAGGTAACAGGTCCCTGAAACACAGCAAAATTGGTATCAAACTAATTATTATAATGTGACTGTGCATTAAACAGGACATTGGAAATGTACTTCAACATGTATTTCTATTTATTCTGCAGGCACACAAGAGAGCCCAAGGGGTGAGCAAAACTCCTTATTTCCTAGTCCAATGCACATCTCTATTAGGAAGAAATAAAGATTGGAAAGGAATAAATGGCAGAGGGGGAAAATAGCTGAGCAATGAAGAGTAGTGCCTAAAGAAGATAGATAGATAGATGGATGGATGGATGGATAGATAGATAGATAGATAGATAAGATAAGAAAAGAAATAGAGGCATGACAAGGCAAGAAAACAAAACAAAACAAAAATCAAGAAGGAAAAAGAGGGAAAAAAGATGAGCAAAGAAGAGAAGCTGTATTTTGGCATCACCTGCCTTAATATGTGGTTAGGAAGGCTAGTCTGAAAGAACAATCAAAATTTCCCATGGAATCATGCCATGAGAAATGAAACAGAGATGTTCACTCTCACCCCCTGTTCCAGTACCCATGAACAACTTTGCACTAGAGTGACGAATGTGTACTGACAGTGTCCCTTTGGGATAGGGGGCATCACCCTCAGTCTCCAAAGGAACACACAGTGGGACTGAGCAGCTTGTTATGGGTCACACAGGACACCTGTGACAGAGCTGGAGACTGGCCCAATCTCCTGGGTTTCATGTAATGCTCTTAACAAAAAAATCAGCTGTGGGGGGAGCACATCAGCTTAGGGGCAGCAGGCACAGCATTACACACTCCAGTGCACTGCAAAGACTCACATTTCTAGAAGATTGTTTTATTAATGTCTGCACATCCCTAAATCAAACAAACACCTAGAGGGAAAATTTCTGAACATTTTCTTTTTCTGAAACACCTACAGTGAAAATTTTCTGAACTTACCTTGCTCCTTCACAGGTGCTGGAGCCAGTGGGGGAGATGTGGATTTGGCAGACAGTGTAACAACTCTGTCCAACAGGAATCACTGGCCCAGGTGCAGTGACATTCTGCTGAGCTCCTGCAGTGTGAGAGGGACAGCAGTGAGCCCTTGTCACAGGCTGTGCCCAGGGCTGAGCCTGCCTTCTGCTAGTCCCATAATTGCCCTTCCAGTAGACTTCCCTTATTCTTGTGAAAATGGGCTCACATCCTTGGCTCTGAACTCTTCTCTCCCAAAAGGCTGAATCAAAGCAATTGCTGATGGGATCCTCTTCAGGATCTGGCTCAAATCAAATATCAAAGGTTTGGAAAACCACCAAGGCTTTTCCAAATTCTTCAAAGCTAGAGCTTTCCCCTCTCCCCATCATCAAGATTTTATTCTCCCCAAATGATTTCTCTGCTTCAAACAGCAATACCCCTTCCTCTGTTGTGCTGTTCTTGTGGGGGAATCACAGGCAGATTCCTGCTTTTCCATGTAACTGGGTTTCATCCATGGACAGGCCTGTAGGCACAGGATGCTTTATTGGTCAGTTCACGAACCATCCCCTAGGACTGACCCCACTATTGCACACTCTATTTTTGCTGGGACAAAGCCTCCAGTCTGAATGAAGGGCCAGACCTTCAGGCATCAAATCAGGTGTTTTGGAGATACTGAATTATTGTCTACACCTGCTATAGAGCTACTACAAATAGGGTGATGCACCTTACTCTGAATGAACTCTTTTGAACAAAAACCAGTTTCAATCTGCAAAGGAAGAGGCTCCCTTAGTCTGACACGTGTTCAAATTGTTTGCCAGAGGGGGTTAATGGAAGAAGGGAAGGACCATGATGCTGCTGCATTTTGATTAAGGAAGTGGTACTTATAGTGAGATATGTTGTAGTGAGGGAGGACTTCATTACCAGAATGTAAGAGACAAATAATTTGAATGTACTTTTCAGTAGCTGTTTCTTGAAAGGGGATACAAATGACTTGCTTTTAATGAAATGTACTTCCTAAATTTTGATCAGTCTCTACTCTTCATGCTACCAAATTCTCAATTCTCTTCTCACAAACCATCCTAGTGTTTTACAGTTTTAAACTACTTGATGGAGAATTCCCAAATACACAACCATTGTGCAGTGATAGCTTACAGAACCAGAGTTCACAATGGTCTGACAGATTTTTTTTCATTTCTTTTGGATTTAGAAAGCAGTATTTCAGGGTGGAAACCCTCAGAGCAAGTAAAACTTGCAGGGAAACAATTTGTAGTCTGCCAACCAATGATTCTTTACTGGCACTCTTAAGTTTACATAAACCTCTCCCTCTATTTCACAGTAAAATCTGGTGACACAGGTTTAAAGACAAGCCAGCCAACAGTTTGTAGCAGCCCTGTGCCTTTACCCAAAGAATATCTAGCTAGCTATGACTTATCTAATTTAGGAGTGATATGATCTGTTATTTTAGTCTGCTGTTAAGAACAACAGCAACTAAAGAAATAGAAAGTAGGCAAGAAACCAGATTTATATTGAGATCACTGTAGCAACAAGAGCATATTTCTAAGTACCCAGAGCCAAATAGCAGTTGGTACTTCAGGAGATAGGATTTTGTCCCAGTGAAGGCTGGCATTGTGTCAAACTGCAGAAAAGTGCTGTGGTAGATAGGGAAAAAAAACCTCTCCCTGAGAGCAGTAACCTTGTCTCATTGTGCATTTATGAATTCCTTCTCTTTGCCAAGAGGGAGGAACTCTTGTCACCCGATAAACTCTTACCACCCTAAAACCTAGCAGTGGCTTTACATAAATTGTTCATTTTCTTCATTTCTCTCCATCAAACATAAAAGGAAAATCAAGTACTTTAAACCAGGCCAGATTGGTTTCATTTTTTCCCCCAAACATTAGAAAAAAAAAATCCTCAGGAAATAGTTTTGGCGTGTAACTGAACAGCTTAGCTAATTTTTTTCCTCCTAATATGGATGTAATTATGGACAATACAGTATGGCCTTATTGCAATCATTGTGATAGAACTACATTTGCACAGTAAGCTGCTCTGAGACAGATTTTCTTGTATCACAGCTGCAGTGAGTGTCTTCTTGCTTAAAAATAATGACTTTTCAAATAATTTCTAATACTGGCTCTTGACCCAGAAGCATTTAAGGAAACTGACAGCAACCAAAACCTCTAGCTGCTGGAATGTGAAATCTCTGAAAAGATAAAAAATAAACATAAAGGCATTTCAAGGTCCCTTCTCCATTAGCCCAGCTACCAAGTGGTGTAGCTGTGGATGTGTGTTCATGGAGCTGTGTGGTTACAGAAAATAACAGACAAAGGTTGCATAAATCACCCCTCAATCCAAGCTGAAATTAGACTTGTGGAAATTTTTGGCTGTAGCTGTGTTTCTGCCTCTGTCTTTTTAGTACTTGTCAGGATATGGCACTTAAAATAGTTTTACTGCATCAGTGATCTGTTCTCCATGGATCTGGATATGCTTCCTCCACTGTGTGATGTCTTCACCTTGTGAAGGCCTCCTCTTCAGTTTCCAAACATACAGATGGTAGCTAAAAGGTACAGAACTTTAGCAACATTTTTGGCTATTAATTCAGTCATGTAATGAATTTTACCCCTTTAGTGTATAACATTTCAAGTTGTCATTCCAGGAAAATATATGGGGAAAATTGTTTGAGGAAGCGTTTTGTACTCAGTTCCTGTTGGATGAATGAGTCCTGGAATAAACCATGTTATCCCCATGATTACATTACCTGTGCTAAACAAATCCCTGGCTGATGGAGCACTCATGGCAGGTGAGAAGTTTGGAAGAGCTGAATGATGCTCTGGGACATCAGCAATCCTGCAAGGCAGCCAGCCCCACTGGAAGATGAAGAGTGTGTGATGGCTTCAGTGCTTCTCCTCTCTCATGCCTTCATGTCTGGCAGCAAGGCAGCTCACACTCTCCTTGCTGAAATGAGTCACAGCCAGGGAATGACCCTTGTATAGAGGACTTCAAGCTGCCCCCAGAAGAAGCTGTTGTTTCAATCTCAATGTTTTGGCTGCTTGTCAGATGACAAGGCCTAGGAGGAATGAGGTCAGACCAGCTGTGGCTGAGTTGTGTCATGATTTTGCAATGACTCCCAGCTGACTGATAAGGAGCCATGAACACAGCCAGAGCTTTTCCACCTCCTTCTGAGGCATGGCTCCACTTTGCACTTCAGTCTGAGCCCAGTGAGCTCCTGCTGGAGATGTCACCACTGGCAGCAGGAGCAAAGGAGTCTCGAGGCAGAAGCACAGCTCCTTACCTCAGCTGTGCTGTTGGATTTCATGTCGTTGGAGTATTTGGGTTATGCTGAAGATGCTTATAATGACAATACCAAATGATCGTCCATTATATATGGACATGGAAAAAGCAAGGTTTGTTTATTTCTCCCTGGTCACCTAAGCTCATTCAGTCCAGAGTTCCGTGTATTCTGATTTTTAATTAGATGTACAGTGATTATGGTTTTAGGAGTTCTTGTTTCAGTCTGATGAGCATTATGTGAACCTTCAGCCAAAGGTTAAAGCCTTGCAGTCTGAGATGGAGCTGGTAAATCTCCCCAAACAGTGAAAGCAGCCAGGACTGGCCCTGGCCTCAGTTCCAGCTGACTGAGCTAATGTGGGAAACTGGGATGTGAGAAATTGCTGGATGTGACAGATAACAATGACAGGAGCTGGCAGGAGCTACTGACAGCACCATGAAGAATGGCTGAGTTTCACAGGTGGTTCAGAGGGAGTGATGTGAGAGATGGACAAACCTCCAAAAAGGAGCTTTGGGACCTTGAGCAAGACCAACAGCAGCTTGATGCCCTCATCAGCCACAGGATTTAGAGCTGAGATTAACTGTGCCACTAATGGGGTCAGGAATACTAACAAGATATGGATGTAGTAACAATAGAACTAATAATAAAAAAGTAAATGAGGCTGGGTTTTTTAACTGGGGAGGACTGGGGAGGAGAGGGAGAGGGGCAATGATGGTGAAAGAGAACAACAAGAGGTGGAAAATAAGGTAACAAGACATTTAAATGTGTCATCGTTGTTATCCAAAGGTACCTGCCAGGCACCCCTGCTCTTCCTCACTGCAAACAGAGCAGGATAACAAACCTGTTGTCCTTACCACACCACAGGTGTCAGGTGTGCTTCCATGGCCTGGTGGACCAGGGGATGTGGTGAATGCCCTCCCTTGCTGGCCAGGGCACAGCCAGGATGGCTGTCTAGAGAATCATGGTGTCAGCTGAGCCCATTCCCATTTCAGGCCTGAGAGCATCATAACAACATCCTCAAGGGAATAAGGCAAAATGAGGTGAGCCTTGCACTTGGGACAGCTGTGGGGAGAGGCAGGGATTCAGTCCCTTCAGAAGATGGGACCTGAGCACTGGGGGTGAGTGAGAGAGCCAAGGGCAAAACTGCTGGGTTATGAAGTGGGAGTGGGGAATTGTCACAACTGTGCCCCTCCTAAAGAATTAATGGCTGTAACTGCAGTTTCTGCAAGCCAGACTTGGTTGGAATCTTTCAGGCAAGCTTTGAGAATTAAATTTTAATTTGGTTCCCTCCAGGAATTTATGATTCTTCTGATCCCATCTGGACTAAGGGCGACTCTACACAGCAGTTTATTGAGCTGAATCTCCGTATTGTCTCCACTTACTGAGCTTTACTTCAACTCATGGAGAGCCCTCAGGGAAAACCAAATTGGATTCTCTTCAGTTAACACCAAAGAAGGACTTAATTGAGGGGCAGCTGGGATGGTTTCACAGTTTCTTTTTACAGGCAATTAAACTCCTTTGTCCAAAAGTGTCACAGAAGCTGCACGAGTCCTTTCAGGTCCCTTTCTGACTGTCAGACGTTTTTCTTAGGCGGGTTTGCTCATCTCCTGAGTTAGTGAATTCCTATGTACACCTCTATCTTTCCTTCTCATCCCACTGCAAAGGTTCAAAGAGCAATGGTGTGAATCTGTGAAGCTTCAAGGTACTTGAAATTATAACCCTGAAAAATTCTAGTGCAGACGTGCAAAGAGATTACAGAGAATATGGGGGAGCATGAATGTAAAACATCAGAATTCTTATATTTACTTATCAAAATAAATTGTTTTTATGAATCAACATAAAAAGTGAGTTTTGTACAGTGACATTTCTCTAAAAATGTTATATATCATCATTGAGGGCAGAGTGCCTCAAATTTTTTCATATTCTTTTTTCCTTCTCCATTGCAGAAAATAAATATATGGGCCTTCCCAATTAAAAAATTTCTCAAACATGATATCAGGGGGGTCTTTCAGAAATATACCATAGTTCTGCAGTGCCTATTACTATAAAAATGTAAACAAAGTCAACTTGTTAGTTTTAAATTTTGTCAGCTTCTGTTTCAGACATCACTGAAGAAACCCAGCTCTCTATTAAGCAGGCATTTCTTTCTCTGAGGCCATGTTGAAATAAGTGGTAAATAATCTTAATTTAGTTTAGTCTAGTTTCAATTTAATTTTATTGTTTTCTATCTATTTCCCTGGCTTAGATTAAGCCTCTCTGGATGAAATTAGAACTTCTTCCAGAAAGCCTTCTTTGAGTGCTACAAGAGAACCTTATTGGATTCTTAGGGACTGGAATTCCCTGCCTAGAACAACAGAACCCACAAAGATAAAGCCCAGAGGGTTTAAAGCTGATCCTTTCCACATTCAGCAGGTCCAGATTAACCCCAGCACTGACCCAAGGGGCCTGGAGCAGCAGCCCCAATTTACACAGCCCTGCACCACACCAGGCTGTGTCTTTCTCAGTCATAATCAGAAAGAAGAAATATGGGAGTCCTGCAAAGACCTTGTAAACCATGTATGGGACAAGCAGAATGAGATGGACACATGGGGCACTGCAGGATGGATGGTGGTCTCTGCACACCTGCAGCTCTTGCTGAGTGGCTGAGAAATGGTGATGACGAAATGAAATCTTTTCCTAAAGATCATCATCTAGAGGGTAATCCAGCTTGGAAAGTCAGAGCTCCACTGAAGAATACATTCTTTATGTGGACAAAGACAAGCAGAGTAGCTGGAGGAGCCTAAATAGGAAAGGAAACCTTTCACTGAACCTTTTAAACCACAAAAGATTTTACAAATAAATAACTAAGCAGGAAGCATGAACTGTGTACTGTGAGCAAATCAAAAGCAGAAAAATATTTTCACAGTGAAAACTATTTAGTAGGTATCTTGCCCTTCAAGTGACTAATACTGATTGCTGTGCTCTGCTAACATGTAATTTGCTGGATCAACTCTTGTTTGGCAAAACTGGAGTGAAGGTGGAAAGAATGTTTCCTCTTGACATGTTCAGCAGCTGAAATCTCTCAAAAAATTTAGAAACACAGGATTATTTCTTGTGAAGAAATAGATAAGAACATTGCAAAAATGGACTGAGAGGCAAATATTTTTGTTTGTATTATAATTTTTAGAATCCAGAAAGAAGGGGGTTTTGGTAGTGGTGGTTTTTTGGGGGTCTTTTCTTTTGCTTTTTTGCCTTTTTTTATGAGTAGAAATCCTCCCCTAATCCTTTGTGTTAGAAACAGAAGAAGGTGAAGCAAATTTATCAACAAATCTGGTACACAGAAAAAGCCCCACATGTAATTATAATCACTGTTTGATCCCTGAGAGATAAGTGATTCCTTGCCTCTGCCTCTTCTTGTAGTCTTGGACTCATTAAAAAACATCTGATTGATCACACTGACACATTTAAAATCCATCTCCCCACAGCAGAGATTTGCAACAGAAGGAGAGGGATTTTAATCTCACACATGATCTCATGTTCTCCAAGCACATCCCACAAAGCAGCCAGATGGGGGAAGAGGGAAGAACTCAGCATTCCACAGGTTGGGGGTCACTCTCAGCCCCACAGGCACAGCAGGAAGGAGAGTCCTGACCCCCAACCACCACAGCACACCCAGAAATAATAACTGAACTCCAAAATCCCACACCAGCTCTATATATGAGATATGGATCAAAAAGATGCCAGTTGCAAGTAGCAGCCAGCAAAATGATTCTGCTTTGGACACTGAAGTTCTAGAAATCTTTAGGAAAGGCCAGACCCTCGCCACTTAGCATGGTTGTTCTGAATATATGCAACCTTTTAAAAAAAATACTTATTAAGATTCATTTTTTCAGCCCCTCCTGGCAAAAGGCTAAAAATGAGCCAAGCTGGAGGAGAAGTGGGTGGGAGGAACTCATGTGCTGGGAATTGCAGCTGTAGCTTCAGTGGACCTGTGGAGCTGCAGGACCCAGGGAGTGCTTTCACTCAGCCAGAGATGACAGAAAACCAACTCTGTGTGCTCTGGCCTTGTCAGGGTTTCTGACTCTGAGGTTCCTTCAAAGGATTTTTCTGCCTGGAGTAGCTGTCCCTGTTTCAGTCTGATTCACAACTCCATTGCTACAGTTTTATGCTGATCTAACCCTTCTGAAAATCAATCAGCCAGACTGGCGCCGGTATAAAAGTGGAGTGATGCAGTGGTGAATCAGACCCATGGTTACAAAACACTGTTTGTAGGGAATTACATAACTGGACTGGGAATATTTTTAAGAAATTAATCACTTTTAAAAAAACAAAACAAAACAAAAAAAGCAACCCAACAACAAAAAAAAAAAGCCTCGACCACCCAGATATGATTATGTTTAAACTTTCCTGATGACATAACCATAAATATATTGCCTCTTACTTAATCACACACTGACCTGTTTTAGATTCATTAAAAAGTTAACAAACCCAAAAGATATGAAGTAGTGCTACTCTGTCTGGCATTCTCTCACACTGGAAGGCAATGCTTTGCCCTTGCAGCAAATTTAAGCAGGAGAGTCAACACTTTCCTCAGAAAGTCAAGGTACAAAATGCATCAGGAGGAGACAGTGCTGAGTTGAGCTTGTTGTAATGAAATAAACACCCATTTTGTGTCTCTGGGATGGGATCTACTTTGTATGACTGAATTGAAAGCTGATATCCTGCTTCATCTCATCTACTCCATCCTTCTGGCTCTCCCTTGGCAACAGGTGCTGATCACCAGCAGAATTCAATCTGCACCACTCTCTGCTCTCAGAAGTAGAAACTGGAGCAGGATTTAGTTCAAATTATTTTGTTAGGAGAGGGTTTGCTGTCTTATCTACAGATATGGGAGGATGTTCATCACATCAGTTGGTACTGCTGAGCAGAAGTCCAGTCTAGTCCAGACTTCTGAAAGTCACCAGTCATCAGCTCAAAGGCTTCGTGATCTGTTCAAAATGAGATCAGAGAGAGATCTAATCCTGTATTAAGCACAACTAAAATTATTACATCACAGGTATTTTGGCACAGCATGTGTCAAAGTGCCCAGCTTTTTTCTTCAGGGTAGGTCTGTCCTCATACATATGGATATCTCAGGACACTGCAACACTCCAACACAGCAAGGGTGGTTACTTGGGCCCTACACAGCTAATGTGTCTTCAGATATTACAAGGGGGTATTTTTTCATTGCAGTATTAAAAGGTCTCAGACCTCTGTGTGGTTTCAGTATTTGCTGCTTTTTCAAACTGAAAACCCAAATTTGGCTCTCCATAGCCCCTTTTGCTGTGGCTGTACTTTTCCAAAGGCTCATGACCCACATTCAGTCCAGCTCGCCTCCCAGACTGACAAGAAGGGACAAGTTTTACGTTCCTATTATCTTGACAATCATTTTTGCAGCTGCATCAGGTACTTTTTAGTTATAAATCCTGGAGCACCCTGAAAGTGCTTCTCTTATTAACTCCTTGTGAGTGCCCACAGTCATCTTCTCAGCTGTCTTAACAACCTATGATGAAGTTGAAGAGGGGGTTTTGTTCTTTTTGCCATAAAAAGTCAATTCCCAGCTTTAGGCTTGGAAGTGAACATGGAACTCTTGCTGACTGAACCCTTCAATACCACAATTAAGGTGGTTTTGAGGTAACTTGGAAGTAGTAAGAGATTGGTTTAAACCATTAAATTAAGTACTTTCTTTTTGCAGAGAAAATAGGCATTTCCTGGACTATACTGCCACAGGGGGTTGCAGATAGAGATATTTTTATCAAAGATTCAGGGAAGGATTAGACAAATTTATGGACATTAGGTCTGCAAAAAGACGTGAAAAAAGACATGAAAAAGAAATCATTGCATTTTCAAATATCCCTAATATAACCATTATGGATGCTAGAAGAGAATGATGGAACAAAAAGCCTTGTCTTGCTATTTGTTGGAGATAAATTCCTGGGTTAAGTGGACTGTCAGTCTGACTGAAGGACTTTTTTTCTGTTTTTATAGAATGTGTTTACTTTCACCACTTCCAGTCTCTATATGAACACAAACACCATGAACTTTGGACTCATGACCCTTCACCCCAAAAATTTTCAGAATGAAAATTTAAATACAGCAAGACTATCTCACTTTCTTTGCTAAACTTCAGCCCAATAATTTCACTGTAAGCTGGATTTTTTGCTTTTTATCCCATGTACAATATTCAGGCTACTGCTCTACTGCAGTCTGAAAGGGAGTGTGTTTCCCACCCACTTAGCCTTTGTACTCTGTATTCTGTTCTCATCTGCAGTTAGTTTTAAAAAGATTCCTTTTTCCTTTCTTTTTAAAAATTCCTACTCTTTGTCCTGTCTGATGTCCACGCTTCTCAAATCCACTGATTTACTCAGAAAGTACTTTAAAAATCAATATATAGTGGTTGCTGCAGAAACTTGCTAAGTTGTTTGTAAAACATCATCTGGGACCAGGCATGGAAAGACAGGGCTTTTGTCAATCATATTCTCTTATTATTGATTGTCCTCAGATCAAAGTAAATATGTTGTAAGATGTACTGAGATACAAGATAATTTCCAGCTGCTGGGAGAGGCAGAGTCCCTAAATGCTTGACAGGGAAATGTGAAGGCCAGGAGCTGAAGACTGGTCTGGGGGATGGCACACAAGCATGCAGAAAGTGGTCTTTCCAAAAATATTTCTGCTATTGCTGATGAATGCATCATTTCACTAGTTCTAAAAC
>JAWWMS010000001.1:106474056-106516464 GCA_035048045.1 Chlorospingus semifuscus
GAATGCATCATTTCACTAGTTCTAAAACTGGCCTCATGTGCTAATAAATACTTGCTTACTTGGAATGCTTGCCTTTCATTCTTGCAGGCCCTAATGATTTTAATTCACTCCCTCGTTTGCCCTTTTCTTCCTTCTCTCTGAATAGACATGGGAGGAGCCCCTGCATATTAATCTTGTTAAGTGTGCTGGAGCTGATGATCTAAAATCTAAACTGCTTGATTTAGCTGCTAGAGGTAAGTTTCCTCTTTATTTAATCTCTCTCTGGAGATTGATGAACTGCTGTGAAAACACAACAAGGTCATACCTTTGCATAACAGTGAAAGCAAATTAAATGTGACCTTTCACAGATCTAGTTCATGATTTTTCGTAATTCCTAAATCCCATGGAAAAAAATATTTCTCAGAGAAGCATGTTTTGGGGTTTTTGGGTTGCTTTTCTTTTTCTTTTTTTGACTCAGTTAGTTGTTTTTATTACTAAAGACGTTAAATCTTTCCTTTGTGGTACATCTGTCACAAGTATCCTGCCACTTGTTGGCTGTGGCTGTCATCCCAGGGTAAATGGCTGCAGCTGTTTTTAATAACTTATAGCTGAAATCCTCAATATGTTAAATCATCAACTGCTTTCATGAGAAAACACTCAAAAAATGCAATCAACACTTACTCATTGTTACAACTAATAATTCAGTATTCACATGCATGGCACTCCATATCAACATGACCATATTTCAGGTTTGCTTTGAAGGAAAGGAACAAGTGTTTGTTACAGGATCAATTCTAGGATGGCTCATTCTTGAAAATAATTTATCCCATGGTGATAAAATGGGGATGTGTGCAGAAGTTTACCATGATGTCCAAGCTGAACAATAAAAAATTTAATGTATCCCTTGCTTCCTTGCCTCTCTTCAAAAAAAAAGCATATTTTTTCAAGAACCATGAAAGATATTGCTTTAGGGTGAGATCCTGCTTCATTTACTCTATGAGCACTTCTTTATATTCACTCAGTTTCACTGATTTGTTCTATAATGGAACTGAAACAACTCTTTATTTTGACTGATTGTAGCAGCAGGGGAAAAAATTAAAATCTCTCTTTCATATATGTGTATGTATTTACATGTATATTTTTATGTGTCCATGTATATGGGCATATATCCATATATATGGCAATGTGAAAAATCCCCAAGTGGGCAGGAAAAGTGTAGGCACAGGTGTGGTGTTGGAAGCCACTACACAGGGGCAGCTATATAAGTTCCAGTGAGCTTGTAAGACAGAAAAGCCCTTTCATCTTTCTTTTTGCTCTAAATGTAAATAATATGAACAGTAGGAGACAACTTGTCCTGCTGTTTATTCTCCCCTCTATCTATAACATTGATGCTCTGCACAAAAGCATTCCTCAGTATCTAAATTTCCTTAGATAAAAGAGAGTCATTTTCTTTCATCTCATCCTGTTGTGAGCTAAATCCCTTTGTTCAACCAGGAGAAAACATTCTGTAAGTGCAAATGTATATTTATTATAGGAGTTCTACAAGAAGGCTATTTTATATAAGTAGTGGTACAACAAGCTCACCATTTCCCATCCTTGCCAGTGTGCTCTTCCCTTGGGCTGCAGGCAGGGGCAGGTGGGTGTTTACTGTGCTGGCAGCTCATAGGCAGAGCCATTATGCAGCTCTCTTGGATGGTTAATGGGGAATATTATCCAAAATTGACCTTGTTTAGACATCAAGTGCCTTTGGCCTCACTTCAAGGCACTTAACATGAACAAGTATCCGATTATATGGGCTTTTAAAAGACTATTGCTTAAGCAATATCTCACTGCAAGAAGCCCTAGTGTGCACCAGAGTTTTCCTTTCAAAAAGGTTGCATGAAGTATAACTTCATGTCTTGTAGTTCCTATTTGTCAGACTGATGAGAATGGAAGCCCAGGAATTTAGACCCGATAAGTGCATTTTAATCTAGTGCAGAAAGAGCTGCTCAGTGTCTCTGTTTCACGTTATTGCCCAGATTTCTTAGCACACGAGCAAGTTTTACCTTTTTGGCAGACATGCTGCGCTGAAATTTCAGATTATGCAATGGTCTGGACAAAAACAGAGATGAGACCACAGGAGCACACAAAAAGGCTGCTCCCTGTCTCAGGTACATTTTGTATCTTTTTCCAGAGGCACAAGTGCCTGCTGTCAACTCTGCATTCTCACAGGGCTCCATTTCTTAGACACAAGAATTACCAGGCAAGCTGTTTGAACAGCTTGTTTCAGGGCTGATATTTAGATATCTAAATAAAGTGGCTGTTCTTAGAAGAGACTCATACAAAAGAGAGGATAATAATTCTAGTATATTATCATTTCACCTGTCTTAACTAAGCAAAGCTGTATCAGGGCTGTCAGTAACTGGGACACATTAGGTTGATAGAAGTTATTATTACTTTTAAAACATAAATATGCAAACAATAGATTAAATTTTCTCTACAATGTGTGATTATCAATGGTGACAGGTGAGATGGTGCTAAGTATAGTGAAAGTACATGCATTTAGACCATTGATGGAAAAGCAGGAATCTGAATATTCTTTGTAGCTGAAGCAAAGAGAGCAGTGCAAGCCCAAGCTTCTCCTATAAGAATAGTGAATTCACCTCAGAACGTAATTACAGTATAAATCAAAAGCCTGAAAAATGTTATTCTGGGGGCCAAAATAAAAAGAGAATCTCCTAGACTTTCAGCTTATCAAATGGAGATTGCAGATTTTTTTAGAAATGCATATTAACATGCTTGAATTACTCTACCACAGGGTATATGTATATATAAGGTATATGGTGCCTATGTTCTTTCAGCAGTGTGCTTCACCTGGGATAAGCTACAAGTCTTAGCTGCCCCACCACTCTTTTCTGTCAGGCATTGCTTTGCCCCTCTGTAATGTTTTTGTTTCAGTTTCAAGCAATATGGATTTATTTAATTGCACTTTTTCTGCAGCAGAGCTTCCTTGGGCTTAGCGTTTTTTAAGACTCTCTCCAGAGCATGAATGATCTGGGGTTAATATACCCTCAAGAACATCTCTTACTCAATTTAAAAGGCCAACATATCTCATTGCAGAAATGGTCACGTCTTCCTAATCATTAATGTTTTTTAAAATAATAATTTATTCACCTTTCCAGGCTATTACAGCTACAGTTCATAAAGTCTCCAGTTAAAGAGCTAATTCCCATTTCTCTAACCACATGCAGTATTTCACTGCAGGATGGTCAGGATCTAAGTAATAAGAAAAATATTGGGCAGAAGAAATGTCCGTCATGTCTGGCACAAGAAGAACTAAAGGCAGATATATTGTTCAGTCAAAACACTATGGCAAAACTGATAATTGAAATTGGACTTTCCAAATCCCAGACCTGTGCCTTAAACAAAATTGCTGCCTTCTTCCAAAATATCAGTTCTTCATTTCAGTTTTGTCTCAGGATTCCCTATCAGAAAGGTAAAACAGCTTTCACATACTTGTACTGAAAATAAATTTGCCACACAGCAAGATCAAGTTTTTAAACTCATTTTTACAGTTTTTATTTCTTCCATCATTATTTTTAAAACAATTAAACTGTCTGATTATATCAGTCATCAATTAAACACTTGTTAATAGCCCCTCCAATGCCCCTCTAGTCATGTGCTGTGCCAAAAGTACAGGCAAGAGAGATATGACACAATGCTACATAGAGACCCAGCAAAGAGCCATCACTCCTGTCTCTACCTGGCATTTAGGAAGGAGTGAAAAAAGGGGGAAATTGTGACTCATTAACTCAACTGTATTTACAACATCACGAGCTCCAGTAGATGAAGAATTGCAATCATTACCCAGGGACCCAACAGCCCATGAAACCAAGAGCCAAGGTTAAACAGGCTGTCTAAACAACAGGGCTTTATTGTCTAGTACATCAGATTTGCTCAGAAAACCGGAATACAGTTTGTGTGAATTATGTGTTCATCAAGAGGCAGTTACTAGCAGAGCATGGGGTGCATAACTCCCAGTGCAACCCATAGGGATAAACATCCACTCTGCCTTTTGGGGACAATTTAAATGTCTGCTGAAACATACACTCAGGCACTGGGGAGACTAAATTATTCCAATTCATTTCACATGTTCCACCAATAGCAATTTTATTTCATTAAGAGTGTGGACAAACCCTAGAGATCTGAAATGAACTTCAGTTAGAGCTCAAGGTGTTCTTCAAAACTTGCACATAAAAAGGGACACAAAACAGAAAGGAATTAAGTACAAGGTAGGAATAAGGTTAAAGAAAGAAACAATGCTTTTGACAACAAAAATACCTACATCAGAAAGAATTTGTGCAGAGTGTTAGAAAATTGTTACATGCCTATAATATACATACTGGAGAAAGGATCAAGGGGCCATTGTGCAAGGAACCACACAGTTTTTTAACAGTCAGTTCCTCCCTGTAGCATTTTTATCTTAATTTGTCTGCTTTTTCTCTCTCCATCTATACCCTAGTCTCTGAGGGCCGGGCTGCCATCTGTCTGATGCTCTGCCCTTGATGGGACTCCTCAGGATAACATGCTTTTAAATGCAAGTTAGTTTGGGAGAAGGAGGTGAAGCCAGGTAACACGTAGCTTGCTGCACAGTCAGAAAAAGGCTCCTGTCCTTCCTTGGCTGAGCTGGAAGCTCCAGGATACCTGGCCAGCCTGGTCCCTCTGCACAAGAATGAATTTCACCCTGAGAGGAGAACTTGGGTACAGGATACACCACTGACAGGCCATGGGGCTGGTCCATCTGTTTGCATTTCTACCTGAAATGTGAAATTTATCATCAGTTGGAAAAATAACCCAGTGATACAACTTGCTCAAATGAAAACATACACCTGAGCTTAAAAGGAGGAGACAAACTCGGATATTCAGCTGAACCCTGGGTCTGTAAGTCTTGCAGGTCAAGATGAGAGATCTTGGGAAATATAATTGTGGCTGGTCATTCTCTAACATCTGTTTCCTATTACTGCCACTGTATTTGCAATATAATTTTGTCTGCTTCCTGCTAGAGAAAAAATAAATCGGTGCCAATGCAGAAGAATTACCATGGATAATTCTTTACTTCTGTGAGTGACATGATCTAACTAACACCTTAAAAGTAGCTAGAGAAGCAGAAGCCTCTTACTTTTTGACATGGCAATAGAAGTTTAGATACTTTTAATACAGCATAAATAGCTGACAGAACTCAAATTACCATGACAGATCTCAACTGTCTGATCCAGTGGGCTAATGCCAACTTACAACAGTTTAAAAACTGTGCCAATGATACATGAACTGAATATAGCTCCTTTTTGCAAACCAGGATATAGTTCTACATCTACTTAGTGAGCATACTTATTTTAATATTTAAAAAATTAAGCCACTTCAAATTAGATTTTTTTAATAGGAAAACCCATGACTCACTAAGAAGCCAGTGTAATGTTCTTGAAATCATGAAAAAAACTTTGATGTGTTGATTCACTGCAAGAACAAAATTACACATCTAAATTGAATTAGTCCAGTCCAGACCTCATGATTCTGAGGATTTCTCTCTCCACAGAGATCACTAATTGTGAAATTCCTCACAGGCATACCTGTGCTTGACAGGAGAGCAGCCTGATCTGCCCAGCCAGTGTTTTTAAGATCAGCTGATAGAACAGTATTCATGTAAAAGAATAGGCTCAGAAAGAAACAGCCAAGAATTTAAGCAAACAATATCGTTATAAGCAGCTAGCAATTATCTTCAAGCATTTCAAAGCAAATGAATCACCCTCTCGTGATTTCCCTTGCAAAAGTGCAGGCAAATTATCATGGTTATTGTGGTTGTTGCTGTAATTGATCTAGTTAAGACTGTACAGTGGAATGGATGTATGGGTTTAAATCATCTCCCAAGGAGGTCTGATTAACCTACTGGATTTGTTGATGCAATTTGGAAGGCTGGAGGCAGCAGGCTTGCCAAGAGGGTGCCAAGACAAAGATTTGCTTTGCCTCTTGTTCTTCTTGACACAACCCCCAGCTGCACTCCATACCAAAGCAATGGAAAATGAGCTGATTGGTAATGAAGGAGTTAATGCTTTAGGCCTCCTGCAGCAGTGTCCTTCTGTCCTTCTGCAGCGGGACCTCTCCCAAAAGTCCCCAAGGATGGTGGATGCTGAGGAGAACAGGTTCTGCTCCCCAAGTTCACAGCCTGGCTTTCTGCCTCCTTAACCAGGAGCTGAAAACTGCATTTGGGAGTCAGAACCAAGCCCCCTGTAATTTTGTATTTTCCAGAAAAGGCTCCAAGAACACCAGGAACAGGAACTGGCGTGGGTGCAATTCGCCACTTTTGTAACTTATTTCTCCTGTTTCTACTTAACAAAACTGCAAATAAAGACCTGGATAACTTAGTATCTACTCAGTATTCCCATGAAGGAATCAGGTGGGAATACTGAGTATTCAGGCCCAAACTCAGTATTCCACCAAGTTTTTTGCTATGTGGAAAAATCTTTGTTTCTTTATTGCAACATTTTCCAACATTTTCCTGTGTGGAAATTCTTCTCTTTACGCTATGGTACAGGAAAATCCTGGTTCTCAGGAATTTTGATTTCTTTGATTTTCCTCACTGATTCACAGAGAGCTTTTCAGATATCAGTCTTGTCACCACCTTTTCATAGTTAAGAAAGCCCAAACTTTCAATCTCTTTTTAGGAAGAGTTTTCCATAACCCCAGTTATCTTCCTCACCTGCTTTGGTGCCTGTGTTAGTCTAAATTCAGAGGCACCAAGAACATCCATATGTGCATTTTTATATTCCCATTCCATGCTTAATTTCATTAGTTATGTGCCTATAACTCAGAATATCTTAACCTGTATTTAATGGTACTTGATTCCTTTTAGTAAGGCTCAGTATTACTTACTTTCCTATGATAATTTTATTAATTCCTGGTTTAGTCATCTACATATCATCTTGTGTTCATCAGCTTTTGAGTTTTACCCATGGAATGCTGAAGTTTCTCTTGTGCCCTCAGAGGCTGAAGAACAAAGGAAGGTATTTGTCCCATCTGCTTAAAGGGAATTCAGATGCCTAAAGGACAGTTCAAAATGTCAGAGTTTAATATTCATGTCTCTTTCATGCAGGCAAGAAAGAAAAGTAAACTCTCACCTGGTGGTTCTTAAGGGCAGACCAATAAAATGTCTTGAGCATAATTATTTGCCAACCTGAATAATTTTATCAGGTGCATAATGTTCTACCTGATTCCCTTCTTCCAAATTAGTGCATTCTTTAAATAGAGAAATTAATATAGAAATAATTATATATCTTGATGGAGGGGTTCTTAACCTTAAATTTTGTTTTAATTTTCTGTTGATTTCCTGTTGCAACTCTTTCAAGGAACTCAGTGGAAGGTTCTTGGATGCCCTAAATAAAGTATTGCCAGTTTTTTTCCCTTTTGAAAAAGGGATGATTACACAACCAGGAATCACAGAATGGCTTGGGTTGCAAGGGGCCTTAAAGATCATCTTGTTCCACCCCCAGACATGGGCAGGGACACCTCCCACCAGACCAACCTTCAGCTTTCAGGGATGGGGCATCCACAACATCTCTGAAACATGTATTCCAATGCCTCAACCCCCTCACAGTAAAGAATTTATTCCTGATTGCTAAGCTAAATCTACCCTTTTTCAGTTTAAAGAGCTATCCCCACATGCCCCTGTTAAAAGTCCCTCTCCAGCTTTATTGTAGCCCCCCTTTAGGAGCCATGAGGCTGCTGTAAGGTGGATGCATCCAAACAGTCTAAAATGTTAATATTTTAGCCATTACTTAAGAAAAAAAATCAGAGAAATTAGTTGATTTGAGAGTGACATGGTGATGCTCTTAGATAAAAATGGTTGTTTGCTATTTTGGTAGGGAGGTTTGCTTTTGCTGTAATTCTCATTCAGTCAGGCAGAGCAAGCAGTATTTTCAATGAGCAGCCCCACGGTTTGAGCTGTTCAGTGTGTGTGGGATTTGAGGGGAAAAGCAGAAGCTGCAGAATGGAAAATTCTGGAAGGAATGGGATTGCTGTGTGAAGGAATGGGATTGCTGTGGTGTGCTGAACCAGATCTGCAACACAGCCATTTCTACAGCATGTCTGTGGCGTGAGAGTGAGCCTGTGAGGGCAAACTGGGTCGCTCCACAACAGGTGAAATACAGCTTGAAACCTCTGGGAACTTCAGGGGACTTGATGTGAGCAGCACAGAAATCTGTGTGCAGAAGACTCAACAGCAGTTTCTGAAAAAAATCAGATGGGTAGAATTTTATCTTATTTTCCTTTTTGCTTTAATTGAATGGATTATTCTATTAGCTCAGTTCTAACTCTGTATTGCTGTTCAGGAAATCTGAGAGTCTCTTGGCATTTTGTGAGCTATCCATGATGTGTATAATTGGATGAGTAGAATGTAAGTTTTGTTGGTATAGGATTATTAGATTTTATTTTCTTTAGGGTTTGCAAGGGTATAATGTTACAGCATATAGGGAGTTTTGTGTTTCATCACAGCTCCAAACACTCAGGTAGCAGGTGCCCCAAGACTCAGAGCACATTCGTGTTCAAAGCTTTCAGTCCTGCTCTGAGAGTAGCTAGGAATCAAATTTTTTGTGCACTTGATACATTCAGTAGCCATAAACCCAGTAATTAAACTCTTGTGTGACTTCATAGTGGTGCCTTTTCTCCACAGAAGGAAGAATTAATAATTTGAAGTTATTTAACACAGTTATTTGTGGTAGTAATTCCAGCGCATTAAATGATACGAAACATAAACCAGTCCCATTATATTCCAGGAGCAGCCAATTCATACAGCAGCTGAAAATGAGACCAAAGCAGTTTTTTCTGTCTGACCAACACAGGCACAGGACACACAGACTGTGTGCTGGCTGCTGCCACAGCACTGGGTATGGAACAGCAGTACAAAGAGAATAAAAAAAGGTTACAATGCACATATTTTGGGAGGGTTTGTGCTCCTATTGCAGCACAGACATGTTTGTTCACTGCAGGCTGAATGAGTGGAAAGGCTGACAAAGCTGCATTGCAATGGCAAATTTGCACCAGAGCACCGCTGCAACTGAGGACTTAAGGTCAGAAGATGCAAGGGGTGAAGCCCCCAGAGTCACTGCTCCAAAGTACAAGATGCCTGAGGCTGCAGATTGACAGTGCCCTCCAGTGCCAGTGAAAAAGGACCCATGAAAATTACCTGCCCACCTTCTTGGTTTGGAATGCTCACCGTGGGCATTTCGGATTCTTATAATCTGTGTATTTCAAACGCCTTCTGATTCTCTCAGGAACCATGTTCCAAATTACAAGGAGACTATAAAAAAAGTTCAAGCCCAAGCAGTTGCAATTTCCTTTCTTTTAGCAAAACCAAGGGGTGTAGTTGTAGTTATTAATAAAACAAGTAGGATTTGGAGAACTGCTCTTATGTGTACCCTCTGTTCTTGGAGTGCCTGCAAAGGAGAGAGAGCATCAAGAGGTGTAAAAGGGATAGAATTAATCCCAAATTTTCTAAACTGGAAAAAGCTGTCAACACCTAATTGCTTCACATTATAGCGCTGAAAGGTGGGCAGGTGGGGCAGGTTGTCATTGCCTGGGTGCAAAACTGAACTCAGGGTTTATTGCATTTCTCTTGAGTCACTGACGGAAACAGAGAGAGGAATTCTTGTCTTACATCTCTGTATTGTCTTGTGAGCCCAGGCTTAGCATGAAATAAGAAAGAGAAAGGCACTGCAATTAAATTTGTTTGAGTTGGCAAGCTCTTAAATAGCAAACTCTTGGGGAGGCAAGGAGAAGGTGGCTGCAGAGACAAAAGACTGAATTTCATTAACAGTTACACCTACAACAGTTCAAAAATAATTACCATGCAAAATGCATTTTTTGTTAGAAACAATTATTTAATAGTCCTGGAACAAAATTTGCTACTTAATTGGGAATACTGACAGGTCAAATAGGGAGAAAATATTTCAGCACTGTGACCCTGTACACATATGCCCTCTACTTAAATGCTTCCCAGCCTTCTCTTTAACACAGAGTGGTTATAAGCTAATTTAACACCTATTGCTCAAATTCATATCTGGTCATAAGATGGTAACGTCCAAACCCAGCACAAACCTTTTGGACTGTCCCTACATCCATTTCTGCTCCTGCACATCCTAGATCCTCTGGATGGGTTGGCAATGCTGATCCCACTGTGCTGGCAAGACCAGGATCCCCCATTCCTCCCACCCTGCTGCAGTGGATTCTGCTCTACTGGGAGACCATGGGGCATTTGTCAGCCAAACTCATTCACAATTCATGGTATGGACATTATGAACATCAGGAACCAGGAAAAGGCACCAGTGATGGTAAAAGAGTGAGAAAAGACCACACAGGAGGAAAAAAAATTGAGTACAAACACAATCCATACTAAAATGTTTAGAATTTTTAAGAGGTGCATAACTATAGCATTTGAGTACGTTAATTGAAATATTTTTTAATGTTAAAAGCATATTTCATCCCTTCTTTAGAATCACAGACTTTGAAATAAATGGGTTCTTTTATTATCAAGTTCACTTCAAATTATAGCAAATTAACATTCAGTGGTTTAATTACCCATAATATATTCAGTTTAAAAGAAAAGAGCATCCATTTTGCCTAGCACAGCAAATCATAAGTTCTCATAGAAACAGACTGCTTAATGCAGAGAGAATTCATAATTTTCTAGCAGTGAAACCAGTTATCCGTGGTAGTAATACAAGAATATTTCTGGCAGTATTGGAGCAGATTAAATGGACCAGATTAAGTACACCTGATTCTAGCAATTTCTGTGAAGCACTGAAGGGAGAAGAGTAGCCCCATTCCTAATCCTCCCACCACAGGGGAAAATCATGCTCATCTATTTCCCTTCTTTCTGTTCACTGAATATTTAGGATGCCTACAGTGTTTCTAGTCCACTTAATTCCTGACTTCAGTTAATTGTAAGGCTCTAGTCATCAAATCTTAATATGCTCAAGACAAAATTAAACTGTGGATGATGCCTCCACAGAATGCCTTTTCTGCCAGTTTTCCTTTGGAAAAAGAGGGGTTTTAAATCCTAATATTAAAAGCACTTCCCAGATTATGAAGGGGGGAAAAAAAACCCCAACAATTAAATCCCCCAGAGACAGAGACAAATATTATTGTGGGGAAATTTAGTAAAAAAAATTGGAGAGGGATAAAATAGGGCACCATGGATCCCTGAAATTATTTTGTATAAGGACTTGGACATACTGAGGAAGGAAAGCAGATATCACAGGGATCCTGACTCCCTGTGAATATGATGAAGAGGTCACTTCTTTGCTGCCCCGCAGTGAAATGAAGAAGGAAGATGCTGGGAAGTGCTGTTGCTAAGTTCTGTCTTGGAAACAAAGCATTTCTATCAAACATGTAACTGACCTCAGGTTTACATAGAAGTGTCTGAATTACTTTTGCCGACTTCAAAATGTTGTGGTGTCAGAAAAGAGCACGTTACTAAAATTGTAAACAGAAAATGTAAATAGAAATGCAAAGTGCTGTTACTTTAAAATAAATCAAAAGGTGTTAAATTAAAACTGGAATTCAGTTCTTCATTGTTTCTTCTGCAGCTAATCATTAAATTCCCAACATAATTCACATGTACCTCCAGGAAATACTTTATTTAGTTTGAATAGGTTAGGGAGTTACTGGTATGAAACTCATGGAGATGCTTATGCCTTCTTTCTCTGAATTAGTATGGATAAATACGCTCCAAGTGACATAAAAGTCTTCTCAGGTTTCTCCTGAGACAGGTGAGCTCCTGTAGCAAGTAATAGAGAAATTTCATTTATATTTGTTTGCAGTTAAGCACAGCTCCATGCAGAGGCTCAGGTTTCTGTTTCTGTGGTCCTTTGTGGATGTCCCAGTGCCCCTGATTCCTGTGCACTCCTCCACTGCATCCAGAGGGGAACCCACTAAGGTGTCCCATGTTTGATGTGGTTGACTCTCTGTCAATATTAATTCTTTGTTGTGCCCTATGCTGCATGATAATAGTTATTAATATTCTCCAAGACCCCAGATATTTGTATTCACTGTTTTTCTATTATACTAAAAGTAATATAGTTCATTATGATATATTAAATATTAATAGTATTACTAATATTATTAAAAGAATGAAAATGCATATCCACTTCAGAATTTATTTCTTTCCCAAAAAAAGATCTGTTTTTGTCTGGAGCTTGTTGGATGCCTACATCCACAGTGAAGAGCCAAAACGCAGTCTTCTTATTCTTCCCTCCAGAGTCAAAAAAAAAAAAAAAAAGCAAGACTCAGTTATTTCAACCACACTGAACAACCATGTTGAGCTGTACCAGGACAAAATAATCTTGCTGTTATAGGAGTTATGAGCCAGGCCTACAGTACATACCCTTTTGCTCCCTGTAGACAGATGAGAACAGTTTAGAAGTGCTGATTTCATTATATCAGTCAAAACAGAGTCCTCACACAAAGAGTTACACAAACACCAGTCAGGTGTCAAGGATTGCCCATAGCAATGACTCCCTTCTCCCTCTTCATCATGAGCAACAGCTAAACAGAGACAGTTAAAATGATGGAAAAATATTGGGAGAGTGGGAGGACATTTCAACTCATTTAAACTTTAAAAAGATCTTATTGAAAGCTTGAGTTTCAAGCAGATCTATGTCAAAGCAGGCAGTAATTATCAAATATATATCATGTCTTTGATGGATGGTCATCGATGGAGCTCTGTAGGTATGAACCATTTTTTTTCCTGGGTTATGTTCAAAAGTGGAGAGGTCAGTGACTAGAAGAAACTCCAGAACATCCAGATCAAATATAAAAAAATAACTAAGATGCATAGAATCAATTAATACTTTTTGGTTTTTCCACTGTAAAGCAAGTAGTGTCCAAACACAAATGTCTAAAAGGGGACACAGATTTGGACACATGAGAATTACAGCTGGTTCTAAATATCCCACATGTACTACACAAAAATATATTCTTCAAAATTATATCTAGGAAGTAAGTTTTTGTGACCATGTGAAGCAGAAGAGGTGTCCTTTCTCATCACAAAGCAGCTCCAAAAGAACTCTGCTTACTGCTCTGCTGCTCAAAAATTAAATTTTTTTGCATTTTATGCTTTTTAGAAAGATCAAATTCAAGCCTGGTTGTAAAAGGAAAAAGAATTGTGCAAGTTCAATAATAATCTTATTTTATATTCCTTAAAATGGCATAAAATCTTGCATCCTGCACATTTTAAATCTAAATGTTAATGGAGGTGCACTGAAGATATTCCCTCAGAAATCACCATCTATAAAACACCATTTAAACAATTCCAAAATATTGTATTAGAACATTTTAAACCTCTTTTTAGGATAATAGGATGATTCAAATAGCTGTCACTGAAGTAAATATAAATCACAGCTTGACTAATCATAAACAAGCATTGATATCAAAAAAACCCATTTTTTTTTCTAAGTGAGCCTTCCAATGCAGTGCTGGGATTTCTTTTTAAATTCTGCACTGAGAGAAGTGCTGGTGGCTTTATCTTTCATTCAAACCTGAATGGAATCTAAAGGTTATCTTGAACATTCAGGCTTTAAAGGGCCTTATATTTTCCAAATATTTTACTTAGACAAAGACCATGCTTTTCCTGAGTCACAACAGCTCTCATGTCGTATTCTAAAGGCACTTCACGTTTATAAGGAGACCTTCCAGGCAGACACTTGAAATCTGCACAGGTAAGAGTCCACCTGGAGGAGAATTTTGTTTGCTTGTGTTTCTTGTTTTCCAGAACAAGAATTTATCTCTTCTATCTACTTTTATCTCCTGATTTGTGACTGGATCCCTTGTTAACAGCTGTTTTAAACATTCCCTGCCCAGTGGCAGCTGTGTGTTTATGTCACTGCCAGCGCTGATGTGTGTGTGTGCGCACAGAGGGGAAGATGGAGGAGAAAGCAGGGAGGGGATAAAACCAGGATATAGCATTGTAAAACTTTTACAGTTAAAGGCTCAACAGAATTCCCATTTCAAACTGCTTCCACCCAGAAGAGCTTCTCTTCTCCTCCCTGCAATGTGATGCATTGTTATAAGCCCATGATTTACTCACAAGGTAGCATTTACTGCTTTCCACGGAAAACAGGGGAAATTCAGCTAATGGAGTAATTTCTAACAGTTTTATGTGTAAGAAAGGAGTACTAGTTAAGAAACTCTGTATAGCAGCAGCCCCCATGCCTTCAGCTGAGAATTACTAATTTGCACATCAGCATTGACTTTGAAAGTCAGTTCACAAGCAGATTTATTACAGGATGTAATCAAACTCTCACTCAGCTGCACGTTCCACTGGTGGCATGACATAATCCATTTTCTGTGTGTTAGCAGCAGAGCAAGTTCTTTCTAGTGTTGAAATGTCAGCTGTGCAGCCTGACACATGTTTTGATTGAGTTTGGACATCCTGTTGGGCCACCAGAGAAACTGACTTTTAAAGCAGCGCTTATGAGGAGCCTTTGGTACACTTATCTTTGCAACTGTTCCTTTGTTCTGCTCACGCAGCACGCTGCAAAGTGAATTTATTTATCTCAGTTCCTAAAGGAAAGCCAACCAAACATGTTTCTATGTAAAGGTTAAAAATAAAATTCATAATTAGATAAGAATCAAATTAAAATCTGACAAAGGATGTTCTGCAGCCCGTTCCATTAGGCGCCACAAAGGAGCAGAACAGCAGGACAGATCAGAAAAAGATAAAACATGCAGGGACTTGGGAAGAGTAACTGAAAAGGGAGAGCTGATTATGAGATGAGACAACAAATTGCAATGGAATAGAAGGACAAGGATTTGAGAAGACATGAAAAGGAAAAAGAAAGACTGAATGGAGACTGGTATTGTTCAACATACAAAGCTGTAAAAAAAGGTGTGGGGAGGAATTTTTTGAGTTCTTGCAGTGACAGTTCTGGCCATCTGATTTCCTAAAAAGACAAAATAAAGGAGGAGGATGTGATCTACTTGTTAAATCTTAACCATTGTTATGGCTTACTTTGTAAGGGTAACTGTAAATGGCTGAGAATTAAGGACAAATATTTAATTTTATACATTGCATATTGTTGCAGTGTAATTTTTCACTAGAAATTTCACTTGTGTATTTATCTTATTCTGGATTAAGACGCAATCAATTTTCTTTTTTTTTCATGTAGAGACCATTCAATTATAAAATAATCAGCAACAGGGTTTCTATCATATCAAAAATACCATAAAGAATTCAACATTCAGAACAACACAACTTTCCATGATGTGTAGCAAAAGATTTTGCACCATATTCAAAGGAGAGACAGGAGGAATTTGTAGCAGAATTGGAGATTCTAGCTTGCAGTATATAAAAACTGGGACAAAGTTTGTCAGGGTCCCTTTCACAAGCCTTTTAGAGTCTTGTTTAGTTTTGGAAAGACTTTGGGAAGGTTAGCATCTACACTAAGGGGACTCCACAGATCTCTTCTTTTTGCTCTTTGTTTGTATTCCTGAATTTTTTGTTTGTATTCCTGAATTGTCTTTACAATATTTCAGTGGATTTTGAATAAATCTTTTTACTAAATATCTATAACCCCTGAATGCTGCAGAAGGTCAGGCTGGATTCTGTGGTCATTGAAACATGGGCACAGCTGCCATCATCCCAAAGCAGAGCTAAGCTTAAACACAATCATCTCTGCTGTTACAAGACTTGCATTGGTAGCTCCATGACCTAGGACTGTGTTTGGTTAGCATACACAACATTTATTCTTGTGGTACAGGAAAAGAATTTCATCTTCTTTCATGGTGATGTCGTTCATTGTATGTCTAAGCATAGTGATTTTCACCCTCGGACAGATATCCAGCCTCCTGTAGGGAGACAGAATTTAACCAAGTGTGTCACTGAGTCTGGTAACACAGAGTGAAAGCTCAAATATTTATGATGAACAACTCTTATTTGAATGCTTAGATGTATTAACCTACTCCAAGGTACTCCAAGAATGAAGATATATTAATAAATTTTTAATCCATTCCAATGACTCTTCCTGTAATTCAAATAAAAAAACCTTTTATCATTTACATTTGTAATGGTTGCAAGCAACTGAATCAAAAGATCATAAAGTGGTTGGTGTTGGACAAGACCTTAAATGTCATCTTGTTCCAAAGGGCAGGGACGCCTTCCACTAGACCAGATTGCTCAGAGCCTGATCCAAACTTCAGAGCCTGATCCAAACTGAACCACAGTAACTCTCTTGAGTAAGTTTACAAGTTATCCTCAGTGCTGAGGAGGTGCTTCCTTAGAATCCCACAGCACAATCCAGTGCCATCAGAAATCCTGCTCAGCAAAGGAGGCTATGAAAAAACACTGCCACTTTCTCTTGTTTTCTTACAATTATGCAGTGAAAATGAACTTTTAGTTCTCTGTAGGTGTATTGACAGAACTTGTTTTGGTTTTAAGCAAACAAGCAGGATCCCCAGATATACTAGGATAAGAGTTTTTGGCTATATTTTAATAAATTAAGGGTTTGATTCTATTTTTTATCTAGTCAAATAAGAGTAAAACTGGCGGCTTGGAAAAAATGCTAATGCATAACAAAATTTGGGCTGTATCCCAAGTGACTAAATCCTATTTAATTAATGCTAGTATAAATCCAGTGGAATTATATGGAAATAAAATTACACATTCTTTCTTTGGCCTAATGGACTGCAACATTCCGTCCACATTGTTTAATGTAACAGAACTTACTTTTGATATGCAAAATATTACAACTGCCAGGACTCTCCTGCAGGAAAAAAGGAAGAATCTGAATAGCTGCCAACATGAACTCTCAATGCAGTACATTTTCATCACATAGTCTCAACAAACACTTCTTCCATTAACTTTACTCCTCAATGAGAATAAATCTTTCTCACAGTTTCATCAGATCAGAATAATTCATTCATTTTAAGCAAGCATAATGATATTTAATGGGAAGCTTGAACTATTTGTTTCATGGTATATTTTTTACAAATGTTAAAAAAGAGACAGGTGAATATATTTTGTATTTTAACACTGATTCTGCCTGTCTGTTGAAGCACAAACTTACTTCTTGAGCAGGCCATTTCTGCATGATCCATGACATATAAAAATAACATAAGCTTGAAAGGCATTATATCAGTAGCAAAAAAAAAGGAAAAAATCAATATTTAAGGCCACATAGATGTGACAGAACTGATAACATTGTAACTTTTCCCACAGAAAACAACAAAAAAATCACAACCATTCAGATATGTGCAAATATTTCACTGTGCTGTTTCTAAAATTCATATGAACAACACTTAAACCTAAAAGATAATGAACCCAGTACCTCAGGCTTGCATATATATTCAGATTAAATTCTATGTTCTACAGCCAAGCTTGGTATTTTACCATTTTAATGATTCAATCATGTGTAATGAACTAATTTGCTACAACATCTCATTGAATTCCTTGCTGATGCATGTCTGCTGTTGCCCTTTTCTTGCCCCCAAAGAATTTTTAATACAGATCAGGAAAACAAATAAAAATACACACCCAAAATAAAATAGGAAAATTATTTCTTTGTCATTGTGTCCTGAAATCACCATCATCCACCCCTTACAGAAGACCAGAGATGAATGTGGATCTTTGCATCAGCTCCCTTGCTCCAGACTAACACATTCCAGTGATCAGAGCAGTGTTTCCAGCTGGAAGGGCATTTTTAAACTGTAGTTGATGTGAAACCTTGGTCATGAGAAAGACTCTCAGAAGCTCAAGGTTTCCAAGGAGGTTTGTCAGGGAAACTGCCTGTACAGAGCCAGAGCAGGAGATAACAAACCAGCCAAGGGTTTACAAGTAGGGAAGCATGTGAGTGAAGATAAGAGATCTGCATGACTGCTTGGACAAACCCCCTTCCATTGTGCAAAAAGTCTGGTTGATTGTACTAGGTGCTAATAAAAATGGATAACTATATTCTGAGGCATCCTTGAAGGCTTTCCTCCCCAAACATTCTGCTTTTGGTCAATAGGATTTGTTCTTCTGCTAATGCTCTAGATAAGCTACCTGTGTGTTTAGTATTTTAGGGTCCCCAGGATGAGGTGAGGGATGAGTGAATTTTACTCCAGGTTCTTAGAAGGCTGATTTATTATTTTATGACATTAGATTATATTAAAGAATGTTATACTAAAACTATACTAAAGAAAAAGAAAGGATACAGACAGAAGGCTTAACAAGAATGAATAATAAAAACTCGTGACTCCTCAGAGCCCTGACACAGCTGGCCATGATTGGCCATTAAATTAAAACAATTCACATATTTGATAAACAATCTCCAGACCACACTCCAGAGAAGTAAACACAGGAGAAGCTGAGACTTCTCAGCTTCCCAGGAGAAGAAATCCTGGTGAAGGGATTTTTCCAGAAAATATGACAGTGACACCTGTGCAAACCTAGCAATGAAGATGTTAAAGTAAGACCTGACTGCTGTGCATTTCAACAACTCAGAAAAATAAAGTGGGTTCCCATTAATGAGAACTTTCCATTTATAGGAAAAAAAATATAAACACTAAAGAAAAGGAGCTGATTAGATTTCATGACAGACAAGGTGAGAAAATTGATAACACCATGAAGCACTTATATACCCAATTAATGAAATTAACATCCCCTCAGATAACACTCTTTTGTCATGTGAATTATGAGCAGTCTCTTCACATCTATTTTGCTGAAAATAAATTGGTTTTGTGAGGCTTGAAGGTCTAGAGATTTACTATAAAGGTGATCACCACCACACTGATTACTTTACTGAACATTAACTATGAGAAGTAATCTTGCAGCTAGTCAGATGCTCTAGCAAGTGCCCAAAGTAAATTCTTATGCAAAATACATGATTGTAGGTAAGTCAAATGGGTAATTGTAGATGGAGAAGTGACCACCCAGAAAAGCATTTTTTTCACAAAGAAATAAAAATTAATAAGTAATCACAACTTATTTTTAATCTTCACCTACCTTATGAGCAGAGCATGGTTTTATTTAGCTGCAAGTGTGATCTATCTTGTCATTGGAGTATCAAAACCAAAGAGTGTATCAGTAGCAGGTGCAGTGATGCTCTGAATGGGGATACAGGTGTGGAAGAAGAAGGAAGTAGGTTTTGGGTATGATTCCAAGATACCAAGTGGAGACACCTGGGAGCCCTGTGTGTGCTTTGTTCTTAGACAAGAGCTCACTGGTTTTGGAGCTTTATTTGGCTCCACAGTGCACAAAGGATTAGTGGGTACTTCTTTTATTAAATACAGAAGACCAATCTAAAAATTAGGATTCTTGATTTTACTAGCCACTGCACAAATACAGAGCTGGGCAGTCTC
The DNA here is from genome assembly GCA_035048045.1 of Chlorospingus semifuscus. Lineage (NCBI taxonomy): Eukaryota > Metazoa > Chordata > Aves > Passeriformes > Passerellidae > Chlorospingus > Chlorospingus semifuscus. Next base: position 106,493,398 of record JAWWMS010000001.1, read on the forward strand.
TGTGCTAAAGGGATTACTTGAAAAATACATTAAATAAAGATTACTGTGTCCTTCTTATTTAAGAAGGTGGAGGAGTTCAGTTCTTCCAGTCATAAAAAAAGGGAATAGAGGAACACAGGTTTAACCCTACATGCCTTGAATATTGCTCTCCTCATTTTTATTGCCAATGTTTTTCATTATGTTTGTGGAGGTTATGTGTTCATGAGCCTTCCTCTCACCACAGCATCCTCACTGCCAGGGACTCACAACTCAATTTTATGCAGAAATTTGCAGAAAATAATGCCTTGTGTGTAAAAAAAGAAACAACTGAAAGCTTAAAAAAAACCAAACAACTCTTTTTCTCTCTAGATGTATTTTTCATGCACTGCCCAGTCATACATATTTCCATGCGTGTTAAAAATAACACATATGTGTGTTAAAAATAAAAATCATATGAGTCACCACATGGCATTTCTGCATGGAAGGTACACCAGGGAAAGGCAGGTCAAGGATTACAACTGTAATGCTGAAATGGACTGAAAGCAAAACTGAAGCATTTGTTACAAAGATGCACCCTCGGCTCTGTGGCTGTGGGAGCAGCTCACCAGGGGTTATTTCTATACATGAGACCTTACAGGAAGCAAAATTAACCATCTGACATTGCACAAGATAACTATGAAGAGGAAGTGACCAGAAGCTGTGGCCTTTAGCAACGTACATGAAATCTAGGTGGGAAAGTCTCTTTCCTCACAGGAAAAAGAAAGATGCTACTGAACTTATATATCTAAAAAATGAGTGAATTAAAATTCTAAATCTCACATATCATCCATAAAAACATGCCTTTACCAGGCAGATGCAATCTAAGCCTTGGGAAAAAAAACAGTAAGGGTAAAATCTTCAGCTGAGTTGAAGAAAATAAATATACTAGCAGGCAGTAAAGAATTTTAACTCTGCCTAAAGACAAAGGTCTGAAAAAATACTCTTTTGCAAGAAAAGGATCCCCTTCCTCTCTTGCACCAATGCTGTCTGCATTAGAAGAGAATAAAGTGAAAAGAGCGTTCACCGTCAGGGAAGGCACCAATGTGTCATCGTCTCGCTCAGCAGGGATTAATTTATCCAACTTACTCCTTGATGATAAAAATTTGGAAGCTGCAGATGCTAAAACGCAGAGTTATGATGCTGTTACTGTAGAGAAGTAAACATTTAAATCTCTGGATGCTCAGAGGAAAGCTGCAGAGCAGCGTCCTGGTCGGAACGTGGGACACTCAGCGCCGTGGCTGCTCGTGCCTGCCTGGATGCTGTGATCAGGAGTGGAACTCACACAGACAGGTGAATCTACACATTCAAACACCTGTGATTGTCTCAGCACCCACGTGGGGAAAGGAGCAGCAGTCTGGGGAGCACTGGGTCTCAGGAAAGTGAGATTGCTGTTCCCTTGGGAGGCCAAGAGCCTCCCAGTGCGCAAATGGACCATGGCCCTGCTGCCACAGCAAATCTCTGGAGAGGGGAGAAGGGAAGCAGGGTACAAAATGCTCTGTGCCCTAACTGCAAATGGGAGGATTTTAGTAAAGCTTTTAATAATCTGTAAAAGAAATACAGTGATGCAGAGAGGCCTCTTTCAATTCAGAAAGAAGGAAGGAAATACGATGCTTAAGAGAATGTGGATTTATCAGGCCCACCACTACTAAAGAGGCAATTTTGAGGCAATTTTGCTTCTGCAGGTTGGCTAATGTGTTTGGTGCTGTCTTATAGAAAAGAAAAGCAAATAAAACCCCCAAAGAACTGACTATGTGGAGATAGGTGGAAGAAATTTCAAGTACTGACAATTTCAAGAAATTACATGGGAGTTTCCCTAATGCCCACTCCAACGTAAAACTTTTCCTACAACTAGTGAGCAATATATTTTAAACATTTCTTCCACAAGTTCATAAGCCCAAAATAGACAAGACGCAGCTGTACTGCTGTGAATTATAATGTTGTGCTTATACACTTGAATTAACAGCAACACCCCTCCAAAGCAACTTGCACTTCACATATCTTCAACAGAAACAAAGCAAATAAGGAGAGCACTGCTGATTGCAGCCCATGTATAAGAAAAAACATGTGCCCACTACCCAATTTCTCATTGAGAACATGTAGAACAAGCACAATGAAGCTGAAAAAACCATATTACATTAGAAAAATACAATTTCTTTTTTGTGTGACTGCATACAAAATAAACATATGAGAAAAATTATCCTGGGGAGTAACAGTAGTAATAGTAGTCCCTTCAGTCTGGTTGTAAATTATAGACCTTTCATCTTTGCAGAAGCACAGGAACTTACTCACTGCATTCCTTCCAGTGTGTCTGTGCTGTCACCATCACCACCAGCTATTCAGATGGCCAGGATCTTCAAACTCTTCATGACTTCTAAGACCTCCTCTTTTAAAATGGGGTTTGGAGACAGAACAAGTGAAAAAGAGACTGTTCAAGCTGAAGAGGAAACACCTTTGCATTTCGTGGAGTAAAGTCTAGATTAAAATCCTGCTGCTTGACAGTCTAAAAAAAAGGCCTAGAAGAATTTTGAGTGTCTGAGCTCACACTGCTTGTACATTTGCATAGCATATTCACTGCAAGCTTATAGATAACAGAAACCAAATGTGTTTTATGTCTGGAGTCAAAATGAATTATGGACTGATAAGCAATAAGCATTTTTAAAAGTAGGGAAAATACACAATCATGTTATTCATAGATTACAAAGGACTGTCCACAGTATCTGTAGGACAACAGAACAACAACTGTTTACAGTTGTGACTTTTGCTCCAGCCTGTCCATACTGATGTGGGGCAGTCAGTTCCACTGCTCTGGTTTATCTCAAAGTGCCACACAGCTGCTGTAGTTATGGGACCATGAATTGCCAGGTAAAAGGGAAGAACAAAACATTTCTGCTTAACAAGCAGAAGTTGTTAGAACCATTAACACCAGTGTCTGATAGAAAGATCTTTCCCACTCTCAGGAGTATTTTAAAAATCATATTTCATATTTAGAACAGACAAAATGCTGTGCAATGGGACTTCTGTCAGCCAGAACAGTCAGATGGGTCTGTCTAGAGGAAACCAAACCCAAAGAATTTTATAAGCAGCTTTCTGATTCTGAGGTCTTTGCTCTCTGGCTTGATTTCAGCCAATTCGCTGGCTTCTGACTTGCAGCAAACTCTGTGCTCTCCTCTCTTTTTCTTTAGGGATTTCTCTCTCCAGCCTTTCAGAGACCTCAAGTTCCTTTCACTCTTAGCCCCAGAAATTGTCTATCTCCAACCAGGCCCTATCCTCCTGTAGAAGGCTTCTGAGAAAACACCCACTGTTTGACTGTCACTGTTCATCACAAATAATTTTAGAAACTAAAGTATTCTGGCTGAGAACCAAAGGGAATGAAAGAAGTTTCCCATGAAATGTTGTCATTTTGGGCAGAAAACATTCCTGCATCAGAAATTCTGTTTAGCACCAGGAGGTTTGATGGACACATTCTGACAAATTCTCGTAAGGGAGAGTGTCTTCAGAGGAGAAAATTTCTGTTTTAAGCAAGGTTACTCATTTTACTTGACATTACTAGAGCTGCTTTGGAAAAACAGTATGTCCATCTTTAATGCTAACACATACAAGGAAATTTGCATTGCATGCGAATACTCTTTTCAAGTTTCACAACTACCCAAAAGTAGAAAAGTTAAATGTGACTCAGCTAAACAGGCTGCAAATAATAAGCATAAAGACTGTAAATGAAAAAGGGAAGAATATTGATTTAACCAAGTACTTATCCAACAGATTTGTATGAAGTGTTCACTGCAATTGTAGAGCACAGCTCAAGGCAGCTCAGTTATTATCCCAGGATCCTGAGTCACATCAGAATTTCACCCCTATTAAATAAAAGGAAAAGTCTGAATTTTAAGGCATACATTCATTTTATTGACTCCAGGGCAGACACCTCTGAATCTGGTCATTAAGAAGAAGACAAAATAGAAGTTATAATGCCAGGAGGAAGAAAGAAGGTTGAGTGGCTGAGTGCTGATCCCTCCTTGTGAATTTCTCATATCCTTCATCCAGCAACGTGTTCATGCATGAGCAGTCCAAGGAAAAGGGAGATAAAGTTTGACCCTTCTGAACTCTCTGCTCTCATCTCTAGGCTGGGGAATCCTGTTCCTTTGCCTTGGTTTCAGTGGGGATAGAGTTAATTCCTTTACATTTTCTGGTATGGCGCTATATTTTTTATTTGTGACCAAAGCAGAGTTGGTAACACGCTGGTGTTTTATCTGTTGCTGAGCAGCATTTGCACAGCATCAAGGCATTTTCTGCTTCTAAGGCTGCCCTGACAGTGAGCTGGGAGTGCACAAGAAACTGGGAGAGGACACAGAGGGAACAGCTGACCCCAGCTGGCCGAGGGGATATCCTGTGCTGCGTAACCTTTTGCTCAGAAATAAAAGCTGTCAGGAAGTGTCACAGACACATTTTATAAAAAGTCCTTTCCTTAGGATTTTTTCTCCTGAGAAGCCAATAGACCTCAAGAACAAAATGTAAACAATGATTATCTGCTGCTGTGGAATGCAACAGGTGGATCTGTGATTGGTCTCATGTGGAGGTTTGGAATTAATGGCCAACAACAGCCCAGCTGGCTCAGACTCTCTGTCCGAGCCACAAACCTTTGTTATCATTCATTTCTATTCTTAGCCTAGCCAGCCTTCTAAGGAGAACCTTTTCTTCTATTCTTTTACTATAGTTTTAATGTAATATATATCATTAAATAATAAATCAGCCTTCTGAAAAATGGAGTCAGATCCTCGTCTCTTCCCTCAACATAAGACCCCTGTGAACACGGTCACAGGCAACCCTCCAGGAGCTTCCCATGGCCTCCTCCAGCCAGGTCAGAGTGGACATTGGGCTGTGTGTGGAGTGGGGCCAGGGCTGGGAACAGGCAGGAGAGGAGGAGAAGCAGCAATGCCTGAGAGGGGACACATGGCTTTTCTTCTCTGCCTCGCTCCAGGGTGCCAGCAGCATCCCCTTTTCTCCCGGGAGATCTTCCCTGTGCTGGCATTGGCCCCAGCTTGGGGATGTGCCACCATGGAAGCCCCATTCCCATGGAGCCCCCTCAGCCTTGCTGCTGATGGAAACACTGCTGTATCCATCCCATGGGGCTGCCAGGGCTGGATCCATCCCCGTGGTGAGGAGGAGGAGGAGATTTTGGCATCTCTTTTGTGGCTGCCCCATCCTGGGCAGTGCAAGGTTCCGTCCCTGCTCCCTGCCCAGGTGTGCACCTGGGGCCTCATTGCAGCTGAGATTATGCTAAATTCAGTAAAGCTGGACAAATGCTCACTGGAGACCCAGAGAAGAAACCCCCAGAACTGATTTTCATCTGTGGATCAGGCAAAATTTGATTCACAGTTCAATTCTCCAAAGGGGAAAATTTGCACAGAATCCCCACTTAGATTTTATTTTAAGCAAATCCTATAAAAATCCATCTGAAGGAGACGGTGACTCCATCTTTCAGATCCTGCACACTGTAGCTGGGAACACGAGTTCTGCTTTTATATAATAAAAAATGTAGAGTTTCCTCATGTTGCCATATGTTTTTGCATTTATCCGTGCACTTGCTATAACCCTCTCTGCGGTGTGTGCCTACAGAGCTCTCTGTGTCAGCATTGAAATGCAACAAGCCGGTATCATTCATGCAAAAAATGAGCCTAAAATCTCCCTGAAGAGGGGAATATAATAGAATACAATTGTATCATTTAAAAAACTTTGCATCATATTACACAGTCAAAAAGATAATGTATGCTACGAGGGAGGAAGCCGGTGAAATATTGGGTTAACTCTTTAGTTGCTCTCGCTGCAGCAAGTGGTATCAGCTCAGCATCTTTTTCCTGGCTCAGCATCTTTCCTGTTCAGCAATCCTTCCTGGCTTAGCATCCTCATCCTCCTCCTGTTGTGTCCCTGTTGATGGATAGAATGTGTTCCTGCCTCTGTTGTACAGCCCTTTGCTTCCACTTTCCCCTTGCAGGACCATCCATCTCCTTGCCCATCCATGTATTCCCTGCCTCCTGTTTTGGCTGGAAAACTCTGGGGGGATGAAGTGTGGCACCACAGAGCTGTGTGTTCAGTGGGAGGGTTACACCTTCCCTAAAACACCTTGGCCCAGGTATTTTAGGGAAGGTGGCACCATCCACCTGCTCCTACCGAGTGCCTACAGCAGCTCTGTGCCCATGGGAACCCCTTCACTCCCTCCAACCCAGCCCTGCTCCTCCCTGGCTGGTGTAAAAAGGAATATTCTCTTCTCTTGGAATACTATCTGTTCCCAAATCATGTATAAAACATTTGCAGAAACCACTTACTCCTCATGTATTTTTTATGAGTCCGATCCGAAGTTAAAATATATAAACATAAAAATATCAAGAAGTACTTTAGGGGAAAAAAAAAAAGTTATTTCATAAAATATCAGGAGACCAATTTAGAACCTCACCAGAGCTGCTGCCCTCCCTTGCAGCCCTTCCTGAGTTCTCCACCAGCTTCTCCCATGAGCAGGGACCCTTCCCAGAGCTTATCCAGCCTTCCACACTTGAGAAACACACCCCAAAATTTTATTTAATCCGGGAGATGATCTTTTTTTGCAATGTGCCAGGACAAAGATGGGAAGTTTTATCTCCAGCAGACCAGATTAAGGCAGTTTTGTGCTGGCAGGAGAGGCAAAGAGCAAAACCCAACAGATCCTTCAACCAGGGCTGGAGCACCTGGGGGAGCAGGGCTGAGCCAGGCCCTCCCTGCCTCCCAACCCTGCTAACGAGGAGGAATTTACAGGCAATCCCAGAGCCCATGATTTATTTTTTCCTTGTCAAGGACGTGCATCCTTGAAGCCTCCTCTTGCTGTGGATCGTATCAGCCACAGCCAGAGTGGTGCTGGGTGCTGCTCTGTGGGGCTAGATGTCTGAATCCTAAAGTTCCCAGCCTAAAAAGGTGCTGGATGTCTGCATCCCAAAGTTCCCAGCCCAAAAAGGTGCTGGATGTCTGCATCCCAAAGTTCCCAGCCCAAAAAGGTGCTGGATGTCTGCATCCCAAAGTACCCAGCCCTGGAATGGTGCTGGATGCCGCTCCATGGGGCTGGATATTTGCACCCCAAAGTTCCCAGCCCAAAATGGTGTTGGATGCTGCTCTATAGGGCTGGATATCTGCATTCCAAAGTTCCCAGCCAAGAAAGGTGCTAGGTGCTGCTCTATGGGGCTGGATATTTGCATCCTGAGGGTGTTCCCAGCCCCAAAAAGTGCTGGATGCTGCTCCATGGTGCTGGATGTCTGCATCCTGAAGTTCCCAGCCCCAGAATGGTGCTGGAAGCTGCTCTATGGATATTTGCATTCTGAGGGTGTTCCCAGCCCCAGAAAGTTGCTGGCTGCAGGACTGTGAACCCTGTGGGATTGGGTGGCAGCAGCCCAAGGGTGCAGCTTTGGGATTAATGTGCCCACGAGGGCTCCTGTGTTTGGTGCTTGTTCCCAATCACAGTGAGGGTGGCAGAGAACTCCATCCCCCTTGGCTCCACACCCTCATTCCCAGCACACCCCTCCAGCCCATCCTGCTGGTGCCACCCCCTTTACCCTGGTCCTCACACAAACCCCAGACCAGTGTCCCCCACCCTGCTGCTCACCCGCCTCCAGTTCCTCCAGAGCCACCTCAAAACCTCCAAACCCCTCCACAAACTCTGCTGGTCATGGCTGCCTCTCGCTGTCAATTCCTGGAAGAATTCCTGGAAAAGTTGCAAATGTTTTTGCCATTTTTCTCTCTGATGAGCCGAGTTGGAGTTAATTGGGGGAGTTGCCACCTGTATCGGTCACTCTGTTGCATTTGCTGAACACTTTGTGTTTGCTTCCCTCCAAATCTGCTCTGCAGTTTCTGTATTGCCTTTTTTCGGGTTTAATTTGGAATAAAAGAGCCCCCCAAGCCCCAGAGTTTGTCTGAAGTCCTGGCTGTGGGTCTGAGGGAGTTTCTGGGGCCTGCACAGCCCAAACCTGGGCTGAACCTCTCCAGGGGGTGTGCTCTGGAATATTGTCCAGCAAAAATCCCAGACAGGCCCATGCAAATGGCCTCTCCCTCCCTGTGCCCTCCCTCTTGAACCCCTCCTCAGAAAAGCAGAGTCTTGTTTCATGTCAGGGCAGTTTTCCTGGAAATCCCTGAGACAAAACCTTGCTTTGGTAGGCAAAACCTGCTACTTTTTGTTAATTTTGCCTCCAAGCATTATCAGTTAAATATTGTTTCTTTAAAAATGTATTAAATTTAAACTAAAATGCTGGAAATTTCCTTTCGAGGGCACTTTTTTTTTTCCACGCACATGAATATTAATGCCTTTCTCTGAGAGATCTACTTGAAAAAAAACAAGAATAAATTAAATACCTACAGATTTTTCTAATTCCTCTTTTTGGTGACATGCCGTCATTACATCAAATTACCGAGATGTGCTCCCATTTTTTTTTCCTTTTTTTTTTTTTTGTGTGTGTGTGTGTGTGTGAAAATTATGGAATATAAAGTATATGTAAATGCAGCAAAAGGCTGTGAAGAAAGAACAGGGACAGGGGAGGCATTAGGTATTCAGCCAGCGTCGTCGTGAGCCAATTAATCAAGCAGTGGCGAGGAAAGATGCAGAAACGATGAGTTCGCCCTTCATGTTGATGAGGCCGGTCCAGGGCAAATGCTGCTGCACCTGAGCTCGTAGTTAGGCATGCAGAAAGGAATCATGGGAATATCTTCACGCCTTTGTCTTTCTCGTGAAGGATGGAAAATGTCAAGCTGTTGTTTGGCTGCATGTGGGAGACTCGCTGAGAATTCACAGTCTGGCGAAGCGGCTTTAACTCTTTGTGGCCGGGCTCTGCTGGCACATCTGCACCCAATGCTGTGGGGCTGGTGTGGGGAGGGGGCTCTCCGCTCAGCAATTCTGTCCTCTGCACCTCCCCTCAGCTGTGCCCCGGCCAGGGGGTGCAGGGGAAGCCCCCAGCCCACCCTTTGCTCTCCGAGTGCTGTTCCACCCATCCATCCCTGTCCATTCCCATCTTCCCACTGGATTGGTGGCTCAGGACAGCACGAAAGGCTCTGCTGGTCTCTCCCACAGTGTGTTCACCCTTCCCCTTGCCCTGGACAGTATTTCCAAGCTGGCCAAAGCCAAAGGGATGTCAGGTTGGTGCTGCTGGTGTCTGCAGAAGTGCCAGCCTGAGACCCTGAGTGTCACTTCCAGGTACCCTTTCCTTATTTTGGTTCTCCTGGGATGCTGGCAGGTTCTGGGGTGCTGGCAGAGGTAGAGGGGGGTGCACAGAGCTGTGTTTGGCAGCACTGGGAAAAGAACCCCATTCCCATGATCTGCTGTGGATGTCCCTGCAATGTGGGATCACAGGTCAGCTCAGGGTAAGGGATGTCATGGAAGAGCTCCATGCACCCCATGCTGGCTGCTCACACACAGAGCCATTCCCAGCATTTCCCTGCCCTGGATCAGAGCTTTGCACCTTGCATCACAGGGATTCAGATGGGAAGATGAGAATTCCCCAGATGAGAATTCCCCAGATGAGAATTCATCCTCCCTCCTTGCCCAGGCAGAGCATTGTGAGTCTCTGATCCTTCTCCTCTCTCCCTTTCAGACTCCTGGTGGCCCCTGTTCCCAGTCCTGGACCAGCCTCAGCTGCTCCTTGGCGTTGCTGAGTCGCTGATAGAAATTGCATCCTGCCCATCACACATGATGCTTTTCCCTTCTCCCTGCAAACCATTTGCTTTTCCTTTAGCATCATGATATTGTTGGCCTAATTTCAACTTCTGATCTGGAGTAAGTCTGGGATCCTTTCCTCCTGTCACACCAGTAATTCCCCAATTATGCTGAGCTCCAGGGGCCATACTCTGCACCTGGATCCAGCAGATAAATTCTCATTTCTCTCAACTAACTCCAGCATTTTCCAAGACCTTTGCCATTCAGATTCTGCTCTCTAATGCATTCAAAGATTGCAAATTTAATAATTACATTTTTCCCATCACACAGACCAGATAGTGAATGGCACTGGGTACAGAACAGAGCCATCCAGGAGTCCTCATTTCATCCAACCATCCCTGACTAGTCTCTGACTGCACTTTTTCAACTGGTTTTACCCTCACCAAATAGTATTTTCATCTCGACTCTGATTCCTCAGCTTGCTTGTGAGAATGTCATATAAGACGGTGTCAAAAATCTTATTAAAGTCAAGATATGACATTTACTGCTTCTTTTCTATCCAGAAGGCCTATTACCCTGTCGCAGATGAAAATTAGATCGGTTTGCCACGATTTGTTCTTGACAAACCCATGTTGGCTGCTACTCACCCTGTTATCTTCTTGGTGCTTATAAATAGTTTGTTTGATCATTTGTTCCAATATTTTTCTGGGAACTGAAGTTGAACTGACTTAAACTGATGATAATTTCCCAGCCTCTCCTTCCCCTCTGCAGAGCAGGCAGAGCAGAGCAGCGCTCGGTGCCTCCCGTGCCCACCAGGGACCACCAGGAGCCAGGCTGGGATTCCCTGCTCCACTTTTCCATGCCCTGGCATTCACTCTTCCAGCTGCCTGATCAGGGCTTGCCTTTTTTTAGCTATGGAAAAGTAGGTTTACAGCCCCCACCTTCCCTGCATCACCCTTCTATCTCATTCCCTTCCTCCTCCTCAGCACCAGCTCCTTCCCTGGCACAGAGCAGGGAGATTCTCTGTCCTGTGCCTGGCTTGGGGACAGGGACCCTGGCACAGGCACCCCTTGGTCCTGCCTGCCCTCCTGGGGTGGGTGATCAGCCCAGGGGTGTGGATCAGCGCTGTCTTTGGCAAATTTTCCTTGGGATCCTCCCCAGCTCCGCACTGGCTTCAAACCGAGCAGGAAAGGATGGGTACCTGAGCTGGGACAGCAGAGGGTCTGCTGTGGGAGGCTTCTGATTAAATGGAGAAGCCTTTCCTTGTTTTTAATTAAATATAAATACTATCTAACAGTTATAATTAGTACTGGGTGGCCAAGGATTAAAGGGGCAGCATCAAAGGCTTGCCTGGAAGGTGTAAGGGCCAGGTTTGCTCCATCATAAATCACCAGGAATTTCTGTTCTCTGTAAACTCCTCATTGTATAAGGTGCTTCCAGTGCTGCTGGGCTCCAGCCTTACAAAATCGCTTTTCCCCTTTTAAACCAAGGGGAGCAGAAGGACAATATTTAATAGACATGGGTCTGCTGGCATCAGAAGTTTCTCTGAGCGAGTTGGGGGCATCCAGAGAAAGCTCACTGATGGTGACATCCCACTCTGGACAGGGTGTTTTCCTGCACAGGGTGTTCTTAATCTGCACAGGGTGTTTTCCTCACCAGCCAGGCAGAGATGCAGGCAGGGATGCAGGCAGGGATGCAGGCAGCAACCAGCAAAAGCAGCAGCAGGAGTTTGTGGTGCCTTGGGGTGGGTGATCCAGCCCAGCAGAAGGCAGCTGGGTGTCTCCCCTAATCCCAGGCTGTGATTCCCCTCTGTTTTTAATTTTATTTCCCACCTCATTTGCTCTGCTCTGCTCAGAGCCTGCAGAGCCCATCAGCACTGCAGAGGGAGCTGACAAATCCATCGCCCGTGATGGATCGAGCAGCCTCCTCCCAGCCCAGCCACCCCAGCAGCTCCTGCCTGTGCCCCCTGCCCACCCAGGCAGACCCTGGCCCCTGGCAGCACCCACAGCTGTACCAGCACTGGCAGGGGCTGGGCTGCCACCCCTGGGGACAGCCAGACAAACACACAATAAGCTGTGACACAAATGGTGTTTATAAAATATTGCTCCTCTGGGACCCTCTTGCCGACAGTCATTGGGAGGCTACTGGTTGCAGTGAAATGGAGCTGCTCTGATGCTCCTCATGCAGTGCTGGGCCTGTTCCTGGCACAGCTGGGCTCCTTTTGAGGAGGCTGAGGGAAAGGGAGCTCAGTTCCCTCCCATTCCTAGCTGGCACAAGGAGCCCTGCGTGGCTCTGCCAGACCTTTCAGCGCATACAGAGCAGCCCTGAGCCCCGGCTGCAATGGTGGGATGGAAATGTGAGCCCTGCTCTGGGATCCTGGGGATTCTGGAGTCGGCATTAGATGCAATAACATCATTGTTGGACTTGATCTTAAAGGTCTTTTCCAGCCTTAATCATTTTGTGATTCCTGCTGCCTGCGCATCCCAGCCCCGCGGGGAGTTCTCACAAAGGATGGGAACGCTGTCACCAAACTGTGCCTGGGGGAGCCACGTCCTGCCTCGCTGCAGACCCAGCCAGTGACCAGGTTTTGCTGTGAACACCCACCTCTGGCATCAAACCCCAGGAAAGGGAAAGCACAGCCCCAGCTGTCCAGGGGAACGCCAGGGGAATGGGAGCCCCGTCGCCAGGAGCAGCCTGTGCTCCGATTGCAGCATAATTCATTTCACAATGTATAAGAAAAGTTGAGTTATTGGGACATGTGACATTTATTTAGTTACATATCTCCTGTGGGAGGTTTCCGGGGCCATTAATGTAGTGTATTTGCATGGCTAGTTTACATGCCTTTGCTTGTTATTGCTGTCTATATTCCATGCACCTCACACTCAATTTCAATTCAAAGTTTGGCAGTTGAGGTGTCACGACTAAAAAATGGAATGGCCTCCCTCAGAAATGAAATAATTTTGTTGTTCAGTTCCGAGCGATTTTGTAATTTCATGCTTGTGTATGATAATTTTATGCTGTCCTGCTCCACGTAACTCAGCTCTGCCAAGCCCTGACAGGTGATAAATACAATCTTTTCCACCCGGCATGCGACAGGCCGGGATGAGGAGAAGGGGGGAGAAAAGAAGGAAAAAAAAAAAAGAAAAAAGGTGGCGATTTCCCATCGGAGGTCGCGGAGCAGGCGGTGCTGCCGCAGCCCCGGCCCTTCATCATTTCACGCCTGGATTCCGGCACTCGGCCCCTCGGCTGCCGAGGGGGGGACCCGGGGGTCAAGGAAAGTGTCCTGGCGATGGAATGCTGCTGGAGAGCAGCCAGGAGTTGTGTGTGTACCATGGGGAAAGTGATGACTTTGGCGCGTCCCCCCGCGCCAGGGCTCCGGGACGTGGCTGTGATTTAGAGCCCAGCCTCTCTCTAATGGAGTTCAATAGAACCGTAACCTTTTGGAGAAATTATTTTTACAAATCTGTTAAACATTTGAAAGACAGCAATTTCCAATAAAAGAATATGAGTCCTTAACATTTATCACCGGGCTACAGATTTTATAACTGTTACTTCATATTGTTCTTGTAAAAAATGTTTCTCCTCCTGAGAGCAGATGAGTCAAAAGACTATTAAGGAAATGCCAGAGGTACAAGGGGGATCTAATGGGTGCCAATAAAATGAAAGCAGAAGCAAACCATTTAAATTAAATTCAAGTGGTGATGAGAATCATCATTCCAGCGACAAACCTGGAAAGCTAAACACCACTCGGGAGCTCTGCAGCCTCTCTGAGCCACAGCAAACACCCTGCCCAGCACCAGTGGGATGCAAACTGTGGGATCAGCTATAGGGCTGAGCCCAGATTCATCCCAGTGCCAGGCAGTGCTGTCAAGCCTTGCTCCATCCTGGTGTCAGATGGATCAGCAGTCGTGCCAGACCCTGCTCTGCTCCCTGTGGGGATGCAGGCAGGGATGGAGCTGGTGGATGCTAAGAATCCCTGGTCAGCAGGCTGGAAAATCCCTCCCAAACTGGAGACTTTTGGGGGAAGCTGCTGAACCTCAGGAGAGGAGCAGCATGAAGGGTTGAATCTCTCTGAGAGCTGTTTAAGCAATTCCCTGCTGGAGGGGCTGAGACACCTTTGTGGGAAGAAACCCTTCAGCAGTGGGAAGGACAGTGACATCGCTCCTGGGGTCTTGGAATTTAGGTCACTTAAGGAAAATCTTGGAAAAATGTTTGGGTTTTTTTGTCTTTGTTTTCTCTTTCGTTGTTGGCTGGGGATCTGTGGGGAGGTGCTGCATACTCCAAGGGATGGGGAGGATTTCAAGATCTCCACCTGGGAGCACGAGGCTGGATTTTGGGGCTGACCCAGCTGGCCAGATCAAAGCAAGGGGCACAGCCAGAACCTCTCAGCAGCCTCAGTTGAAGTGGAGGGGGAATAGCTCCCTCACCAAACAAGCTTGGGAGCAGCAAAAGAGATTAACTTGGAAAATTACTTCATCCCAAAGCTAATTGGGATATATATTTTTAAAATTTGGGTGTTTTATTTTAGGGTTCTTAAAAAGATATTTTGGGTTTTGCGGGGTTTTGAAAATTATGCTTGTTTTAGCAATGCAGGTGTATTGGCAAAGAGTAGACAAAAAGAAGGATTTGGTGAAAATAGTGGAATCGTTTAGTTTTGGAAAGACCTCTAAGGTCATGGTGTCCAGCTCTTAGTGACAACAGAATTATTTCTGTTGTCTTTTCCTTAGTGGCAACAGAATTATTTCTGTTGTCTTTTCCTGTTCACATCCCTTTCCCTTTGGGATAACCAGAGTGGTGACTGGTTTTGCTTTGCCAGCAGGCTGAGAGCTCTGTGACCAGCCCAGAACCAGCACCTGGCTTTGGGCTCTGCACACAGGATCCCTTCTTTGGGAGACTTTTGGAGTTCCTGTGGGATTTGGGGCAGGGAAAGAGACTGGGTGGGAGCCTGAATGACCCTGTACAGGGTGTCATTGTCCCCTCCACCCCACCAGGTGCCAGTTGGTGCCCAGGAGAGTGACAGGGCTCTGTCCCCCCGTGTCCCTCAGTGTCCGTGCTAATGACTCTCAGGAGGGACAAGCACCTGTCACACCCCCTGCTCCCCCCCCAGCCATGTTGGCTGCAAAAACATTTTTCTGAGGACACACATGAAAGAGTTTGTGAACCAACATGACTCCAGCTCTGCTGAGGCGGGTTCCCCTGAACCAGGAGGTCACCTCACATCGCTGTGCTCACAGGACCACAAACAATGTATGCAGCACCAGCCACGCATCAGTGTCTGCCCTCCACGGGAGCCAGCTGGGGGATTTACAGATTTCTTATTGCTCTGAGGGTATTAAGAATAGCTGGGAAGTGCCCAGGATAGAAAGGCTGTGAAAATCTCCCTCGTGTCCCTGACAGGAGGCTGCGAGTGGCGCAGCAGTTACAATCTGTAATGCGCAATTAAGGCTTTCTCAAGGGTTTCTAAATATATTTGTGCAAGCTCACCCGTTCTTGGGTGGCATCAAGAGCCTCCTGGTGAACCCCATGCTTGGTCTTTTTTGCCTGTGTACCTCTAAACTGGGGGTTTATTTCTGTGATGAAGCCTCAGCTGCTGGGGATGCTCCGAATCTCCTCTGGTTTGGAGGCTGTGTGATCCCCAGCTGTGTGCTGTCACAGCTGGGCACCACCCAGGACAGAGGGCACCTCCCAGGCAGGATCTGGGCTGTGGGTTGGGAAGGACTGAGGAGCAGCCAGCAGGGACACACTGCAGGTCATTGTTAGCACAGGGTACCCCACTCTGCCCTGTGCCACACCAGGCAGGTCCCCACACAAGGGGAGAAGCTTTGCAGCAGAATCCCCTCTGCAGGGACACAGGAATCCTTCCCACAGGCACAGCCAGCAGCAGTGTGTCTGTGTGTGTGTGTGCTGGAATATTTAGGGGGAAGGAGCTGCCTGCCAAGGATGTGCCTGAGCTGGAGAGATGGTGTGTCCAGACCGGACCTGATCGGAATTGATGAGCCTCTGGAAGGCTCCTGATGCATTTCCCTGGCTCCTAAATAAGGGAACCTCAGAGCAAAGTGCTGCTCCAAGCCATAACTAAGGTTCTCCAGACACTCTGCTTCCAGCTCTACTGAGTGCTGTCATCAAAAATCATCCTGGGCGCTCCTCCTCCTCCTCCTCCTCCTCCTCACCCAGGCTTGGGGAAGCCATGGGAAATGGAATTCCAAACATCCAGGGAAGCATGGTTAGGGCCAGCCCAGCTCCACCACCCAGCTGTCCTCCACACAAGCCTCCTTTGCACCTGACATCACTGAAAAGAGTTTTCCCCAAAATTTTCACCTACCTGCTGCCCTGGGGAGTGTGGCAGTGACCATCACGGGTCTCTCAGTTGTACTGGGATTAATCCAGCGGGAGATCAGGATCCCACAGTCACCCATTTAGCCAGTTGGGAACGAACCTTTTCTGCCACAGTATGAGAATTCCAGGTTTTTCTTCTGGGTGTAGGGCTGTTGGCTTGGAGACTGCTCTGGACTAGGAGGGCATTTGTCACTTGGGGAGGGGTTTGTCAGTCCCCAGTGTGTGTGTGTGGCTCTCCCAGCTCCCAGCCCCTTCCTGCTGTCCCAGCCCATGTCACACCCCTGTGCCCAGCTGAGTGAGGACAGCAGGTCCCTGAGGTTGCATTTTGGAACATTTCAGCCACAGCAGCAAACCCAGATGTGTGGGGGCTCAGCCCCTTCCCCAGGTTTCCCAAATTAACTCCATATGTAACGCTGCTCCAAACGGAACAATAAATTAGGGTTGATTTTTTTTTTTTTGTGTTGCATATTTTTACACATCGCATATTTAATGCCTCTCTGAAAATATAAATAAAACATTCGTAACCATTAGAAATCCTTAGAATCTGGGAAGCGCCGAAGAATTTATTTGTTTGCTGGAGGATCATACATATTGTATTAAAACTATATAAAGGGTTTAATAAAATGGCAAAAATAAAGCAAGAGCGAAGGCTCTCAATCTGCTCTGAGAGGAGGGAAGTGATCTTTCTTTGATGCCTATTAAATGTTCCAGCAGATGAAACCCTATATTCTGCCAGGAAATGAGTTTGCCACGAGCCGATTGGGCGCTGTCGTGTGTGCTCGACTCTACCACTGTCATTCCTCTTCCTCGAGCAGCAATACATTACCCCGCCTCCATTTTTCATTCCTCACTGCCCGAAATGCAAATTTTCTCTCTGTTGTTTATATTAGGTTTTCAAATATATGGAAATCCAGATATCTGGAGGAAAATGTCAGGGCCAGGAATGCTCGTGATCTGTCTTTCCCCCCAGCCTGACACTTTTCTCTGTTGCTTATGTGAGAGCCTGTGAGGAGCATCCAGGGGTGCTCAGGGGGTGCAGGTGTGGCTGAGTGCTGGGGGTCACTCTTTGTGGGGCTTTGTCACCTCTGTAAAGCTGCACATGTGGCCTGGGGAGCAAAAGGGATGTGTTGTGCAGGGGTGAGCAAAGGGGAGCTGGTGATGGAGATGGGGAGAGGGGTGGGCTCTGCCTGACGCCCAGTACCCAGCTGGGATCTCACTGCCTGTGCTCCAAGGAACTGGGCAGGATGGACATTCAGGCTGTGGTCACTGGAAAGGGCTCTCAAGCAGCCTGTCCTCACACCCTGAGCCTGCTGGGGCTCGGAGAGGGGCTGGGTGCCCTGGGGATCAGCAATGAGCTCCCACATCGCTGCTGCTCCTGCTGCTGCCACTGCAAAGGGAGGTGCCAGCAGGGACCAGGGGGGAACAGATCCTGCAGCTTCAGGAGGAGTTTATGGCCAGATCAGGCTGAGATGCTGCAGGTTCCCCTCAGGTTTCTCAAGACAGAGGTGTACAAATAATCTCAATAAGGGCAGACCTGGCCTTGCAGAGCAGAGAGCACCGGGATTTTTGTGAGCTGTTCATCCCACCCCCACTGACCTCACCTAACCCTGCTGCACCTTTACCATGGTGGCCAAGCCCTCAGAGCTTGTTTCTGTGCTGGTTTATACTGGGCAGACCCAGTTTTGCCTGGCCCTCAGCCCAGTTCCAGGCCACAGCCTCTCAAACCCCCCAGTTCCAATCTCCCAGTGCTCAGCGTGGCTGCTCCCATGGCTCAGCCCATGCTGGTGGCACTGCTGTGTCCGGGGGTCAGATGGGAGCAATCCCTGTCACCAGGCACCATTGCAGGCTCTGCCAGCCAGGAGGAAGCAGTGGAGGTGTGAGGGGAAGGGACAAACTTCCACGTGGGCACGGGCTGTGACTGACACGCTGATAATGAATGCGAGTTGCATCCATTGCTCCTCTATGAGTAAGAGTTATTTTAGGCTCTGGCAGCTTGAGAGGATGGTCTGAAGGCAAAAATCACTGTCTCCCAGTGCTGGGGAGAGCCTGATGTGCCTCATATGGTGTCACCACAATCCTTCCAGCAGCTCTGAGGAGGCTGCACATGCAGGAAAGCGTCACTGGAGTCAGCACAGCGTTTGTTCCTGGCTTGTTCCTCCATGCAGGGACACGAGGAGCTGAGGGAACAAAGTGTAACAACAAATCCCCTGTTAATAGGGGCTTATGTTCCCATTTCTGAATGAGTGTGTGAGACCTGCCCGCGCCAAAGGCACATGGTTGTCATTGCTCCTGGCAGGGCGCTCATCCCGCAGCCCCACGCAGAGAAACCAGCCCCAGACAATCCTGATTTTGGAATTCAGCAGCCAAAGGGACTTGTTGGACATCTCTGAGCACAGTCTCTGCCTTCTGCATCAGCCAAGCTGCAGCACTCAAACGTGTTTGCAAAGGGAATAGAGAAAGGCTGCAAACACAGTCCCACTGAAAGCTGTGTCGGAATAATTACGCACACAGAAATCTTATCTGCTCACCCAGCTCTGCACCAGCACAGAGCAGCAACGAGGTCACACAGTTTTAACACACAAAGGGCACAGTCCTTTTGCCTGGATGTTCTAACACCCAGCAGGAAATGATATTTCTGAAATCACAGGAGAAATGCCATAATTAATAAACAAACAAGCAAGATAAACAACCCATAGTTATTTGCCCCATCCCAAACGCACACAGAGGAGCAACTGCAGCAGATCCTGCACCCAGAGCCCACGGGAGGGATGGCACAACCCATCCCTGCCTGTCCCTACCATGGGCTGGGGACACTGGGGCTTTGCACAGAGACCTGACCCAGGGATCTGCAGGTGGGATTTTGCACAGGATCTGGCTCTGCTTGGATCCCCTCTGCCACACCATGGTGCCTGGAGGGGTTTGGTGGCATCACAGACATCCAGGGAAGTGCTCACCACCCACTTGTGAAACCAGCCCCCACCCCTGGGGTTGTGTGATTCAAGAAACCAAATTGCCATGCCCAGGTTTTTCCTCCCTCAGTGTCCACCAGCCCAGCAAAGGGAAATCAGATCCAAGGGAATTTTTGGGGAGCAGGGCTTGCATCCTCCATCAGCTCAGCTGGAGACGCTGGCATTTCCCCCAGAGCAGAGTTAATATTCTCTGTGCCTGCAGCAGCAGCAGCTCCAGCCCTCTCCTCCTCAGCTCCCCCCTTCCCAGGCTGAATGTTTTGGCAGACTTCTTGTTCCAAACCAGTGGACCTTGTAACGCCTTGGAATGCATAATCCAAACCTCCCTGCCTAGGAAAGGCAGGAGTTGGGACAAAGCAGCGTGCACCTTCTATCCTTTAGTTACCAGTTCAAGCTGTGGGGAAGGAAAAAGGGATTTTCTCTATATTCTATTTTCCTCCTGCCCTGGCCTGCCCCACTGAGTCCCTCAGACCCACACAGGCCTGGAGGAGCTGCATTCCCTGCTGGGAATGAGCCAGGAGCATCAATGAACATCTTCCCCTGGTGTTCCATGGCTTGTGATCCCTGCTGAAAGGCAGCTCCAGCTCTTTTGAAGATCTCAGAGCTGCTCCAAGGCCACACAAGAGCGATGAAGGGAACAACCAGGAGTCTGTGACAGGCATTTCTGCTCTTGTCTGCCAGGACAGGTGAGCCCAGGTGAGTGCTTTGCCTGTCCTGCTGCCTCCGAGCCTCTCAGAACACAGAAACAGCTACTGCAGGTCCTCCTTCACTCTGAGCAATAAAATGATCACACTTTAAAAATTAAAACTGTTGAGAAAAGGAATCCCTTTGGCCGTGGTGAGATCCTGAGCACAGAGAGCAGATCCCCAGAAGCTGTCACTCACTGTCACCCAGGGCAGAAAGCACTGCCCACACACTCAACCCCAGCATGGGCAGTTTGAGGCTGATAGCAATTTGCAATGGGTTTATTTCACCAGAATGAATTAATACAGGAAAATAATTTGCAGATTACAACAATTCCTTCAGCAATGTATGACTCAGAGCCAGGCACACAGCCAGCACTGAGACTCAAATTATTTGCAGCTCCACTCTCTGGCAAGGTCTGGTTTGAAATGAAATCCTAATGAGATGCACGGCTTCACTCTGGGCCACGTGAACACGAGAACCTGAACCTCATCCTCATGGACCACTGCCCCTGTCAGCCCAAATTTCCAATGCAATTGGGGCTCAATTCCTGCAGGTGAAGTGTCCTGGTCACCTGGGCTGTCCCTGCAGGCTCTGCACAGCCCCAGGACCTGGGCAAGGACGCCAGGTTTGCCCCTCAGTTCATTGCAGCTGCAGGTGATGCATCAGAGTGAAGGCTCTCCACTGATGATCCGTGCAAACAGGCCATCCATCATTAGTGAAGGTCAAGTTGCAGATGAATTCCATTATTTTACAATCATGTACTTCCCCCCCTTGCCCTTGGTTGGGTTCCCAGCAGAAGGTGAAGCTCTTGGGGGTTGTTTCCAGGTTTCCAGCTGCCTGGAGTTCACTGGAACCAGTGGTGGTGGAGTACAAGGTGTCACAGGTAGCTCTCCATCCCTCCAGAAGCTGATGAAAATAAATCCCAAAGGAATTTGCCAGCTCTGCAGGTGGAACCTGAACTCCTTGGTTCTGCAAAGACCCCCTGAAGCAGAGAGCAAGGAAAAACTCTTTTAGTTCACAGGAGCCTGTGGTGGACGAAGATTCCAGGTCTGCTTGTCAGCTCTCCCACAGGTGCTCAATGGCTTTGGTGACCAATCCAACACTCCAAGTTCATCCTCAGCTTGTAGAACCTGAGTAACACAGGTTCCCTTGGTAGGCAGGAGACCAACCTATTTCAAGACCTCTCTAACTCAGAGATGTATTTTAACATGTTGTTTCCTTTTAGCCACCAGCAAGGCCTGAAAATGGGGCCCAAAGTGGCTCATGAAGGTGCTAAAGCTGGGAGAACCATGGAGGGGAAAGAGACAGCATGGGCTGAGCTGTGACCAGGAAATGTCAGGCTGTGTGTTTGGGTGAGTCTTTGAAAGGTCAGGGTGTGTGTTTAAGGGACTCTTTGTGTTTCACCTACATCAGTACTTCACCTACTTCACCTACTTCTGTCTTACAGGAATGAGAGTTTAGGCAGGCTGGTCTGGAAGCCTGGTTTTAGGAAGGAAAGAATCGTGGAGACTCAGCACACCTTGGGCCTGTGCAGGGTGGGAATAAACCTCCTCCTCCTCCTCCCCTCCTGGGCACAGGATGTGTTCCTTTTTTCTGTCACAGGACAAACCAGAACAGAGGAGCTCCTGCCTGGCTGTGCCTCACTCCTGGCACACCGGGGTGATGGGAGGTGTCATGTATGCATCATTTAAATTAACGTTGCTAAAACAACAATGCTATTTTTAATATTTAAAGAGCCCCTTTGAAGAGTGGGAGAATCTGTCACCTTTCCTGGTGGATTTGAATCCTGTGTTCTGAGGGTTTTTCTTCTCTGATTAAAGCAGATTGCCTGCATGAGGAACAGCTACACATGATGTGCTGGGAGGGGGTGTGGGGCTGAGGCAGGTCCTGGGGAGCAGCTCCTGCTTGTAGGATGGAATTTCTGGGTTTTCTTTGTGGAGCTCCCACCCCAGTGTGCTCCTTGTGCCAGAGGCAGAGGGCAGCTGGCCAGGCAGAGCTTTCCAGGATTCCTGGCTGTCCCTGCTGGGATTTGGAGCATCCCAGGCCTGTGGCACCACAAGGGCATCACTCTTTGGTTTTGGTTTGATGGGAGAAACTTCCTTCCCCTCTCTGTCCCCAGTCCACTCTCCAGAGTCTCTCTAGGCATTCATACCTGTTGAAACCTGAGTCTAACCCTGACCCAAAGTGCTCCTGATCCCCTGGAAAGGTTTTTTTTTGGTGCAAAATCCACATGGTTCATCCAAGAGAGGTCCAGCTGGTGCTGGGGGTGGGCAAGTCCCTTCACCTGCCCTGCAGGTGTCACCCCTGCTGTTGTGGGAGCACAAGGCTTGGCCTGCCCACCCTGCTGGCTGCTCCTGCTGAGCTGCACCCCCTGCAGTTGTTTCTGCTGAGTTTTGTTCTGCTTTATTTTGGGCCAGGCCTTCTGTTTGTCAACAGGGTTCTGATTTCTGATCTCCTCCCAGTGGTCTTATGCCCTGGACAGCCATAAATATCCAGCAAATGCAGCAGGTTCTCCCTTTCTCCCAAAATGAGGTCAGTGGCACATGGAGCAGCCCCTGAGCCACCTTTCCCTGCAGCCCCTGCACGGGGGACAAGGAGAAGGAGAAGGCTCTGCTGACGCTGGATCAGAGGAGCTCCTGTGACTGAGCTCATGTCCGTGTGTCCAGCTGCTTTGTACATCCCTGGCTTCCCAGGACCCTGAGGAGGTTTGCTGAGAATCAGGAGTGGGAGCTGCTCCTGAGCTGCTGGGGTGACCAGGAATCCACACTCAGCCCCCAAACTGGGCTCCCAGGGCCCTTCTCTGCTGGAAATGCACCTTCCCAAGTGGAATGCTGGGAAGGGGAGGAGAAGAGCCCATTTTCAGCGTGGCCAAGGCAGGGAGAAGAAAATAATGTTATTGAATGGAAAAGACTGTTAGGATTCTGCAGCTCCAAAAAATACAAAAGTCAGAAATAAGACTAACGAGACCTTTACCGGTGCGGTTGGGTTGCATCAATGACCCTTCGGAGAATACAATTGCCAAAAGCTTTCAGTGTAATTACCGCGCTAATGGCAGGCAGTGACATCACTGCAGCCCGAACGCGCTGCTTGTTTTGGATGCGTTTCAGGAGCGGGGCCCATCAGCCTTATTGCCTGTGCTCTGCTGACCATCCTTCTCTGCTGCCTCCTTGGCTGCTGGCTCCCCTCCAGCCCGGCCCCAGTGTCCAGAATTCCTCTGCTTTTTAAGGTGCTTTTGGGACCACGAGTTGAGGATGGAAATTTGTCAGCACCGCTGGGCTGGAATCGGTGGAGTGGGATGTTGCAGACATCTTTTCATTAAAAATCCTTTCTTAGGATTTTTCTTCCTGAGAAGCTGAGAGGCCTCAGGAACAAAATGTAAACAATGGTTATCTGCTGCTGTGGAAT
>JAWWMS010000001.1:106525800-106562154 GCA_035048045.1 Chlorospingus semifuscus
ATATAATATAATATAATATAATATAATATAATAATATCAGCCTTTTGAGAGCTTGGAGTCAATTCTCATTCTCACTTCGTCCTGGGACCCACAACAACACTGCAGCAGGCAAGCTCCCTAGTTTTTCAGATCCAATGTATATACTGACCTCCTCATTCTGTTTTTTGGTAAATTCCCCCAGTTCCAACCCCCCTAAGCTGTGGTCTCAACACTGCTATGCCTTTGTGCCATGTGAACAATGAAGATTTACACCTTTCCTTGTCACTAGTCTGGAAGTGGCACCCCACTACCCCAGCTGCAGGCAGCTGACTATTGGAACCCTGATAAACTCTGTAACACAGCAATTCTGTGAATGCAGGTGGTATTCCCAAGATTCATTTAAATATCTTTCACACATAAATAAGCATTAGTCATCGCTGCTCATTATAATTGTGAACGTATTCAAGATGCTAAGTTTGGTAACAAGTGATGATCAGAAAGGCAATCATCCACCTTGAATGGAAAACATGGGTAGTAAATTCATGTAGGTCTCATGTCCTCTGACAGTCATTGAATTTATATGGCAGCAATTTTTGAACTAAAATTTGTTTTTAAGTGGCTGAAAGATAAAGAAATGGTCCCCTACATTTTATTTTCCTATTTCCACTGGAAACATGAAATGTTCTTGTTCATAGTTTCACAGGGAATGAGAAATGCAAGTTCACTTCCATCAAGCAAAGGTACAAGAGACGAGACAAACACAGCACAAAAACAACAAAGAAAATGTTGTGATATGTGTAAATATTTATGTGTATTTCTAGTTTAGGAAAAAATAAAAGCAAACAAACAAAATATTTGCAAGGAAGGGTTCCAAGCCATAGTTTTTTCCAGAAACAGCATGTCTGGCAAACTGTGACCTGCAGTGACCGTGAGTTTGCGTAAAGGTGTGGATGAACTGCAAGTTAACAAACTGTGCTCACTGAAGTTAACTGAAATTTTACCACCGAAATTGAGTTTCATAAATCCTTATAATGTAATGCAGTTACATGGAAATGTAAGATACTGAGAACATCTGCATAATTTTGTCTGTAATTCCACAGATCTTCAAGAAAACTGTCTCAGAAAAGATAATCTTTTAAATATAATCCCTTTGGAATTTCACAGGAGTGGTTCTTACCTTCAGAATGTATTCACTTACCACCACCAAAGACTTAAATACAAAACAATAATGACAAGATGCCTATAAAAAAATAGCTTAAGGCCTATAACAACATATAAGAAACAACTCTTAATTTCCCCTGTGGTTTTCTGCAATCTTTGACACCACATTTACATTCTGCATAACTCTCCAATGTGTGCTGGAATCCCAGCACAGCAATATAAAAGTAAAGCAGTTCCAAGGGGTTATATTAGGATACTAAGTATCTCAAAGACAAGACATGAGCTATTGACAAGTTTCATGAATAATTTTAGAGCATTTTTATTACTTTGTAGTAAAAATATCTGTACAAGATGCAACATCATTATTCTCTTCCCTCTACTTGCAAATGATTTTTTGATATGTCTAAAAAAATTCCCTTTTCACTTAAAGGTCTAAAATTCACACTTCTAGTTTGAATCTGAAATGTAATTAAAATGCACACTTCTCTGTTAGAGCTGGATGAAAATAAGAAATTTCTTTTTACTCCCTTTCATAACTTAACATTGCTTTAATTTTTAAAAGGCGTTTTTTCTAAAAAGCAAGAATATTTTAGTTAATAATTTAGTACTCACTTCAATTAGAATAGTTATTAAAACCTTCAATGATGTTACAATTAAAAGTTTGAAAATAATTCTATAATTTCTAGCTTGATACAATTTTCTGCTCTGAAAAGAAAGCTAATGCAAAATCACTTTTATAATCTTGGTACTGTTTCAATATAAGTCTTTAAAACTACCAAGGAGGATTCTTACCTGACAGTGTGTTTCAATATATCTGAAGATGCTCTGCATACAATGGGTCAGTTTTTCAGTGGCTGCAAACTGATGCAACCCTATTGCCTGAAGGAAAGGCACTTGCTCAGGATCTTGTTCATGCCACTCAGCAGAGAAGGGACAGTTTGACAACACAAGAAAACCTTTGTCTAATTTGTGTGTTCCATCTTAATATAATTTTCTATGAGGCCAATCATGTCCAATCACCTCAAAATTGTAAGCCCAGCATCACTGCCTTAGGTAAGTCAGAGAACAGGACCAGATGCAGAGGGGAAGCAGGATTTCCCATGCTCAGCATCCAGGTATGCACATTTTTTCAGGGTAAATGCTGAGAAGTGATGTGATGTTGTTAAGAGGGAAGAGCAGCACTGAACAGACACTTTACAAAAATCTTCTGGATTAGACAAGAAGCCAGGCAGGAGAGAGGCTGACTTTGAGAGTGGCACAGCAGCTCTGACAGCTTTCAAAAAGCTAAGCCCACCACCAGATACAGAGTGAGCTGTGCTGAATATGTTTGAGATACTCTTACCAAGGCAAGACAAGAATATTTAATGTATATTGCAGTGTTTAAACAGCTGCATGTACTAATCTAATTTTACTAATGCCACTAATAATAGTAGCTACAATAACATACAAACCACACTCAGTCCCTAAGGTTCATTGAGAGGTTGACGAGTGCTGCCTTTTAGCCCTTTATACCACTATATTGTTTTACTTTTAATTTAAATCTGCAAGATTTTGCTTGGCCATTTTGGACTGAAGTTTCCCATGTCATTCTGTCTCACACTTCATTTCCCTTTTGTTGGGAGGTCTCAGCTAGCATTAACTTAGTTATTCCTAAAAATGAGGCTGGGAAAAATTTTATTCTGAACTTTGGAAGGACTGGATGTCTGCCCTGTGCTGAAGTTGGATCACAAAGAGGGCAGGCAAGGAGTGGTTCTGTACTATGAATGAGAGTTCTCCAAAGGTGCCAGGTTATCAGGTGCCCTATACTTTTAAGAGACTTGAAGGCTAGAACTGTTGACCATTTTCTTAGACAAAGGTTATCCAGGCTTAAGCTTTGAGGTATTGAATTGGGACTTTTCCTGCACTTATGGATCCAAGTTGTTGTCTGTGGGCAGCAGAACTGAGCAGAGGAAGACTGTCCTCCTCCATTCCTTCAAATCAGTAAGAACTCCAAGACCTGTGATTACTCCCTAGGTCGCAATGTATTCCTCAGCCATGGTTTGACATGAAATTGGTGCAAGAATGGAAAGCAGAGCCAATTTCCTGCCATTCACAGGAAGGAAATCTTTGTGCATGGGATCTGTGGGGTCTTTGGCATACTCTGGATTCAAGCCTTGTTCTGTACTGACAGCAGAGCTGAGCATTTGGGGGGATCACTGGCAGCCCCAGTGCCAGACACAGCTCCAGTGTCAGAGGAGGGAAAAGGAGGAGTTGTAAAGGGCAGAGGGAACAGCTGAAACCGACGGAGAACAAAGACAATAAAATGGATGAGGAAGGTGTGAGTGAGAAACAGGGACTGATACTTGACTTGTCAGGTTGAAAATTGAACAGAGTGGGGAAGGTTGGACCTGGGGTGAATACAAGGAGTTAAATGCAAGTAGAAAGGAGACCACGGGAAACTGGAGAGTTCATCACTCCACAGATTTTAAATCTTAAAAGATCATTAACTGATACAGTTAGATCTTAACATTAAATGGACAATCAGGGAATGATTCAGTCAAGAAGACTGGAGAAGGCATCAGAGCAGAAAGCTGGTTGACACCACTTCCATCTCCAGTGTCTGGGAAATAAGGTCGATAGACTGAGAGTGGAAGAGGAGGATGGGAATGGTTTTGTGAGGAGAAAAAGCTTCAGACAAAGGGAGGATGGAAGAACAGAAGGAAGATGAGTGTTAAGATGGAGGGAACAAGGCAGAGGATATTGTGTCTGGAGTGACCAGAGCAGATGGCACAAGGCTTTGCAGGTCTGGAGCACATTGCTGAGTGCAGCTGTCCCACCACGCCTTTCCCTGCCTGGAGATGCCTGCAGGAACTATCAGGGAATGGCTGTAGGCCTTTGCCTGTGCACAGGCAGAGGAGGAAACCCTTCTGCTGCCCCTCTGTGCCCACCTGGGGTGCTGGTGCCAAAGCACTCAGTGTTCCTGGTCGTCAGGGGGGCCTCCACAGGTACTGAGTGAGAGCTTCCCCCTGAGATTTCTTTGTGAAGCACATTTAGACTGTGGAAATGCAGGCACCCAAGAGTTAAGGAAAACCACATTTCAGGTGTACTCTTCCATACTTGTTAAAACAGCATTCCTGTTCTGCAGCCATGAAGTGGACAAATGAATTGTGTGGGATTTCTCCCTTATTCCTTGTAAAATTGTATTGAAAGAAAAGAGCACGAAATTTCAGGAGAAGCAAGGACATTCTCAAGGAAGTCAAATGCTGAGTGGAAGAGCTGGCTTTTAGCCCTGCCTGATCCCCACAGTTCTTCTCTGATGCTAATCAAGTCACTAAACCAACCAGACTTGTCATTATGCTTGATTTTATATGGGTTTAATGCACAGAAATGCTTAACCTTCCCAGATGCAATTGAAGCCTCTGGGTGCTGAGCTTTGAGTGAAAGCTCAAATACAACATGAAATACTCTGCAATATCAATTTCTACAGAGAGACTCATCTAAAAGAAGTGTATAAATTCTTAGCCCAATGCCTCTATGTAATAGAAAAATTCAAATAATCTCATGCATATTTTGTCCAAATATAGGGATTGGTTTTTCCTGCAGTTAGATGATGTGGTGATAAACCCTACAGAATTTCGCTTTCAGTGCAGTTTGACTGATTTGAAGTAATGGGATATAGAGATATATGGAGAAATGAAGGTATTAAAAAGAAAAAATAAAAAAAGGATTGATTAGTTATTCTTTGCCATGGGTGGTTCAGGGAACAAGTAGGAAAAAGAGCATGCAATTAAAACTTGATCAGCATCTGGTCATGAAAAAGAGTTAAGCTTGCACTGTTAACCTCAACTATAAGACTTCTTAGTTTCTTACCTTACAAACTCACTAAATTTTTTTTAAGGTGTTCTTAGTTTGTGCTGATTACAATATGTGCAACACTTTTGTGTACCTGGTGGAATTTGCCACATCTGGTCTGCCATTGTTGGGTTTTTCTCCTTGAAAATAGAACTTCTTTTAAAAAAATCTGTTATGTTGTTTCCTTAGTTTCTCTTTACCCTTCCTTAGATGGAAAAACAGACCATGCTTAGCTTAATTCAGCATGGCCCCTAAATTCCAGGGCACATATCTGAACATCAGATAAAAGAACAGTAACTTGGCACTTTTCCACTGCATCTTGAAAAAAAGCCCAAAACAAAATGCTGAAAGCTTAAGCATTTGCAAACCTTTCTGTCCAGCTTTGAAATGAGATTTCCACTTCTTTGGTCTGAAGACAGGAATATAAAGCAGCTAAAGTCCCTGAAACAATAGTTAACCATGTGGTTTCCATAAAACACAATGGAAAATGTGAATTTCAGATGCTATATTAAGAGCAGTAGTATTCTTCCCCTGATCAGGATCTGCTGGACCAGGCTGCTCAGAGCCCCATCCAGCCTGGCCCTGAGCACTGCCAGGGCTGGAGTCGGTAAGAATGATTTGCAAATATTTGAACTGCTACAGGATGAGTTTCAAGCTACAGCACTGCAAAAGTGTTTTAGACTTCAGCATGAATGTTCCTCATGCCTTTGCAGAAAACAGCTGCTTCAGGCTTTTTAAGTTTGGCCTGACCCAGCATTATCTCCCTCATGGGAAGCCCCTCAGACAGTGGCACTCTGCATAAGCACAAAAGTTTATTTGCAAACACCTCTTTTCAGGAGTGCAGGCTTAATTTAAGGACCACAAAGATGAAAATGAAGCACCATTTTTTAAATTTTAACATTCAATTATACACAAAGATGCTTGGATGCAGAGCAATAGGTACATAACACTATAGATAAAATTTCCACATATTTTTTGCCACAAGTCACAAGCATGAGTTGAGGTTAGATCCTCTTGCTGTATTTTAGAAAAAGGCCGGAGAGTGTTTTGGTAACTGATGAAATCTCTTAAGGAAACGAGAATTTGGTATCTGCAATAAAATCTCTCATTTCACAGCTTCCGTCCAGGGGATCAGGAAGGAATATCCCATATCTTTAGAACAGCTTGTACGTTTGGTTTCCTCCATTATAGATGTTTTTCAACTTCTTCAGCTCTGCCAAATGCAGGAGCTTGGAACTGGAGCCCAGTGTCTGTGGGAGCTGCAGACATCAACTGCAGAGCCCTTACTGGCTGTTTTCCTCATGTCCTGCAGCACACAGGGAAACCAGAGAGCTGCTGGTGCAGCCAGGCTTGCTGTGCCTTTCCCGTGGCTGCTCCATGACACAGCTGCCCATCTGGCAGCTTGACCAGCACACAAATTTTAACAGGTTGTGAACTAAACCCAGGGGCAATAGGCTTGCTCTATCATGACAATGTTTTCTAGATTTTTATTTTCTAACGTATAGCTTTATAAATATTAGATTACTGAATGCTTTCCTTCCCAAGCTCCCTACAGATGCTTTTATTTTCTTTATTTTTTGTTGCTAACTGAGACTGTCTTGTAAACATATGAAACTGCTCTAATTATGGAATTCGTTCCAATTTAATGTCTGGTTTATCATGGACCTATTTATGGATAGGCCAAAAGCTGTTCTGGCAAATTAGCAGGAAATGGGAAAAAGAAATATCAGTATGAGCTTCATAACTGTTGGCACTAACTGTGCCTTACTTATGCTCTACTTTAATGATGTTGTTTTATTTTTCTCAGCAAAAAAGCTGGTATAAGAACCTTCTAAATTCGTAGAACTATTAAGTTCATGATGAAAATAACATTAAGCTAATGTTCCCTGCTTATTTCAGCAATAGAGTATTGGTGTTATTGCATCATTAAAATGTTTTACTAAGTTTATCAAAGAAATAATGGTGGCAAAACATCTTTAGTGCCTGTGGAATCTTCTTCGCCATCTTATAAGAAACCCAAATTACAGCATCATCCCAGCCTGGAAAGCCCACAGCTCCCTTATACATTGTAGATGCATTTTAAAACAGTAATTCAAGCTACCTGTGTCTTTTAAATAATGGGTGAATTATTTTTCTTCCATGAGACATTTAGAATGCAGTTCTTATCTCTCATTTACTACTGTGTTAGGTAAAAGCAATTAAGAATGGCAAACCTACCAGGGGCTAGATAATTTAACATTGTCTTGCCAGCTGTGGCCAGAACTTGGTCACACACTTTCTGTTGGCTCCCATCAAGATGAAAAATCTTATCCATTTTCTGTTGCATTAATATTAATGCTCACTCTTGTTTAGAAGTGGCTGTGTTTTGCTGAATTTTCTGTTGTATCCACAATGCATTCCATGCAGAGCAGACAGCAGAGATGTGGGGGCACCTGTGCCGTGCTGTCAGGCTGCAGTCGTGGCAGGAACACAGATCTGGAACCTGCAGAGCTCTCCCAGCATCTGCCCTCTGGATAAGGCCTGCACAGACATTCTGAACAGATCTGAAAGTGAAAAAATAGAAAAAATAAAAAAATCACTAGCTCAAGACTTGAAACTTCAAAATAGTACATAAATAAATTGACCAGTCTTCAAAGCACACGTGGTTAGCTCTCTGCTTGAGGAGTTTTGCCCTATAGATTCAGAGGTGGGAAAAGGCCTTTATGCAGTATTTAAATGGCTTACTTTGCTTTCCAAGTGGAAGCTGGCTGCAATGTATAATGTCTTTAGGGAGGGAAGAGCCATTCCCTGATGGCTGGCCAAGAAAAAGTGAAGACAGCAGCTGCAGAGGCAGCTGGAGTTACCACCCTCACAGATGGAGTGAAAGTGCTGGGCTCTGGCTGAAACAGGAGGAATGAATGAAGCCAGAAGGAAGGTAAAAATAGGGAAATAGCAAACCAGATAATGTGTCTTAATAAGATCTGAAGGTTTTCTGCATATTCCTGTGTAACACAGCCTGGAAGAACTCCAGGCTGTTGAAAAAGGCTGTATGCACCATTGTTGGATAATACTCTTTTCCTGACCCAGAGATGGGGCAACTGAGAAGTGTTTTAAAAACTTTTATTCCATTTTCAGTCTCATGAGAAGGGTGAGACAATACAGATGTTATAATTTATGCCATCACAATCAGAAGCCAACTACCTCCTAATTGTAATACTCAACTTCTCTCTTCTTTCTTCTATAATCTTGACAAGCATTTCTTGTCCTATCAGCTTCTTGCCACACTATGTTGTAGATGCCTTAAATCCAATCATCTAAAACTACCCCTTGTGGGTCCCACTACAATGCATCTTTCACAGTTTTATTTCTCTAAAGTATCTAGTCTTATTTGCAAGGCCATCCTTTGAAACTTTTTTCTAGCTCCATTTCTCTCTCAACAATGTCTGTCCTATTCCATGGCATTTCTAAGTCAGCATTTCTAAGTCAGCATTTCAGCATTTCTAAGTCAGCATTTCTTATCTCAAAGTTTGCATACAGACATGGGCCTTCTGTCAGGCCCTGAGAACTCTCTACAAATCCATTTCCTACACACCACACACTCTGTAGAAAGTGTAGTTTCTCTGTAACAGAGACAGAAAAATCTTTAATTATCCAAACTGGAAGAGGTTGTGGATGCCTTATCCTGGGAAGTGGTAAACCTTTGCTAGGCACTAGGCTGAGTTCTAACAGCACAACCCCTGTTGGATTAGAGAGAGATCAGTGGCTGTTCTCAGACAGTGGCCAGCAGCAAAACAGGAAAATATAAAATTATCTGGTCCTTAAGCACATTCTTCTAGCATTCATTAACTTAAGGCCTACTGGTCTTACATAACTTGTTCATTTTCCTTGATATCCAGATCTGACAAGATCTAAGCATTGTAACAGAGTGGAAATTGGAACCTCTTAACTTTTCTTATTTTTGTTCTTGTGAGAACTGAAATGGAATGTATTTTAAGGAATTCGTTTTAAGCAGAAATTTGAACTAATAATTTGGGGTAGCTCATTAAGTAGAAGTGGCTATCTGTGTGAACTCAGATCTTTTCAACAGAAGGAAATAACCCATTGAATAAACATTAAAATAAGGATAGTCTTTTCCACTTTAGACTTGCTTCATACTTTCTTAAAAATGCTGTGAGAAAGCAAATTTCATGCCAAAGAATGTAGGCCTAGTGGTAGTAGGTACACAGGCTTGTGTGCTTATAAGAAAGCTGCTGAGGGAAAAGGAAAAAAGAGAAATATTAATATGTAAGCACACACCAAAAGAATGTGTTTTTTTGGGGACAGAAAACAATAAAGACGACAGAAATACAATTTCTGCATCTGAGCATAGCTGGGGTTTAAACATTTAGTCAAGGTTTGATTTCAGTTATTTTCTTTCTTAATTAACTTAGTTCTCCTCAAAAAAAGTTTCAAACCAAAATCTATACATGGACTCACAGAACAAAATGCATATTTAAGTAAGCAATAAAATTATGTCCTCTTTGTATAAGTGATCGATATGAAAAAATGCATTTGATCATAAATATAATGTTTTTAAATCTAAAAAATAATCCATATTTTAAAATTAAAAGTGCTAAGTGTTTTTTTATGTCAAAAGAATCTAGAAATTTCTACAAAATGGCCATTTTGGTGAACAAATATACATGGGAGTCAAGTGGTCCCCCAAGTGCTTGTGAATGAATTTCACTGAAGGCGAAAATCCATTTCAGAGATCCAGAATCTCACAACTGAGAGTGTTTCATCTCTCTATAAGACTGGACAGATAATCTGCATCTTCCAAACACCATCTGCAACAAAACTGATACCAGATGCCAAGCACTAAATCTTTATGAGCTGGGTGACCCTTGTTAGGAAAAATGTTACACAGACCTGGACCTGTGAAAAAATATACCCTGAAGGGACACTGTCTTAACTTCAAGGATTAATTAGTCACCAGCTGATCCTTCCTAACTGCTCTCATCAGTCTCCAGTTTAATTTATTCCTAGAGCTCCTGTTTTTCTGTAGGGTTGATAATGGATATGAGCATTCTAAGTTCCCACAAGAGACCATTTGTCTTATGGGTTTAGTTCAGTTAGACTCAAATAGTTACAGTTAGACTGTACAATCCTCAGTCTTTTAAGAAATCCTAACTTTTGGCCATAACTCTGCATAAAATGGGTTGTGGATGAATGTCAGAGCTCACAAGAATATCCTCTTCCTATTGAGTGAAGCAGAGGTTGACAGATATGTTTGAGCTCTTGGTCCCATATGAAAAATCACAAATTCCAGTGCTTCTCTACGTGGAGCTCATTCTCAAATCAGATCTCCCAGACAGGAAACCTGTCAGGTTTACAGCTTGAGACAGGTAGAAAAGTCAGGCAGCTTGAAGTGAGGCAGCCAAAACCTCCCTTACATCCCCAGAGGTACAAATAGGCTTCAAAATCAGTCTTGAAGAAATAGGTGAACAGGAATTCCAGAGTGTTCCATGTGTTTGAAGGAGAAACAAAAGCTTGTACGGTTGTCTTTTCCAGACTTGCTCTAATACTAGATTAGAAGCTAATTTTAGACTGTGTTTACTTTAAGTAAAAAACAGTCCCTGGTAAATGAGAAAGCAGGGATTTCATTCCCCTGGAATAAACCACCAACCATGACAAAATGCAGCTACAGAGTGACAGTTAGACAGACAGCAGAATCCATGGTATTTACAATTTTGTCAAATGAGTCCCCTTCTGCAAATGTTTTGGC
Organism: Chlorospingus semifuscus; assembly: GCA_035048045.1. Lineage (NCBI taxonomy): Eukaryota > Metazoa > Chordata > Aves > Passeriformes > Passerellidae > Chlorospingus > Chlorospingus semifuscus. The sequence continues at coordinate 106,536,515 of JAWWMS010000001.1, forward strand.
CTTTGCATATTTACATTCCTTGCGCCTGGTGCATTGATATGCCTCATGTAGCACAGCTTCTGCACCCCATCACTGCTGCTCTTCCTGCTTTCCAGTCTGCAGGTTTCCAGCGCTCCTTTGTTTCCTTTCTGAATGCAATACATACTCATTTTACAGTAAATGCCAGTTTACATTAGCTCAGCTGTCCTCATGACATAATTTGAGTTGAAGTTATGCAAATTACTTCTTTCCAGATACCTCTGATTAGCTGTAAAAAAACACTCCCTAATTAGTCCAGGGATAATCAGGGAGAAATCACAGTTGATTACATATATTGAATTTGCTTCTCCAGTCTGAGCTGCCTTATTTCCTGCCACAGGACCTGTGAGAATTCTATACAGGTTGCACCTTCCCTTCCCTTGAAAAACACTTGAACTACTCCCTCACAGTTCCATCAAATCAAACATTTCTTTTCACAGTGACTCTAACCAGACAGGAGAGATCCCTGCTGATCTGACAGCCAAAGAGAAATTGCCCAGCCAGGTGCAGTGCAAATTCTGCCCATTGCTGGAGACACAGGCTGGTAAATCCTACTAGAAATACAAAGGTGTCAGAAAGTTTTACAACTGGCAGCAGAGAGAGAGGGCACAAAAGCAGATCTTGTGATAAAAATGACATTGTCAGCTGATATTAAAGTGACAGTTTTAGAGGTCAGTAATTTATACTGAATTTCCAGTGATTTGCTGGCTTGCCTCACGCTGAACTCTTGTCCCTTCGTGATGGCTCAGTAATTTATCCTAATCCATTTTTCAAATAAACAGGGACAAGTGAACTTCAGAAGCCTCAACATTCAGATTCAATTTGAGTAAACAGATAAACGTTCAAAGGTTTATTCAGAGTTTGCTTTCAATTACCCAATACATCTCAAATCTTTGAGTTAGGAGGGCTGGCAACCTTTTCTGCATGATCCCTAAACTCTTCCCCATATAAAGTGCCTTGACAAGGTGAAGAGTAGGTCATGTGCCTCTTTACAAAACCTCTCTTTTTCAGAAACAACACCACAGGCTGATATTCTCTGTAAGGAAAGGAGGGGCAATCATTGAGCTTCAGGTCTTTTATTGAGTAACAACTCCAGACACAAACATAGATGAAAAAGACACCAGATTTTGAGTTTAACTTGTGTAAGTTCTTGATAAAGCTAGGAATTCAGGCTTGAATCTGAAGTTTCTAAAGCATATCCATCCACAAGGAATGTGATTTGAACTTTGAATTTGTATCTCTTTCAGACAGAGCTAAAACTTCCCCTAAAGTGAAGTAGTTTTTCAAAATTCAAGAAAATTGTAACATCACAAGGGTAAAAATGGAGATGTTTCAACTTAAAGTTGGAATAAACTGCAGACTTGATGAGCTAGAGAGATCAAAAAAGGAATTTTCAGCATGTAGCATGAACAAGGAGAGGAGGATTTTGCCCCTTAATGAACCTTGCAATGCATGAAAGGAGACCTCTGCAAGACAAAAAGAAAGAATGCCAGAACTTTCAGTTAGCTCATACTCCCTGAGATCTATGGAATAAAGATATTGGACTAAGTTCTTCCCTGATTTATGACAATGTAAGTCTGAAGCCATGATTCAAGACTGAATCTTACATAAACCTGACACCAAGATGTTATAATACTACCAAAAAGAGTCGTGATAAATTTTTCTTTTTGAGAAAAAAAATTGTGAAGTTTCTTTAGGCTACTAGTAGGAATTCTGTTCTTCCAATGAGGAATTGCTTTGTCTCTTTGTTGCTGGGTGATGTTCTGGAGAAACTAAGGCCTACCCTGAAGATTTCTGTGTCATAAAAGGCAACACAAAGTGTTTAGAATGGCACTATACCCTTCCACACACTGCCTCTGGGTTCTCAGGGTCGCTGCTCTGCAGAGAACAGCAATGGCAAGGACAGAATATGGCCATGAAATGGAGTCCATAACAGTATGGAGCATAATCATTCTGGGATTCCTTTGTACACTTTTTATTACAGCCATGAAGCCATGGTAGCATAAATTGAGGTATTCTGTAGATGTAATAATTTCACATGGAAATAAAGAAAAATCTGAACAGGAAGAGGAATTATCCAAGCAGGTATTTTGTTAATATTTGAGTTAGACTTTAAAGGCATATATTAACATGTCAAAATTATTCACAATTTTTACACTTTTTTTTTTTCACCTAACCTTTTGTCAACAGCCCTTTTACAGTTTTTAAGTCAAAACCATCCCATCAGAACAACCACCACAGCCACAGTTTTACCTCTGCTGATTTTCACAGAAGCAGCTGGGACACAGTCACAGAAGGGGGTGCAGGTCACAAATCATTCTAGACCTGCAGATGCCCTTCTTTTCCATGGTTATATTTCCTGTCAGAACCAGAAGTAAACTTTTATGGTAAATTTCCTCACCTGGCAGGGCACATGGAGTCATTGACAGTGACAATAAGTGACAGACAGTTTCTGTGTCTTTATTACAATCTAAATGTATGTAACACCAAACAACACCAAAATTATTACGTGCTCACACTGTGATGTAGCCAACACTGCAACACTTGCTTTGTGTCCTTTCCCGTCAGAGCCTGCACAATTATTTCTGGTCCATTTCTCTACTGTGCAGCTCTCCTGTGCTTCTGCCAGAGCTGCTCTTTCTCATCTGCAGAGCCAAGGCTGAGCTCCCAGCCCCTTTTCACCACTCTGCTTTCCTCCCTCTCCTCCCAGGGATGCTGCAGCACATGCATGGTTAGTGGAGAGGCTGTTCCAAGGGAAGGAGAAAGGACAGGGGACTTACCCCATACCCATGGGATTAAAGGAGGAAAATGTTTCCAAACCCCTTTGGTGTTTCAGAATCTTTCACAAGTTGAAGCCTTGCAGGAACACAGCCCAGTCACACATGGGAGATAATTGTGAAAGAAAGATTAGGTGGGTACAAAAACAACAACAACAACAAAAAAATAATCTTATTTCCAGACCCCAGTGACTCTTCTAAAGTCTCCACATGTGGAGGTGCAATGCAGATTTGGGTTTGGTATTAGAAATTATTCAGAGCTGTCTCTCAGTGTGAGGTGGAACATTGTGGAGGCTCTGTGAAGTTGTCTCATGTCAGTCCCAGTCACTTGCAGGTACAATATGCACAGTCATCCTCCATGGAATGTTCACCTTTGACAGTGAGAATCTGTATCTTCTCTATAAATTCCTAGTGATGCTGATACATCTATACTCTGATAACAAAATAACCTCTACAAGGGATTTTTTAGTGTTTTGTTTGCTTTATATGAAAGAGTGGAGGGAAGTTTGCTTTTGAATGAATTCATCTCCACGACGCATTTATTGTTAATACAGGATTTCATGAAGGACCCATTTGCAGGCAGATCAAATATACAAGTTCTGTGGCCTCAGATTTGAACTACACAAAGGAAATCCCACTCTGCCTTTTAAAAGCCACATTTGACCCTATCACAAAGCAATTCATTCTACTGACATGGACATTTTCACAGCATAGCAATCTGCTTTTTCAAAAAATCCAAGATGCTTTTCCATCCTACCTTATGGAATAAATGGTGAAATAAAGCCAAAACACTTGATATTAAGGCAAGAAATATCAATCTATGACAATGTTTTGTAATGTGATGGATTTCTTGCCATTATACTAAAGGTTTGTGACATAGTCATTATTTATGACAGATTTTTAGGGGAAACAGAAGCATTTGATCATTGCAGTCTTCATTATATGGAAACTGAACTGCTGCTGAAATATAAAACTGCATGTTAATACTCATTGAGGTCAACAGGAAAACTCAAATAGATTTTGGTAATGCAGAATCAGGATTTCAGTGCTGAAGTGTTTATTTTTTTCTCCTGATGGATTGTTAAAGGTACTGCTTTGCACAATATTTGACTGGTTATTGAGTTACCAGGATAGAGATAGGTGCATACAGAATGAGAAAATTCTCACAAGCACAAGTAGCCACCTTCCTCAGCTTGATCCTGCAACACCCATCCATTCAAATGCACATATTTTCATTTGTTCTTCTATAATTTATGCTTTTAGTCCCTTTCAGTGGTAATATAAACACTACTAAATGATAGCAGCATTACTGGGACCACTTACATTAATAGTCTTGGCATTGGCACACTATACCCTTAAATAAAAGGAATTGACCAGAATGGCTTATTATTACAAAGTGTGCATATTTTAATGATCAAACCTAATTATTTTTTGTTTAGGTCAGAATTGTTCCTGTTTTTTAATCAGCAATATTCATATCCACCAGCTAGTTATATTTTAAGTGAGTTCCTAAATAGAATTACACCAGTATTTAAATGATTTTATATCATGAGAATAGTCATATAAAATCCAAACTGTTTCCTCTTAAATAAAGCTTATAACTATGTAAAGTGTGAATGAGAGATATTAATAATCTGCATTTTTTGTTTATTCTTGACTGATGAGTAGGTTGGTTGTAATAAGATGCAGTTAAATCTTTGCATGAGACAATGCAGGATTTGATCAAAAGAAAGAGTAGAGAAAACACTGCTGTCACAAATACTTTGCATGATTTCACTGGAAGAAAGGACAAACTTGGTTTCTTAATTGTGAATTCATCTTTATATAAACATTATTTGTCTGGAGTTTTCCTCAATAATTCCAGTACAGAAATAAGCAAGGGACAGGCCTAGGTGCTATTGAACTTTGATGGTGCCTTCTGATGCTCACAAAAATTGGGATTTTTTTCTCTGTACATCACAGTATCTGCTCATAATGCTGGATTTGTTTTGAGCAGCTGACAGAAGTTCAGCTTAACCTTACACTCAGATGGAAGGACTGACTTGCCCATGAGACTGAGTTAAATCCATGAGAAACATAGAAATAAAACATGTTCTGTAGTGTCCAACAGGCCTGGTCCATCAAGGCAGGGCAGCCCAAAGTCACTGGACTCATCAGGCACCTGACTTCATCAAATGCTGAAAGAATACTGAATTATGTGATGTCCTAAGCTATTAGCTAAGCTGCTGAAGGACTAGGAACTCTGGAATTAGAGGTGGTAAGTTCAAGAAGGAGGAAAGAAAATTCCTCTGCTTGTCTGTAGGAAGAGGAATAGTTTCAGATTGGTAAAAGAGACAAGATGAAAGACATTTAAATAAGACTTTTTCTCTCCAGCATGTCAAAATACACATTAGGGAGCTGCAAAACCAGAGCAATTTCTTTAACAAGATTCAGTTTTGAATGACTTCTATCAGGGAAATTAAAATAACCTGTCCAGAAATCATATATTGCTTCAGATTTGGAAAAAGATTATCTGCTCTCAGTCTTTATTTTCCACTTGATGAAATGAGAAACAAATAATTTGAGATACATTGAAATATTTAATAACAGTAAGATATTATTAAACATAATTCTGAAGAAATCCTTAAAGAATTCTGGATAAAGCTTGCAGTTGACAAAGCTGATCCAAAGATGCCTATTTAGATCATTTGGTAAATTGACTCCAAATATACAAGCATTTGATACAGCTAAAAGTAGTAATGTTATTGCAGCTGCTGTGGCTTTGTTGTATAAAATGGAGGTAAGGTTTGTAAGAGGAGGCACTGTTTTTATATTGGATCAATGGATTTAACTGGAAAAGCACTCCAAACACAAATATCATGCACAAAGCCTTCTTTAGCTGAAGGACAGCTCTTAGTAAGAGAATGTAAAAAAAGAGCAAGCTGGAAATGAGAGAGAAAAGCTGCCACAGAGCAGACAATATCCCCCAATAATTAGATGTGTCACCAGGGACATGAGAGATGCATCCCCTCCTGGTTTGAAATATATGTGTGCCTTAGTGTCTGGGCTTTTCAATATTCAGGCCCATATCTGTCTGATTTTGATCAGTTTCCAGACAGAAATGAAGAGAGCTCACGTGCCCAAGGCTTCTCTTTCTTTTTTTCCCTTTTCTGAGTATATATGCTGATCTCAAAAGAGATATTTCTCCTCACAAAACTTGCCTGAAGTTAAGCTAAGTGCATTATTGACACAGAACAGAGCTGAAGGACGTGGGACTTTATCCTGAAAAGCAGCAATTCTGGAAAGGTACAAGGAGTTGTGGGTTTTTTGTAGTTCAGAGCTGTGACAAGCAGGACTCTGGCACTCCTTGAATGTGGAACAGGAATGTTGTCAGGAAGGAGGGAATGGGCACAGTCTCCACAGACAGGGCTGAAGAGGCTCCACTGGTGAGCTGCATGTAGTTCTGACGTGCTTCAAAGAGAACACTGCAAATTTAGCAGCCTCAGAAACAACTCAAAAAGGTTATTGCAGAAATATATCTTGGAATGAAACTGTTTCCTATGGAGAAGGAGGATATGCAATTTTGAAGCAATCTATATGTAGGCTTGACAAAAAAACCCAGCATTACCTTTAAAAAAATAAACAAAACATAGTAAGAATCACTGACTGGCAGTTAAGGCTGGAGAAATTCAGGCTGAAATGAAGGTATAATCTTGAATAGCAGAACATTAACCATTGGAATCATTGACAAAGACCAAAGAAAAAAATATTCTATTGGTTTTATTAAATGTGTGTTTTTAAAAAGATGCCTTCTACTTCAGCTGTGAGGTATTGGGCTTGACAAAAGAGCTTTTAGACAAAATTACTTGGACTGCCTTGTGAAGGGATTCTTCAGGCTTCAGAAACTGTTAATCCTGGAACCCTGCAACCACATGCACACAGAAAATAGCATCTCATAATAACATTCCTCTTGCAGGTTTTAACTCTGAAGGGCACTCAGCAATGAGCAGGAAAAAACACACCAAAACAAACAAAACAAAATAGCAAAAACAAACAAAAGAGGAAAGTTCACAGAGTGATGAGTCAGGGAACTGGTGAAGTGATGAAGGAGGAAGTGGCCACAGCAATCCCTGGCCTCAGGGATGGTGTCAGTGGGCACAGCACCAGGAATGAGCTCAGCTCACTGCGCTGGTCATTAGCAGTGGTCAGGGGCTGGGGTCACTAACAGCATTCTGCAGGCTCTGACAGACAATGCAGGGTGGCTCTTCCACACCCGTGCTCAAAATGGGTATCACAGAGTTATTAAATATGTGATCTGTCAGGCATTGCTGCATCCACCCTTATCAGGAAGAATTGGTAAGGATTGACACAGGGGATAGGGACTGAACTATGCAGCCATATGCTTTTCTGCTCCTCATCACAGCTGTGCAGTTCCATTAGCCCTAAACTAACTCCATTAGTTTTGCTGTGAGTACAACAATTGATATTACCCAGGATTCAGTGAGAGACTTAAGGGAATGAATAATCCAAATTGTATGTTTGAACCTGAGCACCTGTTGACACCCTTTGCTGAATGGGTGTCATACAAATGAAGTTAGCCAGGAGGCAGCCATGGTCAAAAGGAAAGACAGAATGACAGACACAAGTCCCTTTCAGATTTTCTCTTTTTTTATATAATTTTAACTAAATTTTAGGGACTGCTGGAGATCCGAGCTTTTATTTTTTAGCAGATTTGGCTTAAATGTCCTTGCAGTTTACATGCCAAACTCCCCCTCAATGTTGCAGTAAGAGCTGATGCTGTACACAGTCTTTCCTATCCTAAGCCATGATTAGCACATGGAATTTCTGCCTCCTCCTCAGCTTGAAATCCAAGAATTTACACTAGAAAAGAAAATCCCAACCCCATCCTACAACCCTTCTTTGTTATTTAATCTCAACAGAGCTATTTGCCAAGAACCCTTTTTTCCTTTTCTAGTGCCTCCAGGCCAACCTTGGTCTTCAGCTTGCAGAGCCTGCTTTGATTTTATGACCAGGAGCTGCTCCAAAGGCATCATTCATTCCAGTGCCTGTTGCCCCTCTTAGCCTCAGGAACTTCTTTCCAGCTTCTTTCCTTTGCTGTTTTCTGATGGTGACTTATTCAGGGGAAGACAGTTTCTCACAAATTTCATAAAGATCTTAGACCTTTTGCACTGAAAACTTTATTACTTTTGTTCCTTGTATGGTGACATCTGTCTTTCACATGTGACCTGATATTATGTTTGATTGCAAAATCCTTTTGTATTTAGAAGTAGACTGTCCTTACACTTGGTGAACATTGAAAGCAATGCACTGTAATAAAACATTTTTAAAAAAAACCCCACCTCACTGAAGGTTATTTTAGCAATAAAATCCCCCACAATTATTTAAGTACAAGGCCTCATATTTGTTCTCAATTTCAGTGACTCCTGAGTAAGCCTAAAGGCACAATTGAAGGATTTTAGATATTGGGCTGCCCAAAAATTAAGGGTCTGGCTCCAGCAAGATCATTCAAAGAGTGAGTCAGGCATCTTTGCTCTAAGCACTACTAATGGCTCTGAGCTCTAAAGGCTTCCCAAGGATAATGCACAGGGACTGCTGAGAGTTTCATGCCTCAAAAGGATAACACAGTAATAATACACTGAGCAAGTTACTGAAAAACCATAGAAGCAACAAGAGAGGGTGCTGAGCCCTGCCCCTTTCCTGAAGCTCTGAATCCAAGGTTTATCCTTTCATGGGTCCATACACCCACCAAGATTTTGAAGGGGATTCATCAGGGAGAAGGGTAAGCTACCTAGATAAATCCGTGACCTGTTTCTTTATCTGCCATCAGCAGATCTTCATCTCCCCTGCTTCCTGTCTAAGTTTCTTTTACAGCAAAGAGGAGTGGATTATGACTGGGCACAGATGCAGCCTTTGAAGTCAGCTCCCTCTCCTCACATTCTCAGCCTTCTTTTACAGGCTGTAGGCAGACTCCTAAATCCTCTACAATTTCAGAAATGCCTGTTTCTTACCATCGCTGTGAAATAATCTTTGGAAACTTTTAAAATATCCTATTATCTTTAGAGGAAGCCAGCTTGCTTCATTACAGATTTTTGCATCACCCCAGTAGAGGCAAACACATTTTTAAGCACTGAGATGGCACAGCTGGGAAAGCCAAATTGATGTCTCTGAATTTTCTATCCTTTGATTATATGAGGAATTGTGATTTTGTTCTTCAGGTGCTGTTGTGGTAATCATGTCAATAATTCTGGTTAGATGGTTCCTTTTCAAACAAGACTGGAAAAATGAACCATTGAACTAAATTGTAAACTATATTTATATTACCATTATGCTAATATAAAATATAAACAAATAGTCCAAAAACTAAGACAATTCAACAAAAATTTGCCTCTTCCACTGGTTTTAAACCAGTAGGAACACTCAAACAGAGCATTCATAATTCCTTCCACAGTAATAATAAATAATGTATCTTCTTCACACCCAAAGTCCATTTTGATACATCTTCCCCATGAAAACAATGCAAGAATAAAAGTCCCACTGGATTCAGCAGCTCTCTTGCCTGCCTTCTCTAAAGCAAGAAAACTCCTTGCAGAGAAGGCTGATAGAAAGACAGGAAAAAAAATGGATAAAAACAATAATGAAGCCACCCAATGTCAAGGTAGCTCATTTGTAATTTCAGAATGAAGATAGATGTATAGCCTTTTGGATAATTTACACAATTTGGGAGACATTGCAATTTTATTTGTCTTTTTGTGCCTAGCAGTACATAAATATTAGGCCTTAAAGGCCACCTCTTTGAGTGCTGACAGTTCTACAAGTAGATTTTCTTAACATAAAATAGACCTCACTTCAGAGACCTTGTATGGAGTTATACTTTGGAATGATAATCTTCATATTAATTGATCCCTCAGTACAACAGGGAACATGACTCATACTCATTTATTCTTTATACTGACATTACCAGCTGAGAAAAAGTCCATTCACGGCCCATTTGCATAACTCTGATTTTGGATAATAACATTATAAACCTTTTGTGATCTACAAAAGTAAATTATTTAATATTTGTACTATAACAACAACAGCTGAAGAATTTAGACCCAATCCATGTTTGAAAGATAAAAAGGGCAAAACCCTTCTTAATCATGCTTTTCTTCAGCTTCAATTTTCCATATTCCCAGTTGTATTCTTCCTTCCTAAGGACTTCCTTTTTTTCTATTTTATTAGTGAGTTCACAGAGCTGACATCATATTGTCATATTGCATTATGGTATCTGAATTGAAGTTATGAAGTTTGCTATTTATACAAAAGTAGCATTTATACACAATATTTATGCACATTGTTTATGTGCTTCCTTCACTTTTTAAAGGATCTCAAAAGAGTAATGATTTCCTGAACTGCAGAAGGCAATGACACTGAAATTCAGTGGGATATGTATCTCCACAAAACATATGTGCCTTAAATTTTTTCTTTGCTATCAACAAAGAGGCTGCCATTACTTTTTACTCTGTATAATCCACAGAAAATCAAAGTGCCCAGATTGCCCTTATCTTTGCAGTGAGGTGTGAGCTGTGTACATTGCAGTGATCCTTGGTGTGTGCTCCTTCTCAAAAGCCACACAGAGCAAAGTTCATCAGATCCTTCACAGAAGTCCTGCACAGCCCAAAACAGAGGAGCACTGGAGGAGCTCAGAAAATTTTCAACACAAACTTAAGTAGGAACTTTTTTAAGTTTTGCTGCTGTGCATGCTGAGATAGGCCACCAGGTTGGCTGAGCTGCATGATTCAGTGCCTAAGGCTGTCAGGAATTCACAGCTTAAGCATCCCTCAACCAAAGTCCCCTGAGTTCTGGTCTGGTAAACTTCACACTACACCTAATACATCCCGACAGCATGAAGGTCACACCAAAGCACAGGAGCCACAGTTATTTCTATTCAAAAGAAGAGATTATTTCAGGTTCCTTTCCTTTCCAGAACTGCTCAGTCTTTTAAGGAGCTTACCAAAGAAGGGAGCAGTGCTAGTTCAATCATGGTCACTGATACACAATGCAATTTCTGTCAATTTTCAGGGATTTTGTATACTTCGGAATTAAAGAAATGAACAGATTGATCCAGTCCTATCTGGCAAACAGGATAAATTGAAAAATATTCTCTAGTCGAAATTGTAATTTTATACAAGGCATTTAACTTCCTGGCATTTCTGTAGGACTCAGGTTACCTGTTAGGAAGTCAGGCTAAGGGACATAATTCTCCCCAGTCTGTGCAGGTATATGCCTACCTACATATGTCCATTCCTCAATATGTGACTGTGAACAGGTGTTGATTAAACCACACCTTTAATTGTAGGCTCTACAATATCATCAGGACAATTCCTAACAGGATTTCTGTACCTGAACCTTCATGTCTGTTCCATGAATGGGAACAAAGGCTGTGGTTGATATGCAGCCTCAAGGAGCCTTTGCTTGCAAAGGTGGTGAGATTTCATGATATTTCTTTTGTGAAATATTGGGTCTGCAGCATTCAAGTCATATAACACAGAGTCACTCAACTAGATTCAATATCTCCTTCCCAATTAAAGACAAAAAAACATCTATGAAATAAGACTTTGGTGAACTAAATGCAGATCACTGGACTGACCCCACTATGTACAGATATGTGTAATTATTTTCATTGGAAGGTGTCTGAAATCCTGATGTGCACAATGACCTGTGAAGTTTATACTCTGCTTCCATTGAATTGTATGCAACCTGCTTTTGCAGTGATATCTTCTAACCATGCACAACTCTGTGTTGAATTTACCATAGCAGTCAGACATCACTGAATATTTATGCTTGGAAAACACAAGATTCAGCTCACTTTGCAATCTCAGCTGAGCTGAAATTGTTATTATTTGAATATAAACATACAGAATCATACAGCCTCACTCTACTAGATGTCTTCTGCAATCTATTTCTACCTGTTAACAGTTTTAGTGCTCTCTCTAAATTTCATCATTTACCTTATGTATTTTTTTATTATTTGGTGGTGCAGCTAACCCAACAGTAATTTTCATTTTTATCTGAAACTTTTTCTCAGGATATCTTGTACTGACTTTTCACAGCCTTACTCTGTAAAGCAGATGAGAGTCCTGCTTGCTTCTGCACCCTATCTACCTTTCAATTTAGCTTCCTCCAGGACAGCATTAGCAAAGAGCAAGCAGAGCCACAGAGACTAACAGCTATTAAAAGTTTGTCTAACTGTCACTGGTACCATAAAGAATAGAAAATAATTTGAAGAAATTCTTTGCCTATTGTCACTGTTTTCCCTAGAAAGACAGGATTCTTGTGTAAGATTTTCTTACACGTTGTTTGCACCGAGAACAAAGAGTACCAGATATGATTTGCTTTAGAAACTATTGAATGCTGAGTATAATCCTCTACCCCTTCCCAGGCTGCAAGTTGCTCAGATGTAGGTCAGGCAGTACACAACAACATCTTTCAAACTATTCAGCTTTATTAGCCACAACTCAGCTGCTTGTTCATCAGCCAGTCCTTTGTTGTCTGCAAACAACTTATCTGAGGTCTACAGGAAAAAAAAAATCATATTTTTTCCAGGATATAATGACAGCACTGCATTCATGCTTTCTATTTTTTCGAGAATTCATTTTTTAGCTTTTTACACTGCATTTTAGGAGGTTGGTGAGAACTGGGACATCACAGAACTCATATTCTTAAATTTGCATAATGAATCTGCATGTAAGTAATTTTAATCCCCAGGTATGCAGTGAGACCTGGCTAAAGGATTTAAGAAGCTGCAGCTTTTAAAAGGTCATCTACATACTTATTCCATACATATACAGTCTTTGGATTTGCCCTTTTGCTGCCAGTAACTTGATTTTATTTGTCAAATGTTAGTCCAGCGTACATTTTTTTTAATATACCAACCAAATTAAAATGGAAAATATAAGTCTTCACAATAATGAAGTTCAATGACTTCAACAGTCATTCGTAACACAATGTCTTCTGTCTCTCAAAGAAGTGTGGGAGCTGGAGGGACTCCTGAATGTTCTCCATGTATTCCAAACACAGACTGTTAAATCTCACCTGTACAGAAATCACTTGGAGGAAAAAAAATTTTAAAATCCACAGAGAGTGCAAAGATTTATTTACTGTGAAATAAGGCTTCATCTTCCTAAGTTTTTGGCTTAAAAAAGATATCTTGCTGTCTGGAGAGTGGCAGAATAGTTAAGAAATTGTTGCTATTTTATTGTTTTCTGCCTTCCTCTTTTTAATAAGTATCTTGATCTTCTGGTATATGGTGTAATGTGCAATTATTTTTTATTTGAGCCATAAGGACTGCTTCATGTATCACACCTTTATTTTAAAAATGAAAAATAAGAGAGAAATAGAAGGCACTAATTGGAAGGGGCAGTTTGCAAAGTGACTGGGAGATGGCCAGAAACTGAATCTCCAAAAGTTGCCCAACTGGTCCAGGTCTTTATAGAAAGGGCTATCCCAGGTCTTGTCTCTACTCTGTTGTGGTAATAGGTGAGGTTTGGAGGATTATCATTCTTTTTTCATTCTGCTTGAGCTCCTGAAAAAAAAATGAATAAACCGATTTTAAGAAATTTAGTTTCTTCCACTACAATTTCAATGCAGACTTCTTTAGTTTAGCACTGCTTAAATCAGTGATTGAGGATTAGCCCATTTCAAACAGGAGTGGTGTTGGCCTACAAAATGCTGCTGAATTCTCTTGCTGGAAGTCACATGCAGAGACTGAAAAAAACAGTTTAAATGGCCTTATTTCCTCCAGCAGTTCTACACAGTGAAGGCCTCTTGAAAAAAAAAAAAAAAAAACAACAAAAAACGCTATAAAATCAGCTGTCAAGCTGCTGGTGTTTATCATGGGTGACCACAAAAATGAGTGGTCTGGAAGCAGGACAGAGAGCTCACAGTTCTACTGGCCATACATCTTTTCCCTGTGGGCTCACTGGAAGGTCCTTTTGCTGTTTTCTGTTCTGCTGAAGCAGTGCACAAAAACAAGGGGTGGGCGATTTCTGTGCCTGCGCCTTTGGAGAAATCCTTCTGCAGTCACATGTTGCAATTGCAGGCAGTTAAACTGAGTTTATGGCATCATTATGATACCATTGTGCCATCAGCAGTCAAAGCTCACACCTAGCTCTGGATTCTGCTTCAATTTATCAATTACCTTCAAAAATGCTTATATTAACTCTGCTCTGCTTCTCCACTATCATCAGGTGGAAGGACATTCACTGTCTGATGTAGAGAAAGGTTTTTTTCCCACCAAATTGGATTATTTCCCCACTCCCAAAGGCAGCTTTTATCATAGCTTTCAGCAGAGGATCTGCCTGGATAAGGAGGAAAAGCATGGTCAGGAAAAATGATGGAAGTGATGGGAATCAGAGGGGCTGCAGGGAGGGTCATGTTACAAAACTGACACTCGGTACATGGAGGCTCAGGGAAGGTCTCCAGGAGGCAAAAAGAAGCTGTGATAAGAAGCCGCTCACATAGGTCACCCTTGCTGACACAGTCTGAATAACAATGATTGTCAAGACAAAAACACGAGTGTGAGAATGTGTGTAAATCAACATTCCAAACTGCCTAAAAGCACACAGTCCCACACTTTTAATCCTATTAAAAAGAAAACAATCATAGTCAGATCAATAGCAGCCAAGTAATGTGCTGGCCAGCAGCTTCTCCTGATGGAGGGGATGGTGCCAATGTGTGTGAGCACACACGTGTGTGGTTGTGACTTTTAGACATGGAAAGGTATTTTAAAATGTGCAGGTGTATATCAACATTTGTATATATCTAGAACTATTGAACTTGAGCATGAATGTATAGTTCCTGACCTGTCATTAACAAATCAATAAATCACTTTGATCATAATTTGTTTTAAACTATGTGAACTGGGATCTTTTCCCTGAGACAGAGAGTGGGATTGGCAGCAGACGTGAGAGACATAGAAGATGAACTGAAGGACAGGTTTGGCAAGAAAACTGAGAAAAGAATCAGAAAAGACAAGGCATACTGGAGGGAGGAGGTAGATAAAAGGTAAAAGGTGTTTGGAGGTGATGTGAAAGATTGTGCAACTTTTTACTCAGTCTGAAATAAAATCTTTGATTCCCCAAACTCATAACTGCTGTTTTAGGAAATATGAATCTCATCCCATTTGGGTGTTGGTCCAGGAGGAACATCCTGCTGCTGCTGTCCTTTACTTAGTTAATTCATGGAGAAGAGAAGCAAACACTTAAGGTCTTGGTTCTGTTCACGTATGAAGTAGGTGACAAGACCACACCATTGATTTGGTTTTGCTTCTACTCCAGTCACACACCATTTTCTCTCAGAAGAATATGATCATGACTGTGAGGCTGCCAAAAATTAGAAATGGACAGGATCCAGGTTAGCAGTATGACCTTAATTTGGCCACCTTTTTCATATAGAATGTAGTTTTTAATTACAGGATCACACACTCAGTTCTCTCAAGAATACTCCTACTTAGTGCATCAAAAGGACTTAATTAGCAGCTGTTCAATATTTTCCTTGGCCTCATTGTTCAATATGTTGCCCTGGGTGTAATTTAAAAAAAAACACTGCTCAAGCCCTGCTCTGAAAACAAAATTATTAATTTCCTCTGGGGCTTTTCTATGATGCTCATCACCCCAGAATCTGAGTGCTTTGCAGACAATTAATCCATCATTGTAAAAACCAAGCGAAATTTGAAAGCATTGTCTCCATTTAGGGAATAGAGGGCTGAGATATTGGCAACCCACAGATATTGGGTGTCCAATGTGAAATACTTAAAAACTGTTAAAATGGTACTTTAGCATTACAGAAGATCTTACATATTGATGGATCAGTTCTCATGGACTTTGCAAACTGAACCCTTCAACATTTTGCAGAGCAGACCTACAGGTACAGACCAGGTAAAGATGAAGAACATATCAGATTCTCAAATCGTTGCATACTGAGTTCTCAGAAGGGACAGGTATAGAACTAATTTTCTCAGGAAAAAAGTCACATTTCTGTTCCTGCCTCAGCCACTATCCATCTGTCACCTCTGAAATGAACAAGGAAAAGGGATTTATAAAAAAAAAATCCCATTCTTCAACTTCATTATTGAGGCATCTGTGTGTTAGCTGAGGCCAAACTCCTGTAGAGGAAATATTAAGTGATCTTTGGTTAAGTTACTTTTGTAATATTCAGACATGGGGTGACAGGTTTACATAAGGCCTGGGGGTACAGTGTCAATGGAGGTGTTCTGCCATTTTCAAATTTTAGATATTTTAATTGTATTTCCTTATATAAATTAATGTATAAATGAGTGTATGGCCACTCACATATGCAATATAAAGTAGAAGCTTTTTGATTTACCAACACTGAAAAATATGAAATGTAACCAGGAAAAAGTCACTACCAACTGCTCACTCTTTGGAGATAGAGAAAAGCTTTTGAGTATTTTGTATTTGATAAGCAGTAATATGCAAAGCTAAAGATCCATTTTCTATTGCTTTCAGGCACAATTAATCTTGAGCAGCCTGGATGGGCAGCTCCTCTGGATTACAGAAGTGACAGAAAAATATGAAAGCTCCACAAATTTCTTGCTAAGGCTCTCTGTGCTATTCCAGCTGTGTACTCACTAAGAAGATCAGCAAACTTTCTAGCCTGGAATTTGATTAAATTAGTCCCCACATATATACAAGAAAAAAATACAATTTCTGTTTCTAGCTAAGCAATATGAATCTGCTCAGTTTTACTATATCTTCTCAGTAATTGTTAAAACAATAATTAAGGACTGTAAAGAAGTTACCCCCATAATGTAGTATATAGGTCCCCTAAGATAATTAAGATTATATTTTTCAGTATCTGTCTTTTCCCAGGATGTCTCCTGTGTTGACAGCCCTCAGTTTTATTCATCCTTTGATACAGGAATTTTCTTCTCCAAAGTCTGTAGGACAGACCTAATGTATTTTCTTGATCCAATGGCCTAACTCAGTTAATTAATTTGTCAGCAATGAATTTAATATCACTTTATTGGAACAATATTTAATGGGAATGGAGACGGCTATGAGGAGACTCTGTTCTCAGGTCTTTAGAGAAATTTGTAGCACTGAGAGGGCAGGAATCACTAAACATGCAACCTGTCTGGTCTAGCACAGATATACACATTTCCTCGCATACTGAACTACGTGAAGAACTACGTGTACTTTATTTACAATAATTTCCCAATATCTATCACCTATGTTAGACAGTCTGTCTCTACCCTCAACCAATCCAGAAGTGTCACCATCACAGCAGAAGATGGAGGACAAGAAGAAGGAGAAAGACAGGACATGCCCAGATTCCTCCATCTTGCCTCTTGAACCCCAATTCTAAAACCCCAAAATTCTACTTTTTCACCCTGTGACAAATTAACCATCATTCTACTCAAACCCTTGTGGCTTGTAAATCTTCATACAAACCTGGTAATTTTTTTCCATGGACTAAAATCAAAGGCACAGGTGTCTTTGACTCAGTGCCAAGGTCTCTGAGCCCCCTGCCGGGGTCTTGAATCATTCAGGGCAGCCAGAGGAACATCCTGGGTCCTGACAAACATCATCCTGAACAACCCTGCAATGGTTGAAATGTTTATTCTCAAAAAAAGGAGTGACTCTGACACTGAGGCACCACAATAAATAATGTAATTGCCAAAACTGCCATTTTTACACCATGTCTAGGCCAAGCCAACAGCTGAACTCTGGAACTGCCCCGTTAAAGGCAGCCCTTCAGACAGCCCTTGCAGCACTTCAACATTTAATTGCTTCTAATAACACCAACCATAACGCCGATTTCAGAATTTTGGTCTTTTCTGATGCAAGTCTCCTCCAGTGAGCTGAAACAGTATGGAAGAAATTAAGCAAAAAACTTAAGCGAAGGCTTCCAAACTATTGTCTGTGCTTTGGATTTTCATCAAAATTGATGTCCTTGCACAAAATTTCAGAATGTTTTTTGCTTGCTTCCTAAGAATAGTTAGTCAAAAAAAATCTGCTTATGAATTAAGATTACTAATAAAACAGCATTATTTTGCTATTTTTTTTCCTTATTTAGAATTCTTAAATTCTTTTACTTCAGTTGTTACTTTGTCCTTTTTTCCTTGCTGTCACAACAGTGCAGGTCATGTACTTGTCTCAGGCACTCAATAGAACAGCTTAAAATATCTACTAGCTATAATTAATTTTTAAGAAAATGTGATGCCTTTTTTTGTCATTTCTTCAATTAATTATTCACCACTGTTACTAAATAAAAAGCACTTGGTGCATTTGCTTGTTTCTCATTCCATTTTGACCTGATGCTGAGGTGTCTCAGTTGATTAAAAGAAGGGCAATCCACTAAGAAAGTCATTAATCTGGTTCATAAGACATTAGAGCATAATTCTGTGCTCTGCCACCAACACTTTGTGTGTTCTGGTGCTGGTCATTTATCACTCAATCTGATGGCTCCAAGATGAGGATGAAAACCCTCTCCAGTTCTCTGCTCCTGCTGGAAACACAAACCCTGGATGTCCCTGCATGGAAACATCAGCAGTGCTGCTGGGATCCTGTCCTGCTGTCCCCTGCATGTGCAGCCACCAGGGCAGTGTTTACAGTTCTGGTTAATAGCTGCTGTTGTGACTCACAAATGTGTCAGTCAGGCACAACAGCGGGTGCAGGAGTGTTGGAAAGGGTATGGAGAGGATAAATTGTAGGAATCACTGTTTACCAAGAGCAGACAAACTGCAAAGCCCCTTTATTTTTCTGAGATGCTGCCAAGTGGGGTGTACTAACACATTTCCAGAACTATTTAGCATCTCTAACTTCTGCTGAAGGTGAGAGAGCTGTGGCTGCTGACCAATATATACTGTTTTATTAAACCTTCCTTACAGCTTGTCCGTTCTTCCACATGTTGGTAAATCTTTTGGGAACAGGGAGACACAGAGGTTCTCTAGCCTTGTGCTACCACAGTATTGGATCAAGTACCTAATAAATTAGCTCAGTAGCAAATGTCCATAAATACACAGATTTCCCACGCAGCTTGACTCTCTCTGAAATTATCTTTGCAAGGGACCCAGATACACTTGAAAATAGTCTGAACATAAGTTTTGCAAAGTGTATTTTTGAAAGAGTGTAAGTTACCAAGAACACTAAGTGTATTTTTGGCTAGTGATTTGAAGAACTAAAGTTAAATCTCAATCTCTCAGAAGGACCTAGGAGTCACAATCACATAAGCATAACTTAAAATTTATCCTTCTTGTTATTACAAATTGTTGCTGCTTCCAGGGTAATTAATCTCCTCTTTAGCCAGAAATACCAAGCACTCCAGCTAGCTCAAAGTGATCCAGCAGCTGTTCTTAGGCACTTTCTACTCATCAGCAAAACATATGACTGAGCCTTAAAAATATTGCTGGAGATACTGTTCCAGAATTCTCTTATATCTGAATTCCATTTATCCAGGAACTTCTTACATGTTGTCTTATATATCAAGAGTTCTATTATTATTATAGTGCAAGGATTCTATATTGCCAGAGTCTCATACCTCCTCGATGTTTCTTGTAGGCAGCTCCCCTAGGCACTGACTGCTCCTGGTCCTCGCAGCAGCCATCTGACTCCAGTCCCCACCAATCCACTCTTTTATAACACTTGTTCTTATTGGCTACAGGTCTGGCTTGTTAAGATCAGGCCTGCTTCTAATCTTTTGTAATTAGTCCAACTGCAACTTTTTGGGGGATAAGATTACATTCTATACCACCTTCATTTACCCATACTGTATCCCCCTACGCTTATGTGCATCTAAAAACTGACCAGAGTGCCAACAGCAGGTATGGGGTTGGTCATTGAATTACAGAACCTCTATGCATGCTGGGGGAAAAAAAAGCCAAACAAACAAAACAAACCAACAAAACCAGACTGGAGAGTTGTTTCTTGAATATGTATGTCCAGAAATTTCTGAAACTGATTCTGGCAGTAACACTGGCTGTAACGGACTAGCTCTGACTAACCAAGGTTCACCAACCTGCTCACTCTCTCTGGTGTGACGTGAAGATAGCAGAAAGAAATCAAGATATGTACACCAAGTTAATGACAGTTTAACAGGGAAAGCAAAAGTTGCACACACAAGAAAAGAAATTGAATTAATTCAATGTTTGCATTGGCAGGAAGATATTTATCCACTTGCTGGAAAGTTCAGCTTCAGCACATCCAATAGGGAAGAAGAACACCCTTTTTCTTCACCCTTTTCACTGAGTTTTTCTTGTAAAGCATGACATCATCTGGTATGGAACATCCCTTTGTCAATTTGGGTCGAGTGCTCCAGCTGTGTCCCCTCCAAACCCCTCACCCAGCCCCAGCCTGTGCAGTGGATGTGCACAAGGAGAGCAGGGCAGAGAGAGAGAGACAGAGCCTTGATGCTGTGCCTGCAGTTTGTGCCTTGCTGTGGTACCAGCCCTGCTCTGGCCAAAGCACAGCACCTCATGGGCTGCCATGAGCAAAGTTCACTCCATCCCAGCCAGACCCAGCACCCCACAAAAGGTCTGAGAAACCCTCCTCTAACTAGGCAGGACATTATTTACATTGAAGCCTGAATCATACTGAAAGAATTGTTTGCTATTCCCTTTTGGTTTGAAGACATTTATAAATGTCAAATTTTGTTTGTAGGGACTAACCCTGTGTGTTGTGTTGTGTCTGTATAAGTTGGACTGTTCTGTTCCCTCCTGTGGTACACTGAGATGTTTCTGTTAGATAAAACTGAGATGTTTCTGTTAGATAAAACTGAGATCTGAAAGTCCCATGCAGAAAGGAACTGCCTGTATTGGAAGGAGTAAATGAGTAAAATACATACGTTTGCTACTGGTTCTGTCATTAGTATGCCTTATTTTACTGGCCATAGAAATAAATTTTATTGGCCATAGAAATAAAATGAAACACCAGTCTGCTTTTTTTTTCTGACTTAATCGATACTTGTATTTAATGCAAAATATCCTGATTTCTGAAAAATATACCATTTGCAAGAATGGCAAAGATAGGAAAATAATGCATTCTCCAGCTGAATAAAGAGAAACACATTTTTCAAGGTGCAGTAGATGAGTCAGAACAAAAAGTAGTGTGAGAAGTTTATACCTGCATCTCTGTGGGTAGGTACCATACTGAAAGGGTGCTTTAAATTGCTGTTGGTCTGCAACCTGAAGCCTTGATAACAGGAAGAAGATTCTGATAATGAGAAAATTAAAGCTTTAAAGAAAATTGGGAGATGATCTTTTCATTGACATGACAAAGACCCTTCTTTAGATCTTCTTTGCAAGTATAGGGGAAAGAACTAAGCAATAATTTCTCTACTCTTTGTCTGGATTGTTAGGATAAGAACAATTTAATGAGCATATAGAATTGAGAGTTTTCTTTTGAATCCTATTTTGTCAAACTAGACACAGGGCAGAAGGTTCTATGGCTCAGCTCTATGTCACTGCAATGAAAATCTTACCAAAAAATGAACACTAATTACCTATTTCAGATGCTGACATTAAAAGCATTTAAAGAACGAAATTTTTTTTAAAAACTCTGCAAAAATAATTTAAAGTGCCTTCTTAACCTTTTCTTCCAAACTAGATGTTATTTGTTCTTCAGTTGATTGCCATGTAGTAAACAACTAAATGGCAACTACTGAGGGTGTGTGCTGACATGCACTGAAGCTATCCTAGGATATCAGTGCTAAAGTATAGCAACAACCAACCCAAAGAGACATGCAGAAGGTCCAAGGAAAGGAAAATCCAGCATATTGCATAGAGAGGGAAGATTCCAGAACTAGTGTAGGAAGCAACTATCAAAACCTTAAAAAAGTGAAAATCCCATTTGTAACTGAGAAGGAATCTTGTCTGGTTGCTCATTTGGGGACCCACTGGCAAAAAGGGGAGGCATTCAATTTCCTACACCACTGTCCTCACACTTATTTTATAAGTTGCTGATCCCAGCCAATGAACTCATGCTTATATTTCGTATTTAGGGCTGATTTCATGTGTAGGAATAATCCCTCATGGGATTCCCAGGATCCTGAGGGTGTTGCACTGGAGTGTCTGAGAGCTGACTGTAACCAGGAGCAGAACAAGCTGACCTGGGCTGTGCCCTACTCCACTTCCAAATACATGAAGCTCAGAAGAAATGATAGGACCATAATCCCTATGGCCCCAATGTTCCTCTATAGATTACCCTCTGCATTTATCTGTATCGGAGTCTATCCCAGCACTATTCCAGGCACTTAAGTATAGTTTAGAAGGACTCAGACCTAAGTCCTGAGCAGAATATATATTATATATATACATCCCCCTGCAGGAATGCACCTGCAGAGCCATTTCAGAAGCCTGGCTTTTCCTGTCCAGCAGACATCATGATGCAATGCAGACAAACTCCTGAGCTCCCCCAGCTTGGGGCAGGGTGCCAGCCAGGGATGCAGCTCTCTGTCACTGGGGGAGAGGCCAGGAGAGGCAGATCCAGCCTGCTGCTGCTCTGTAATGTCACTGGTGGGCGAGGGTGCAAGGCTGAGGATGGGAGCTGGGCTGACACAGCCCTGGCTCACAGGCACGAGAGCTCCAAACCGAGCTGGAAGGGGAACAGAGCAGCTTTGTACAGCTGAAAAGAGCTGGAAAGGCATCGTTTGTAGTTCAGCATATAACCAGCTCTGAAAAAGAGAGCTGAGAGAGGAATATTACAAGTAGGGCAAGGATCAGGGGCACTATTGCTTTCATGTACATACACTCACACAGTTAATAAACTATCAAGAGAAGACAGACACTAGAGCGCAGCAGAAAATAAAAGCCATAAGGAGAACATTATTTTTAATATACATGTCTGCCAATCAAACACTGTCCTGGTAGTTTCAAAAGGTGACCTGGTTGCTTGGCCATTAGCACAGCAGACTGCCTTGTGGGGAAAATTAATCCAAGTCCAGTTGTTGAATATAATAGAAACTTGGCAGGGGAGATCTAATAATTACTGTAACTGTGCTAGGAAAAACAAGGGAGAAAAGAATACAGTCTCCCAGTCCATTTTGGAAGACCAGATGATTTTATGTGCTTAAAAAAATGAATGCAGGGCTCATGTTTGTGCATTAGGACAAAAGCTTATTGAGACAAATAGCTAAAAGAAGTATTGATGAAATCTTAGTATCTTCCAATTTTACTATAGCTCAAAGCATCTAATATCAGTATGTGCCTTTATTTTTCCCATTTATTGAACCCTTTGCACTGCTACTCCATGACTGCAAAGGTCCTAAGTATACCAGGCTAAAGCAAATCTGTCACTGATGCAATCAAAATTAGGATTAAAATTGCATTGCACAGTCTTCACGCAAAAGATTTAGGGCACTTTCTGATTTTAACCAAGTTGTGCTATAAAGTCTTTCTTTTTATATAGCACATTAATAACATGATAACATTAAGAGCTGATGAAGAACAATGCCCTATATACCAAAATAATGCCTGCATTAATTACATAAGGAAAAAAATTAATTTCAAAATAAAGGCTTCTCAAACTGAACTTTTCTTTATCTTCAAGGGGTTTGTGGGTGGAATATCTTGCTAATACTTTGCCTAGGTTAGAAAAACCTTTTTGTCATGATTACTTTTCCTAAGTCCTCATTCATGATTTTAACTCCTATATCTTGACTGGAAAAAAGACTTCATAATTAATTTCTGATAAGAAAACACCATATGCTGGTGTTACTGATGAAAAGTACAGAAAGCACATTAAAAGTTATTTGCTGCTCAGTTTTATGTAATGAACTTAATTCAGCTGTCTAAATTGAATTTATGGTCTAAATAATATTCCCTAACTAAATTAAAGACCCCTGCATATCAAAAGAAATAGGAACAGTAAAATAAACCAACTTTTGTTGTATTGGCTACGTGGGAAAATGCTGCTAAATATATGTATATATATATGTATATATTTTTAAAACATCTCTCCTTTTGCTTTCCCACTTAATGACCCTAGAAGTTTTACTAATGAAAAATAGATTATGTACCAACCCATATTGTTTGGACTGTGTCACGCTATTGAAGTTCTTGGCAGGTAGAGAATTATTTTCATAGACAAGATGTTAAATTCAATTGGGACTGGGTTTCTTTGGTATAACAGGACAATTACATGAAACTGTGCAACTCTTACTGCTATCTCTATCTCTTGGGCCTTTTTCTCAAGTTTAAAACCCACTGAGTTTTTGTGACAAAGTTTTGAGGCAGCTTTGTGTGAACTGGAATGAAAACCAACACAGAAATACTACAGAAAACCTAGAATCTCAAATATAAATCTCTTAGGCTATTTCAGTTTCCAAGTTCCGGAAGGAAAAAATAAATTAAATATATATATATATTCATATCTATTAAACTGTTAAACCACACAAGCATCTGGATTTTAACTTCTAGCATAGCAGTAGAGAACAGAGATTTTAGGAAGGCAGAGAGGCAGTTTAACCTTTATGAGCACAAGGCAGTACTTTCTAGGTAAAACAGAGTTGACAGATTTGCTGGCACAGTTATGATTAGCTATGCATCACCTACCATTCAAACTGACAGAAAAAAATTTATTCAAATTTATTCTATTTTTGTTAGATTTCTTTTGTGGTTTTTTTTGGTTGGGTGTTTGCTGGGTTGGTTGTTGTTGTTTGGTTTATTTTGTGGGGTTTGTTTGCTTTGTTTTGTTTTGTTATTAGTGTCTAGACTCATCCTGGGGGCCTTTAGGAGCTCTTTAATGCTGCACCACTTGCTCCACAAAACATCAATCTTTCCTGCTTCAGGTCATCACTGCTCAGCACAGGGTTTATAACAAGGGCTTGATAAACACTTCAAGAGTTTAATAAGCAAGATAAATATTACAGGACTTACCATACTGAAAACTAAAAAACCAAGTTCCCCCTCTTTATTTTATTCTGTCAGTGTGGTTTATAAATTAGATCATTGAGAAATCCAAAAAACATGCAAAAGAGATGGAGAGTTGTACATGCAATAGCACCAGTAATGCTCTGTCAGTGGTGCAGATCTAATTTCAGTGCCAGCCTGAGTTGTTAGAGCAAACTAGACTCATCATTCCCTGGTTGTCTACTGATCATAGGAATTGGTCATAATTTATTGCCTCCTCAGTGCCATGATCACCTTCACTAGGACTGCATGTTTGTAACATCCCATCCTCTTTTGAAGGATACACATCCATATGTATGCACCAGGGTTGAAAATCAATGTGGTCTTTTGTAGAGGATGAGGAACAGCAAAAAATGGAAAATGTGATGGCAAACAACTGAAAACATACAGAGAAGCTTGAGAAAAAAAAATTGCCTGCAGCAGGCTTGGACAGCAACTAAGGAGGGAATCCCTCTAGAGCCAGACTCCTCCTGGGCTGTGTGTGAGTGCAGAGAGGAAAGGACTCAGGTGAAGAGCCCAAGGTGGGGATTTCACTCACCCTGAAGAACCAACACTCCTGCAGGAGTTGTGAGCCAGGCCCACAAGGGACCTGCAGAGAATTCAGTACTTGGAGGCTTTTGCAAGTGAGAAACAAGACACAAACCACAGATTATAGCCTTATTCCCTTGAGGAGGAAGGGAGTTCTTGTGAGAGGAGGAAGTTCTGTGACTTCTGTAAGAAAGGAAGA
This sequence comes from Chlorospingus semifuscus, assembly GCA_035048045.1. NCBI lineage: Eukaryota > Metazoa > Chordata > Aves > Passeriformes > Passerellidae > Chlorospingus > Chlorospingus semifuscus. Next base: position 106,561,944 of record JAWWMS010000001.1, read on the forward strand.
AAGAAAAACCACAAGGGTTAACAGCTGAGATTTGAAGTAATGAGGCATTGTGGCTGCTCTGTCCATGCCCATGAGAGAGGAGGCTCAGAGCCACTGGAGAGGAGGCTCAGTGCCACTGGAGTGGGGATACAGTGCTGTCACAGACATCTTTTATGAAAAATCCCTTTCCTTAGGATTTTTCCTCCTGAGAAGCTGAGAGGCCTCAGGAACA
>JAWWMS010000001.1:106573350-106592703 GCA_035048045.1 Chlorospingus semifuscus
TATATATATATATATATAAGAAAACAGTATTTTCACTATTTTTGGATTTTTTTCTGACTGTCTCCAAGGTAGCACATCTGCTTGCTATGCTAGCTAGGTCCCTTATGCTTCATATTTTCATAGGGAAAAAAAGAAAAATATGACCATTCATCTATTAATTAGGTTTATCTCATTAAGGGATAAACTAACATCAGCCATTTTCCATTTATCACCATATCTGATATCTTGCTGATAATTTGTTCCTCTCTGGCCCAGCAGTGATCTGTACCAGCATGGCAGAGGGAAAGACTGAGCTTGACTCTTCACACCCACGAAAATCAAATTGCAACTGCTCTGACACATATATCAGTTCTTCTTCAAATGATAAAAAATCCAGTCACAAACAATATTTCTCCATGATTCTACCAAATATATGGAGGAAGAGATCAAAAAAGACTCATGCATATAAATAGATTACAGTTTTCATGTTAGCATGGTATTTTGTCTCATTTAATTAAAGTCATGCCTGTATTCAATCTGCCACAGCAGAATTCTGTGCCTGCCCTCTGCCCTCAGGCTGCAAACAGACCAAGAAAACAGCAACTCTACTCTCATCTGCAGGTGGCCTGTTCAAATTCTTTTCTCTTTACCAAAACCAAAAATCCCAGACAGAAACAGATGCAGCAGCTATTCCATGCAGGGGGAAAGAGCAGAATGGGCAGGGTTGCATCTCCTGGGTCTTGTGTCTGATTGGCACAAGCTCTGCTCATAAAAATGTCATGTGAGCAGCCCCTCTGAGTATGCAGCTTGAAAGAAAGGGGTTGGACCCCTGCAGCAGCTATAAATAAAACTGACAGGAAAAATAGATCTTTAAAAGTTACTCCTTTATCATTGTCACTCTCTTGGAGCCCTGCACCAGCTCCTAGTTTTTTATTTTGTAATTTTAAGTCATAGTAGGACACTGAAAAAGTATGATTCATTATTTCTATCTGAATAAGTAGCTCTGAATGTAGCTGAAGCGATGGTCAATACAATCTATTGCCCAAGTGAAAAGCATAATATTTTAATGTAAAAAATAAAATATCCAGGTTTACTAGAGCCTGCTGTGAAAATGTAGACTCAACAACACCTTGCAAAACCCAAATAACTAGAGCCCTAGAGAGGCAAGATCAAGCTCACAGGATCATATGTATTGAATACAGCTTTGAGTTTTTCAGAATGGATTAAACTTTCCCCTTACAATGTGTCCTTCCCTATTAGAGCAGGTTTGCACAGAGCTCCATCTGAAGGAACTCCCTCATTACTGGGTCTCTCTGAGCTGATCTTCTGCTATTTGGAACAGTCCTATCAGCAGGTGGACACTACTTACTAGCTGTCAATCTGAGTATTTTCAAGAATAAGTGTGAAAGGTCTATTTCAGAGCCCTCTAATTAGGTTCCATCGAATGAAACAGAAAGTTCCATTGAATGAAACAGCCAGGGCTGCTTCTGCAGAGCTGGAGGCATCACTGGCCTTACAACAGACTTCAGCTACTTCTTCCTTCCTCAGAACCTGCAGAGTAAAATTACACCAGTAAAACCTTAGAAGGGAGGCTTATTTCATAACACCTGACAAGGGGACACAGGATCAGACATCATGCTTTCCACTGCAGGAAAAAAAATTCAACAGCTGCTAAAGGCTGAAGAAAAGCATTGTTGGTTTCGTAGCAGCTTGCTGTCACTCTGGATCTAAAGGCTTGAGGCAAATCATCTCCATGTCAAAAAATAAGAGTGCCATTAATATAGAGATTTAGTTGTCAGTAATTTCAGTTTGTGCTTTCTGGCTAAACAAAACCCTATCCATCTCTTCCTTTGAGCTTCCTTTGCATCATGTATAGTGTGCTCCCACAAAACCCCACAGGCAAGTCTCCCCACCAGCTCTGTGTTTTGAAGCACCAATGATGTTAATTGCCACATGGCATCACATTTATTTTATGGCTTCTAGACACACCGTGCATGCACTGACAGTGTGTCAGGATTTCAGATCCCACACGAGATGACAAGTGTAGGAATGCTATCAATAGAGTTGTGTTACTGTGGGCTACCCCTGGCAGCTGGCTCAGTAATTCCTGAAGCCCACTCCACAAGGCTGTGATCAGATGGTGAGCTGGCACTGCAGTTCTGTCCCAGGTTCACTTAAATGTACAGCTCTTAGTGACAGCAGAAGCTGTGATTTCATGTTTGGCAGGGAAAGAGCATTAATATTGATCTGGTATCCATGCAACTCAAGTACACAGGACTGGTATGAAAGTGAAGGATCTGTTTTTCAGAGATGGAACTAAAATAAAGACAGTGATAAGGATGCAAATAAAATACTTGCAAAGTAGAGCTGAGTGTGGCTTTGCTAGAAGAAAAATGTTGCTCTGCTTTTCATACATCTAAATGAGCATTAGTTCTGAATCTCATCCTGCAGTCTTTAGATTCTACATGGATCTAAAGAGATGGTATATAGCATAAAGCATTTTCCATTTTTAAACTCAGGCTTCTCTGCACTGCCATTTCTAAGCTATGGGGTTTTCTTCCCCTTTGTAGTTGAGGCATTGCCTGTATGGCTGGAGAGAGCACAGTTTAGCACCTCTCTCCCTACTGGAATAGCACAGCACCCAGCTGTCCCCTACCAGCAGCATCTCCCAGGGAGCTGTGATGTGAGCTAAGCCCAGCAGGGCAAGCAAATGAAGATGACAAGGGAAACAGGGGAAAGAACACAGAGAAAAAACAACATTAGAATCTCCTCTGTACTTTTCTTCATATATTTTTCATATTCCTTTTTTGGCATTAAAAGCATGCAAAATCTAGGAGTCAATGGGATGTTTTGCAGAACAGCTTGAAGAGTGCATCAAACCAGGCAGAGCTGCAGCAATGGCAAGTGAAGCTCTGGCTCTACTGAGCCAATGGTAATTTCAGCATGTTCCAAACCACCCCACATCTTATCAAATTAGGCTACTTGTTAGGATTTCAGTTGGATTCAATTGACTTATTTCATTGTTGAGATTGGAATTACTGCTGGAGGAAAAATAATTCCTGGGAACAAGTGGAATGAGCTCCAACACCCCGTGCATTACATGACATTCTGGGAGCTATGGCAGGTATGGATTACAGCTCTGCACCAGAAAAGGTTCCCATCTCTTTTTGTGCTGAGTTAGTCAATGTGAGCTGCAAATTACAGCCACTCCTTCTCCCTGTTCTCCACTTGGCCTCCTGGACCTTCATGCATGGGTTCATCTCCACTGGCTAAAGGAAAAGGGCAAGGAAATGATTAAAACCTTTCTCCCTGTCCAGTCACATGCTCTGTTCCCAAGCAGGCTGCATAGAAACAGCATCTCTGTCAGGCATCAGTGGCAAGGAACAGCCCAAGCCCTTTCACCTTGAATTTCAGACTTTTCAGCTCCTCCTTTTTAATTTTAGTTCTACTTTCCTTGTAGCTGTGATATGAACAGACTATAAAAATCTGAACTCAAGGATTTTGAGTTAAAACCTATTAATAAAGAGAGAATAACTAACATTATCCAATTTCATTTTTTCCTTGTGAAAAAATTTGCAAATAATTAAATAATTTCACCATTTCCAGGTTTTGATTTACTAACAGTACATTGCTATTTACAGTTTACTAAAACAGTAGCTACTTGAGGCGGCAGAATTGTGTCCATACTTGCTGTTGCTATCCTATTATTTATTTTAGACTAATATGAAGTGTGAGAGGTGTTAATGCATTCTTCCCACTAAATACTTGCAGACTTTTCTTTAGTCTTAATACAGTAGTCTTGCCTTTGTTCAATTTTTTTTCTTGAACTTGTTGAAAATTGCCATAAATCTAAAACCCAGGTGAAGTCAGGCAAGCTGTCTCAGTGACCTTCAACATTTTTAGAGTTGTCTTTCTTACTGAAATATAGGAGAAGACTGATACTGGAAGTGTTATTTTAAGGCTAACAACTTGAAATTATGAATAGGCATGACAGAACATGAAGAAAACTCTTCTGATTTGTTCCAGAGAAATATATTTTTCTTGAATACTGTATTCACAGTGGTATTTCGAGACCTCTACACATAAAGAAGTGAGGCATACTTTGACTCTGAAAGCATTATGATTTCCTGTATTTATTTCATAGAATGACCTTGTGCAGAATGTAGAAAACTGAAAAATACTCTATTTGCTGTTTTTCACATGGCAGATATTTTCTAGTACTGGAAGAAGTATAATAACAGAGCTATCAGAAGTAGATATTTTGATTGCTATTTTGTAAAAATTATTTTTGAGGGATTTTCTTTTAACAAACAGTAACTAGAAAATTTAAATAAGTCAATGATTCTGGCTTTCATTGTTTTTCCCCCCCTTCCTCAGCTATCTGTCAATAATATGAAAAAAGGCAGTACCTCAAAAATGGAGATTAAAAAAATAGGTGAATGAAATTTAGAGCTTCATTAAAAAAAAAAAAAAGAATTGTCTGTGTCTCCTCATCTTGCAATGCAATAAAATATTTTGATATTCAAGATGATGTTTCCTACTAAGGAAAAAAATAATACATAAGTACAGAAAAAAAGGGGGAAAATACTTCTAGCAATGACTTACCAGCACTGGAACATCTGATGTTGATATCCCAAGTTCCCTCCAGATCACTCACTGGGGAAACAATTGCTCTGAATTCAAATCAATTAATAAATGAGAAAAAAGCTAACTGCAGCCATGGAGTTACTGGGCAGCTTATGGAGGTTACAGGAATTTGTCTGACTCTGTCACCTGATGCAGTAAAAACTTAGAAATGAAAACTATTGGTCCATCTATAAAATTTACCAATATGTCTACTATAATGTTAGTGTTAGGGCAGGATACTTGTCTTTCATGTTTTCAAGCAATCTCTCTTTCCTCTGCCTGCTCACTAAATAAGTGATTTGGTCTCCACTGTGATCCAGACAATGGGATTTTGGGCTAAAAAGTAGAGAAAGTAGACTTGTGAAAGGAGTAGTTGGCTCATAAAGGAGTATTTACGGCTCATATATAAAAAAATTTGTCTCTAAAACATTTCCTTAATATACTTTCTTAGAATCCATTGATGGACCTACAGCTTATCAACTGGCATAGCATGTTGCCTGCTCTGGTACTAATCTTGCCTAACTACTGATTTCTCCAGGAAGTCTGAATATGTGCATGTTTAAAGCTATTACGTAAAGAAATGCTGACTGACAAATAGAAATATAACAGAAGTATGCAGACACTGAAGGATGTTGCAAGTTTTTCATCCTGATCCAAAAGGAGCTGGAGTAGGCTGAAAATTTAGTTCATGTTCCTTCTCTTTTCTTTTCTTTTCTTTTTTATTTTTTAATTTGTTTTAAATTTTATTTTTTAAATTGCATGAATGCAATTTGAGCGTAGTGGAAAAAAAAAAACTAATAATTTCCTCATAGTTGAGCCGGTTCCCATCTAGATGTATTCCTCCAAATAACTGAATGTGAGTGTGGGTAGGGTGCAGAGGTCATGGATGGTGGGGTTTAGCTCATTTGTGTACAGGGATGCTGGAGTGGGACGTTAATGGGGCATTGCCTGCTGTGCTCTGGTTCTTTTATGATCCGTGAGCAGCAGTAGTGAAGAATTCTGCTCCAGGATATAATGAAATGGGAATCAACTGAATAACCTGGAAAACATTCCAGGTTTGACAATCAGGTATGTGGGATAAAATATTTATTGTATAAGGCAGGAAGAAGAGAGAGAGATGGAGTGTGCAAAAAGTGCATTCAAATTGCAAAATTAAAATTAACTCCTTATGTCATCCACATTAAATCCAAAATGTTGTGATGGCATTTCTTTACTAAAGCATCTATTATTAGTATTATTTATTTGGATACCCCCAAAATGAGCTTTGTTTTTGATGGATAGATACTAAAAAGTGTCTCTGCTCAAAAGATCTCACAAAGGAAGAAAGTACAGGGTGAATATTGCTTTAGAGTGCTTGTCTTTTCAGCCTTAATGTTTTTTAACGTTATAGTTTGTGTATAACATAAAGCAAACCTTGAAAATATGTTTCAGTGACTTCGTTGAATGCCCTCAAAATGTAATCCTCATTTTATGGTTAATATCCATAGAGAGAGCTATACAGCTTTATCTTAAAAATGCTAAGCTGCAACAAGCTGAGGAATGACATCGTGAAGTATTCACCACATCCCAAATGGCATTAAAATTCAACCTCCTCAATGTCTCACTACCTGGTTCAAAAAATTCACCCAGCCCTAAATTTATGCCTGTATGGACCTGTGAACCCTGTGAGTGGAACCCTGAATTTTGTGCTGAATCACTGCAGGATCAATACTCAGCCATAGCATCTCTAAACTTACATGTTTTGGAAAGAAGGGACAAAAAGGAACACTCATCTGGAGGTCAAGCAGGGAACATGAGAATTTGAAAAAACAAAGTGCTAATTGTCTCTGATTTCTGTGCAGATTCCCTGATACCTTTACAGAGGTCATAGCAAGGAATTATTTTACAAATATTTGTACAATATTGTCTTCAGAAAAGTGACATTTAATAGGGTCACAGAGGGGTTTGGCTTGGAACAGGCTTTCAAAGAGTATCTAGCCCAAACTTCCTCCTATGGGTAGGGACACCCTTCACTAGACTGAGTTTGTTCAAAGCTCCATCCAGCCTGACCTTAAACACTTCCAGGCATGGGTCATCCACAACTTCTCTGGCCAAACTGTTCCAGTGTTTGATCACCCTCACCTTAAAAAGTCTTCCTAGTGGCCAGACCAAATCTACTCTTTTTGTTTAAAAACATTATCCCTGGTCCTGTCACTGCCTGTTTACAGGCTTTGGCAAAAACTCTCTCTCCATCTTTCTTATAATTCTTCTTTAAAATATAGCAAGTCTGCAACAAGGTCATCTCTTTTCCAGGCTGAATAACCCCAACTCAGTTTTAATTTGTGAGATGTGCTCCAGGTCTCTGACCATTTTTGTGGCACTCCTCTGGACCTGCTCTAACAGGTCCATGATTTATGCTGGGAACTCCCAATTCTGTCAAGGTCCCTCTTGATGGCAACCTTTCCTCAAATGTGGCAATCACACCACTCACTTGTTGTTTCTGGGACAATTTCTCAATTATTCTTTCAGGAAGGAAAAAAAATGTAAGGAAATCTTCCTGTAAAATGGCCATCTGAGAGGCATAATCTATTGCTGAGCTTCTGGGGTATTTGCATTTTCTTTAGTGATTTCAGTACATTTAGTGTTTACATTAAAAAGCTTATTGTACATTAACTGTGTTAGCATCAAAGACTACAGCCCATGAAATTCTGAGAAATGGTACTTATAGTATGGCAATTTATTTCTAAGTATTTTTTCATTGCCTGTAGGAGAGAAATGCAACATGAGAATAATTCTCTGCCAACATGCTTTGTAGTTTATCAAGCAAAGTAAATAATAGCGTGGGAGGTGAGTTGAATTAAAATTTCAAGGACTGACTATCTGAAAAGGTGGACCACAGTACCAGTGCAATCAGCTTTTCAGTAAGCTTTCACTTGGTTTTCCATTTTTGACAAACCACCTAGGCAGGGAGCTCCCTTGGGCTCCTTCTGTGCAGCCAAAGGTACTCACAAAAAGCTGATCAGGATGTGCAGCCTAGTAAGGTGTTTTTGAGAGTCCACCAAATGAATGCTAGAGTGAAAGCATGGCTCAACAGAGCTTAGTATTTTCTGTTACAAGGAAAAATATACAGATGTTCCACGTATAGCAGCTGCAGATTGCTCAAGTTGACTGAAAGTGGATATCATGTCCTATATTAACAACCTATCAAAGGCTTAAGATATCTGAAGAAAAATTGGAGACTGCAGAAAATAAATTATATTGCAATCCAGAACAGTGTTCCATAAAAATAATAAATTGATTTATTTTTAGTCCTGACTTCATGTCAGTCATTTTTCTTCATATTTTCTGGGTTTTTCCTATATACTCTAGATCAAACTAGGAGGAGGATTAATTAATTTTAAAATTAAATTTGGAGTATGTTAATAAAATGCATGTAATACTCTTAGAGCTGAGCTGCAAATTACTTCAAAAGTTTAAAACCATAGCATTTTCTGAAGAATTTTATATATAATACTAGGTTTATGATGCCATTTATAGGTAAAATGTTACATTATGCTAAATCTAATGGCTTAATCATGAAACTTGTTGCAGAAACAAATGAACATGCTTCAGCTTTAGGAATAGTGTTTTATTAGTAACTCAACATTATTTCTCTTGTTCAAGTTCAGCTAACTGTTCCTCAGGCACGTACACCATGCACTAACAAATGCATCATGCGTGTTGTTGGCCTCAGGTATCAGGGGTCCCTTGTCACAGACATCTTTTTGTGAAAATCCTTTTCTTGGGATTTTTTCTTCCTGAGAGGCTGAGAGGCTTCAGGAGCAAAATGTAAACAATGGTTATCTGCTGCTGTGGAATGCAACAGGTGCATCTGTGATTGGTCTCATCTGCTTGTTTGTAATTAATGGTCAATCACAGCAGAGCTGACTTGGACAGAGAGTCTGAGGAGCTGCCTTTGTTATCATTCTTTCTTTTCTATTCTTAGCTTAGCTAGCCTTCTGAGATGAAACTTTTCCTTCTATTCTTTTAATGTAGTTTTAATGTAATATATATCATAAAATAATAAATCAAACCTTCTGTAACATGGAGTCAGATCCTCATCTCTTCCCTCATCCTCAGACCCCTGTGACCACCATCACACCTCCCAACCTCTGCTACCACCTGGGCTGCAGAGGGAGCAAAAGGGAGATGTACCTGCTTGGCTCTGCAGAGAGCTCCCCTCCTGTACATGTAATCCTCAGAGTTCATGATGAACATCATCTTGTGGGTGTTGAGTTTGAAGCGGCAGTCGACGTTGCAGGCGCTCTCCACCCCGATCAGGCGCTTCCAGGAGCTCTTGACCTCGCTGCGCAGGGCCCTCACCTGCTTGCACTGCCACTTGCGAAACTTCTTCAGGTTCCTGCAGCAAAACAAGGATGACAAAGGATGTGTCACACCTGGTGGAGTGCTCTTCTCAGCTGACAGGGCTCACAGCACAAGTATGGGACTTGTATTTGCTTGTTTTGTGTTTCAGGCTCTCTCCGGGATCTTTCTCTGTATCCTCTGACAAATATTTAGTGAAATGGGAACAAAGCAGACCCAGAATCCCATCCAGAGTCCATCCTGCTCCATTCCAAACACAGTTCCATGAACAAACCTCAGTGCAGTGATCATAAATTTCTCCTTCAGCATTCCCATGCAGCTCACTGGGCTGGAGCAGCCCCTCAGAGGTGAGGGCATTCCCCCAGGGCTGGCACAGCACCCAAACCCCTGGCACAGGGGCAGGGAGGAGGCAGCAGGTGTGGCTCAGGGCAGGGAGCAGCTCACCTTTGCAGAAAGACCGGTTTCAGGAGGAAGCCATCGTTCTGGTTGTTGGGAGCTCCTTCCACCCCAACGTACTGCTCCATGTAGTTTGCCAGGTGCTACACAAGGGAGACAATTCCAGTGAGATTTCATTTCATCAGGACAAACATCACTGCAAAGAACCTGTTTATTTCCAAACTGATTATTCTGAGGCTGATTTAGGTTGCTACTCTTTTGCTAAAGCACCATTTCTGTCAATGGCCACAGACCCACAAATCACCTGCCCACCTCCCAGGCAAATTTATCCTCCTGGCAAAGCCTCACAGTTTGAACAATTAAGCAGGGAAATGAGTTTTCCTCATTTTTAGACATCTGCTCTGTGGTACCCAGACTCCATGGTCACTGTGGTGTTACCTGGACCTCCACAGGATCTTCTGTCTGGGTTTCTTCTGTATCCAGCAGCTCAATGGTCATGATCACCTGTCCTTTCCTCTGCAGAAACATGACCTGGGATAAAGTTACAGAAAATATTTGCCACAGGGGTTCACAATAAAATGCTGCATATTCACAAGTCATTTGGACAACAAATAGAAGCTAGGAGAGAAGCAGCAGAGCCACAATGTCCCCTCACTGCCTGTGCTCTGATTTTGGTACCTTCTCTCCACATTGCTCACTCTCTCACCTTGGAGCTTCCAAACCCAGAGATTTCTTGAATTTTTCAGTGATTTTGTGAAGTTCCCTGGCAGCAAGGTCTCACCTTGAAGCAGTTCTCATCAGCCATGCACCGTTCAGCCTTCCACTGGTAGCTGGTCTCCTTTGCTGCCCGGACACAGCGGGATGACAAATTCCCCCCAGCAGCTCCTCGCTTCCTCTCATTCAGGTAGAGCTCCACCACCTTCAGGCAGATGTCATCGCTCACTAGATGGTGAAGCTTCCATTAAAAAAGGGGGAATTCAGTCAGCAAACCTGGGCCAAGAGTTAACTCCAGTGTGTCATGAAAGGAGTGTGAAATTCAGCATGGCATCACACTCAGCTGAAGCAGCAAACTGCAAAGATTTCCCATATTTCACTCTCTTTTTCATGACTTTGCAATAAAAGGAAAAGAGGAGAGAGAGGGGCTGATGTGCCTTAACTATAAAACTACAGCTGGGAGAAAGATTTGAGTAAGAAGGATCTGACATTTTTTGTGTTGCCTTGCATGTATGTTACTATAGGACATGAAACAACATGAGCTCTACTCTCAAGGTGAAGAAAAGGGAAGTTTATTTTCTGATTTTAACATTTATAGTTTTCCAAAAGTGTCACTGGATTGGAGGGTAAAAATGTCACCTCTCCAATGACACTGGACAAACATCTATCAAATTTTTCTTCTTCTATAAAAGAATGCTAAACAATAAGTTATTTACAGAAAGTGCGTGAGAAAGTTTGTTACAAGAATGAAAACATCAGAAAACCTTAAAAAAAACTTAGAAAATCTTTAAAAAATCAGAACGACACATGTATTTTGAGCATGGCAGAATTTTGAAAAGACTGGAACCAAAAAAAATTGGGAAAGGCCAGAAAGAATAAACCCCCTAAGACATTTTTGTATAGAAGCTGAATTCTCTCCCTAAACTTCTGCTGGGGCGTTTCCCTGTCAGATTTAACTTTTGTCTGGATTTGCTCTGAGCTCAGTGCCTGTTGCTCTGCAGGGCACTGGGAGAAGGCTGGCAGTGTGTGAGGGGAGATGCCCAGCCCAGCCCAGCCCAGGCTCACCTGGCGCACGATGTTCTGCACCAGCTTGTCCATGGTGAAGCCGATGTAGGCGTGGATGGTGAACATCTCCCTCAGGGTGTCCTCGTACTGAGTGGGGTCAATGTTCCCATCCAGAAGGCTCCTCACCATGTCCAGGAAGGCTGGGTAGTACTCCTCCAGCTCCACCTCACCTGGCATAGGGAAAGGGAGTTCATTCCACACACAGAACAGGCAGAGTGAAGTCAAGCAGTGCAAGAGGCAGCTTGTCACAGACATATTTTATGAAAAATCCTTTTGCTAGGCTCTTTTTCTCTTGAGAAGCTGAGAGGCCTCAGAAACTAAATGTAAACAATAATTATCTGCTGCTGTGGAATGCAACAGGTGCATCTGTGATTGGTCTCGTGTGGTTGTTTTTAATTAATGGCCAATCGCAGTCAGCTGGCTCGGACTCTCTGGTCAGTCACAAGATTTTATTATCATTCCATTCTTTTCTATTCCTTGCTAGCCTTCTGATGAAATCCTTTCTTCTATTCTTTTAGTATAGTTTTAATATATCATTTTAATATAATATATATCATAAAGTAATAAATCAAGCCTTCTGAAACACGGAGTCAAGATTCTCATCTCTTCCCTCTTCCTGGGACCCCTGTGAACACCACCACAGCCCCTGGAGAGCTCTCCCCACAAGAGGCTTTACTCCAAACCCCCTTTATTTCTGTTCCCTGGGCAAATCTTGTTAGAGGAGCAGATCAGAGCCTCCAGCTTAGGTGAATTTCCTAAACAATTGCATTATCCCAGCGAGCCCAAGGGGTTGATGAATGCAACAAGGCTGCCCAGCCCAGGCTTTTTGAGTGTTCTTGGTGCAATTAAGCACTGGAAGCTAAGCAGATCTGACCTGGAGGAAAGCACTGAGCACACCAAATCTAATTAGAGCTGAAATGCAAAGGCCAGGCTGAAAAACTGGAGCAGAAGTGCAGGTTTCACCTGCCAGCTCCAATTCCCAGAGAGGTTGGAGACATGGACTGCATCCACCTGCCAGGAGCTCGGGGCTGGCACTGGGAACAGGAATCACATTTTGGGCCTCCTCAATCCTTCTGGGAGAGAAGCATTTGTCCTGATGTGACCCACAGCTTCCCAGCTGGCTTTCCTGAGGCTAATGGGATCCCCTGTGGAACCACTAAAGCCACGACCTCACACCCAGGTCACATCAGAAAACTGAAAAAGAAAAGTGGATTTAAAATAAAATCACCTAGAAGTAGGTTGGGTTTAGGCAGGTGGGGCATGAGCAGCTGTCAGAGCAGAGCAGCATCACTAGCAGGGTAAAAAGACTCATTGGAATTATTTTTAATACATTTTCTCTCAGTGCATCCCATTTCATCTCCCTGTGCCTCTGGAAGTCACAAAAACAGAGGAGCTGCTGCCCCAGACCTGCCCAGTTTTGGGCACTGTCTGCTGGGTGATTCAACAGTCTTGACCTAGTCCAGGCCTAAAAATTGAATAAAAATATTTTATTCCCATAAAATTGAGCCTGCTTAGTGCTACCCACCCACCTTCCTGCCTTCCTTACCTTCCCTTCACCACTTTAACCACGCTTTGCTTGTTGGCCAACATGCAGAGCTTGGTCACTGTCTCAAAGATGTGCTCACATTGCAGGATCACATCTCCCTGGAAATAAAAAAAAGAGGGATAAAGTCACCTGGCATCACCCCAGCATGTGATGGTGCAGAGAAACTCCTTTGGAATGACCAATTTAAACACCCTCTCCGGGGATTATTTAGGATTTATTTGGTCTAAAAAAAGGCAGAAGTGTGTCCAGAGAAGGGGATGGAGAATCAACCACAGCAGGAGAGGCTGAGGGAACTGAGGGGTCTCAGCCTGGAGAAAAGGAGGCTCAGGGGGGATCTTCTCATTCTCCACCACTCCCTGGCAGGTTGGGATTCCAAGTGAAAGTTTTCATGTTGAGACAGCAAGGATGTAAAGGCCTGGCTGATTATACACTGAATAAACACCAAGGAATTGTGTCATTCCAGGAGTTTATAGGATGGTACTGGAAGCATCAGCCCGTCACTTGAACCACCATCCCCATTTCCTACCTTCTGCTTGTTGTCCTCAGGAACATGAATGACCATGATCCCATCACTCAGGTTACTGGTGGAGATCCCTTCAAAAGAAGCCCAAATTTAGAGGGAAACACCAAACCCAGCTCCACACCATCCTCAGCTGCTTGCCCCAGGAGAAGCAACTCCAGCCCCACATGGTCACAGGGGAAATCACATTCCTGAAGGAGGGCTCCTTCCTTTGAGAGAAGAATATTCCCCTTCTTAGACCAAAACACACAAAGCTCCTACTTTGATTGATTAATTAATCTGAATTTTCAAAATATCTTCTGCAGGTCCCTTTATGTCACCCACTGTCCATAGCACAATTCCAACAGTGGTGATTTAAACACCTGCATGAGCTGTTTGCCCCAACTGATTTTGGTAACAGAAGAGGGGGAAGGATCCATTCTACGCCTGAACTGTAGTTCCAACAGCACCAGGATTAAAAAATACCCACAAAAGAGAGTAGGAAAGGTTTGGGTTACTTTTTCTCCCTGTCAGCAGAAAGTGATGTCCTCCTGCATTTAAACATTTCAAGGAACCCTTACTCATAAAAGCATCCTCCAAGGCTTTGTCCAGCCCCAAGGAAAAGAGGGACAGATCATTCCAATATCTTTGCAAGACAAAGTTTCAGAATGCCATCCTTCCTAAAGGATGCCTGGCAGGACAGGAATCCCCCCAACAACCCACAGAACCATCACGGAATGATTTGGGCTGGAAGGAACATTTAGGATCATCCCATTCCACCTGTCCTATTAGTCCAGGTTGCTCCTAATTCCACCCAGCCTTGGACAGTGACTCCCAGAGGTACCTTTCAGGGTGGAATACTCGATTTTCTGTTTGATCTTGGCCATCTCCACCACGTAGGCCGAGCTCTGGGTGAGCACCAGGAGCCGCTCGCGCGCCTTGAACCCGTTCCTGTCGTATTTCACCACGGGCGTCACGTACTGAGAACAACGAGCTGGAATCAGCATTTCCACCCCTGCAAGCTCCTGATCCAGGGGTTTGCATTCTCCTGACTGGAAGCAGCTCAGCAAGGTCTCAGCTCACAGGGATCTGGATTCCCTACACTGGGAAATTCAGGAGGCAGAATCCTGGGAATGATGGGGTCCCTAAATGCCATAACCATGGGAAGTGCAGGGACAATCCAGCTCTGCTCCTGCCCTGAACAGGGCTAGGAATGTTCTTTAAGCTTTCATTAAAAGGAATCTTAAATAATTTTAAATTAGGTTTGCAATTATTCCAATTATTTTGAGACGTGTCTCTAATTTAAAAGCAAGGAAATGGTGGCTCTGCTGCTCTTCATCAGTCCCTGTGTGAGCAACCAGCTCCAGGGCTCCAGTGAACGTAATTCCAAGAGTTCTGTTCTTCCCTTACCTTGATGTTCTCCCCACGGATGAGCTGCAGCACTTTGGGGTTTAGGTCATTCTCTCCTGAGGAGCAAACCATAAAAACAAACTGGGTGTGGGTGCCAGAGCCACAGCCCCAGATAGACACTCCCCACCCCTCAGCAAACTCCAGAGAGCTGATTTAGCTGTCTTCATCCCATCTGGCTTTTCCCCCTTGGAATGCTCCCTTCCAAACTCAGGGTGGTCGCCTCCAGCTGCTCCCAAACACATTTTGGTGACTTTTCCTGTCTGACAAGTAAATTCACACCGGGAGTTTCTGCCTGTTCTTGGGTCTGCTGTTGGTTCAGACCCTGATCCATCCATCCATCCCAGCCCCCAGGGAATTCTGCTCAGGTTTATGGATCCCAGTTTGAGAACAACCCAGCAGTGGTGTCATGTCACTGGATGTGACAGGGAGGAACTCCACTGGCAGGTGATGCTGCCTCTGCCAGGAGGGAATTTCTCTTGGAAAAGGAGTCTGTTTGGTCAGGCAGGAATCTACAGAGCCAGGAGGACGTGGCTGAGGCCCGCAGGGGTTTGCTGCACTCACTCAGGCGGGTCTCCAGGAAGGGCTGGCTGAGGCTCTCCAGGTACCCCTCCTTCTTCCCACTGAAAACAGCACTGGTCACCACCTTCTGCTGCAGCTGGTGGGAGAAGGAACAGCCTTGACCCTCAGAATTCCACCACAGGGAACACCAGCAGGGACAATGCAAACGCTGCCACTCCACAGCATCCTGCTGCTCACACACTGCCCGCCTGACCCGTGGAATCTTGGAATTGTGCTGCTTTTCTCCTGAGAGCTTTGGGTTATTCTGGAAAAATCCCACAGATTTTTGATATTTATGGATCTTTTCCAATTATATGGAGAGCAAATTTCATGCCATAAATTAAGCTCCACCTCTCTGCTCTCTCCATCATGAGGGACACCTGGCTCCGGGAGTTTGTGTCCTATGATGAGAAGTTTGCTATTATCCCTGAGGGACTGACTGGAGCAGCAGGATCAGAAGGTGCTGCCTGTGTCCCAGGTGATCCTCAGGGGTCACAGCTGTTTGAACTGCCACATTTGCATTCCAGGGGTTGTTACCTGCACTTTCCTCTCAGCAGTGAGCCCTCGGCAGTATTTCCTCACCAGGTTCCTCATGCAGAGTTTCTGGAGCATCTCAGATGTCTGCATTAAAAAAAAAATCAGGAAAAAATAAAGTAGGGAGGTTGTACAAACAGCTCTGCCTGTGCCACGAGCCTAGAACCCCGTGGGATTAATTTTGTCTTTATTAGAGCTCGTGAGTTCACTCTTCTGCCAGTGCATTTTCCCTTTTTATTGCTTAAACCAACAAGGAGCTTCCTCATTTCTCTTGCAAAGACCAACCACTGTGCTATTCCACCCATTCCCACCCAAACACAGCAGATCTTGGGATTTTCCAAAGGCTCTGGACAGAGGATGAGTCAGCAGCAGATCATTTTCTCCCACCTGGAATGTGCACACACATGGCCACCAAACAGGGGCCACCTCCACCTCTCCCAACGCCTCCAGAACCCCTCACCTCTTCCAGGATGGAGGGAGGCCGGAGCCAGCTCCTGTCCAAGACATTTTTTGGGAGGTGGTCTCGGAGCTTCATCAGGTAGTGATACTGTGAAAGCCTCACAAAGTCCCTGTTCTCTTCACAGAGGGGTTTCTTCCGATTGATGAAGCCGTTTATGAACCTACAGAAAATACCCCAGAAATCCATGGAAATGAGGGGAGGGACAGGCTAAGGATCACTGGTGTTAACACTGAGGGTCAGCCATGGAAATCTCAAGATTTAGAATATTCTAAATATTAACAATATTTAGTTCTGTTGGCCAAACCACAGCGCTGTGGAGTTCTGGAGGAATCAGCTCTGCTTCAGGGTTTAGGGGAGTGGAGAGGGAGGATGAAGAGAGTGGAGGGGCATGAGAAAAATTATGAGGAAATTCCTTCCCTGTGAGGGTGGGGAGGCCTGGCACAGGTGCCCAGAGAAGCTGTGGCTGTCCCTGGATCCCTGGAAATGTCCAAGGCCAGGTTGGACAGGGCTTGGAGCAATCTGGGACAGTGGGAGGTGTCCCCTTGGCAGGAGGGGGAACTGGATGGGCTTTGAGGTCCCTTCCAACCCAAACCATTGTGGGGCTCTGTGGCTGGGCAATATGGTTGGGACAGTTACTTCCTGATGGTCTGCACTGCCCACGTCCTCTTCTTGGCTGCCCTCCGTGCCAGGGCTCCTCTCCAGAAGGCCTCCAGCTTGATTGCTGCAAGAGGGAATCATTCCTGGGCTTTGGCCTTCACATTCACCCAGCAGGAGCTAAAACTGGTTATTTTGCAGCTCTAAAAAGCAGCTGGTGGGAACAGCAAGTTTGGAAGGTTTTGCTCTCCGTGGTGGATCAAGCTCCACCTGTGCTGTGGGGCTCAGCATCAAGGCCAGGCCTTGTCCCTGCTCTGCCTCCTGCTGTCCCTGCCCACAGGCCAGAAAATTGCTTTGAGCCTGAACTTCACATCAGCCTGCTGTGATAAGAGGGGTTTTCACCCCAGCAGCTGAGGATCAACCCCCAGGTACCCCAAAACGTCCCCAGTGTGTGACAGAAGCTGCTGCTGCTGCCCAGAGCTGCTCCCACAGCAGAGCCAAGAGCAGCTCGTGGTGTGAGGATCCAAACAGAACTCAAGGAACCTCTGGAAAAGCTCTGGGAATGCTCTGGGTGCAGCTGCCACCTCCTGTGACCCCAACAGCCCCAAGTGCTGCCCACAGCCCCAAGGATTTGGGACCGCCCAAGGCTCCAGGCCCTGTGGAAAGCCCCCAGCCCTAAGAGAATCCCCCATGGCAGAGCCTGTACCTGCTTTCCTCTTCTTCTGGTAGGCTCTTTTCCCAAGGAATCCTTTGTATTTGGCCTGGAGCCTTGAAACTGGAAAGAAGGCAGAGACATCAGTGGCACCTGCAGGGCCAGGGGGGTGAGGAGCTGAGCTCCTGCCCTCCATGGCACAGGGGACAGAGGGCACCAGAAGCTGCCCCTGTAGGCACCATGCCCTGTAGGCACCATGCCCTTCAGTTCTGCTTCTCAAGGGACCCCCAGGATGAGACAGAAGAGACCCCAATCCCAAGGGAAAGGCTCTTGGTGCATCTGGGCGTTGACAGGGGGGTACTCATAGGACTGAGGAGCTCCAAAGGAGACACAAATCCACAATTCAAGGGATTTCCCCCCAGCCTGGAGCAACTTTACTGAGTTTTCCATGGATTCTGAGAGCTGTGCAGACCAGGGTTGGGAGAGACCTTAAAGCCCATCCCATTCCATCCCTGCCATGGGCTGGGACACCTTCCACCATCCCAGGTCCCACCCAAGCCAGAGCCAGGAAGATCCCAGACCAAGGGAACTGGAACCTTACTCAGCAGGTGTTTTCTGTACTCAAAGGCATCTTCTGTGGCAAACAGGGTCTTTGGGAAACGGATGAATATTTTGGTTCTGAAAAAGAGACCAGGAGCAGGTTATCCATGGTGAGCCATCCTTCCTGAGCAGGCTCAGAGCCTCCCCCAAACAGCTGTAATGCCACCCAAGCCTGAGCTGCCTTGGGCTGCCCAGGGAAGCAGGAGAAGCTGGAGCCCTAACACAGAAATGGAAGAAATGAGGTTGGAAACAGATAAACCATGGAAACAGGTTATTTAAAAAAAATATATGTATTTTTACCATGGAAACAGGTAAAAATAATGAGGAAATTTGTGCATCTGGGGGTTTTACCTCTCTCCTTGCTCCTGTCACAGACAGGACAGAGGATCCAGGGCAGCAAACACTGAGCAGCCAGAGCAAGGAACTTACCTTCCTAATTTGTACTCCTCAGGCTTGTAACCAATGTGTTTGATGAGTCTCTCCACACCCTCTGCTGCTGGCCCATGCCAGTGTGGCCAGGTAGCTGGGCAGAGACTTTTGTACCTGAAACATCAGCAGGACATCAATGCAAACAACCTGAAGTTTGAGGAACCCCTTCCTGAAACCACCCCTGAAATTCTCTCTGCTTCACTCAAGGCAGGAGATGCCAATGCAGATAAAACCAATGCAGATAACAACAGGCAAAGGGTATTTTTGAAGCACAGGGGGCTTTGCTGACAACTCTCACTACTAGGACAGGAGTTTTGCTTGCTCTGCAGCCCTCAGGAGGGCAGGGTTACCTGGCCAGAGGGGAGGCAGCCCCCTCACCTTTGCAGGAAGAGCTCGTACTTGCGGCGGTAGGCGAAGCCGGCGCGTCTCACCCGCAGGTGCTCCATCAGCCCCAGGTACTTCACCTGGTGTCGGATCAGGAAATCATCAAACTTCCCTGCAGCAAGAGCACAGCTCCAATGGTCAGTTCTGCCTAGGGGAGCTCACCCACATCCCCGTGTGTTGGGGGAAATCAGGAAGGAACCAAATCCCCAATTACCCACACGGACAAATCTGCTGCCAGCTTGAACAGTGTTTAATCATGGAGTTTACTTCCCAATGCCTATCACCTATGTTAGACAGTGAGCTTCTACTCTAAACCAATCTGTAAGTGCCAACATCACAGCAGAAAATGGAGGCCAAGAAGAAGAAGGAGAAAGGCTGGACATGCCCAGATCCCTCCATCTTGCCCCCTGAACCCCCACACCAAAAACCCCAAAATCTACTTTTTCACCTTGTGATAAATTCACTATTATTCTACCTAAACTGTTGTGCCTTGCTGATCTTCATATAAGGTTGGTAATTTGCTCCATGGGTCATAATCAAACCCACAGGTGTTTTGGGCTCTGTGC
>JAWWMS010000001.1:106592803-106606394 GCA_035048045.1 Chlorospingus semifuscus
GTAATATATATCATAAAATAATAAATCAAGCCTTCTGAACATGGAGTCAACATTCTCGTCTCTTCCCTCACCTGAAATCCCCTGTGAACACTGTCACAGTCTCTTCTATGACAAGACATGCTCAAAGAGGACACAATGGTGATCATATCTTTGTAAAAGTCTGTGTGCTTTTTCACAGCATGGGTTTGGTTTTGCAGTTACCACTGATCCATTTTCCTGCATAATCAAACCAGTTCTTTACATCTTGTTTTCTGTCCAGTGCCCAGACTTGCAGCCACAGAGTTTGCGTACATGTATGTGAGAAGGTTACAAGACAGCATGTAACTCCTTTCAGTTCATTCCCCAAAACAAGACTGCTTTATTGGAAGCTCTCCATCAGGAACAGAAATTTCTCCATCTTTCTCCCTTTTCTCCCCTCCACTCAACACTGCTACAGTAGAACACCAGGCTGCTATGCAGAAATTTAGCTCAAGAGTTAAGATTCAGTTTTGGACCAAATGAATGAAGGAGACTCTTCCTCTTTGCTGCATCCACTCTGACAGGGAAACCAGGATTTGTCATTTCCTCAGGTTTGCCTCAGGCTTCCTCTTCTCTTGTCTCATGTTAAGGCTTCAGTCATTTCCTGAGCCTGGAGAGCAGGAAGAGGAGAAATGAGACCATCACCCACCACTGAGTTAAACAACGGAATTAGGAGACACATTTAACCATCTTAATGCAGTTTTAAAAGCCCTGCTTTTGCTTTATATTAATCTAAGTCTTGAAGGCTCTTTCAGTCAGGCAGATACCACTGAGCTTCATAACTTGGTTCTCACTGATGGATTGTATCACACAGATGCCAAAAAGGGACATAACTTCAATTAACTTCCTATCTGTTTGCAATAACAGGAAAGTAGATAAAACCAAATTATTCTTTTTATTTTCCACTTATCATCTCCATTATTGCTGCAGAAACAGCTTCTATGTGTCAGTACTGTGAGTCACACCAAAAAAACTAAATGCACCCATTTAAATTTTCTCAAGTAATTTTATTAAGTTGAAAAAATAGTTTCAAGATTATGCTAAGAGGTAAAAGTAGAAGCAGAGACACTTTCCAAAAATTCCCTAAGTGAAACCATAATAGTACAAAAATAATTTTCTAGTTAAAATGAATTTTCATTAGACGCAGAAATCACAAAACAATCACCTATCAATGACAGAAGACAATTATAATCAGTAGCAGCATGACAACTCAGTTTAGCAAGTATGTGAAGTTCTTGGTGTGAAATAATTAGAATCTCTGCTCTGCCTTAAACACTTTGCTACATTCATTTCTACCCATTTCCTCTTGATGGATTGAGACACACCACGTCTGACACAAGAGTAACGTAATGTATTCTGTTCAAGGCTGCTGATTTTATGCACATGTGCACAGTGACAAACAATTAGTGTAATGATGCAGTGATTGCAAAGCTTATCACAACATTGTATAAGATCTCATGCACCAGAAATTACCCTGACCACCTTGTCATGCTTTCCATTCTACATTACTGTGAAACACAAATTTGTACATCGAACCTGAAAGGCTGCAAAGGGATTGATCTCTACAAAGCCTGTGCTGAGGAAACACTGCCTTCCAGCAAATCTGGAAAATAAATTAAAAGTGATTAGGATGAAGGGATGGAAATACAGAGGCAGGGTTAAGAGTTGGTGCTTTGCTCAGTGTTGATTGAAGCAAGATGTTTCCAATGTAACCCCACTGCAGGAAAGCTGGTGGTGTGGTTTGTTCACTCCACTGCTGCCTGCCCAGAAAGCCCATCCTTGGCCAGAGCCAGGCTCCATCCATGCCCAGAGAGCCAGCCTGATGCTGGCATAGGCACCTTCAGGCAGGAGCACTCACCAGCTGCACTTCACCCATTGACACAGGCTGTTCATGGTACTACAACATCTCTGAAAGTGCCAATTACACCCCAAAATCCTCCAGCAAAGGTAAGAGAGGAACAGTGTTCTGTGTGTGCTCATTTCTGTCTCAGGAGTAAAGTGCAGAGGAACGTGAAGCAAGAGCTGTGAGGAATGCAAGCTGATTTCTCCCCTCTCCTTTTCTCTCGGGACTGTGAGCTGACAAAGCCAAAGGTGGTGGGGAGAAATCTTTTCTCCTCACCCCCTGCTTGTGCTGGGCAGACAGAGCAGAGGCACACAGGATGGCACCAGAGGTGTGTGCCCACAAGGCTGCAGGCTTCCTGCAGGGAGGAGGTACAGTTGGAGCAAAAGGAATATCCTAGTCATGGAATGGTTGGAAGGGGCCTTAAAGATCATCTTCTGGATTGGAAGGGACCTTAAAGATCATCTTCTGGATTGGAAGGGACCTTAAAGATGATCCAGCTCCAACCCCCCTGCCATGGACAGGGACACCTGTCACTGGATGAGGTCTCTCTGAGCTCCAGGCATCTGCTTGATGTGCCCACAATGGGAAAAGACACATGCAAGTAAGGTCACAGCAGCTCCCCGCATATTCCAGACATGGACTTTTCCTTTTTTCTTCTATAAATTCCCCCATTTAGCGCTTCTCCCATTCCCTCCTGAGCCATTTTTTACCTTTTGCTGAGTTTTGTTTCTCATGCAGAGCCCAGCAGTGAAAGATGAGCCCCTGTTTTAAGGGGCACAAGTCTCAGGGTGATGCAGCTGGGAGCATCAGTGCTGCCCTGGGCAGGAGGTCACCTGCCCTGAGATGGCTGCAGCCTGCTCAGAGGCTGAGGCACACCTTTCCCAAATTGGGGGAGCCAGCTGGAGGAGCATATGGTGCTCCTACACAAGCATGTTTAGGAAAAAAACTGTAATCTGAAGGGAAGAGGCTGAAAGGAGAGGTGGAGCCAAGAGGGACAGGGATTCCCTTAAGGAACCACATCTGTGGGCAACAGTGCTGATTTTAACAGGGATTGAGTTAATTTTTTTCATAGTAGATTCTATGGGGCTGTGTCTTGGATTTGTGCTTGTCACAGGGATGAGCTGAGCAGGACTTACACAGAGCCAGGCCTTGATCAAGCAGGCTGGCAGCCAGGAGAGCTGACCCCAGCTGCTCACAGGGATATCCCAGAGCACATGGAACCATGCTCAACATACAGAGCTGGGGGAAGGAGGAGGAAAGGGGGTATTTTTCTGATTTATGGCATTTTTCTTCACAAATCACCATTACTTTTGATGGAACCCTGCTGTCCTGGAAGTGGCTGAACACCTGCTTGCCCATGGGAAGTGGTTCATTGTGGCATTTGCATTCACTGAAAAAATCCCTTTGCCCAGGATTTTTCTCCTGGGAAGATGAGAAGCCTCAGAGAAAAGGAAAACAATTCTTATCTCATTTGCTTCTCCTGTGTTGTGCTCCTTTAGAATGTGTTTGGAGATTGTTTCCCTAAAAGTGATTGTTTCATTGGATTCTGTTTTGAGTGTTTTCACTCTTTGGCCAATCAGGGCCAAGCTGTGTCAGGACTCGGGAAAGAGTCACGAGTTTTCTTTACTATCTTTTTAACACTAAGTATCCTTTCTGAATACTTTAGTAGAGTTTAGTATAGTATTCTTTAATATAATGTAGTATTATAAAGTAATAAATTAGCCTTCTGAGAACATGGAGTCAGATTCTTCATTCCTGCTTTCGTTGGGGCATTCCCTGCAAATACAATAGTGCATTAATTCCTTGTTTGCTTTGCTTGTGAGCAGAGTTTTTGCTTTGTCTGTTTAACTGTCTTTATCTCAACCCATGTGTTTTTTCACTTTTACCCTTCATATTCTCTCTTGCACTCCAGCACAAAGAAAGTGAGCAGCCATGTGGGGTGAGCTGCCAGCTGGGGTTAAACCAGGGCAGGGACACTGAGGAGCTGTGTGGGAGGGAGATAAGTGAGAAGGAAAGAGTGGAAAAAGCATCACACACGCAACAACCTCAGCCTATTCACTGTCTGTTTTCTCAGTGGGAATGAGCATGTGGTTTTGAGGATTGGTGTAGGGTGAATTGATGTGTAATTGTGAACTTCTTTCCTCGCTATCCAAATTAGTGATCAGAAGTTTTATTTGGACTGGCTACAAACTGGGCTTCCTGGACTTGAAACTTTTTCGTCCATGATAGTGCATAAGTAAATTTTTTTTGGACTATGAAGTGCATTATTGTGTTCCCTGGGTATACTTAATGGTGCACTTCATCTTTCTTCCTCTTGTTCTCCTCCCTCTCTTATGATTCTTTCCACAAGTCCTCTGGAAATGAATGATAAACCACCTCAGCTGCTTCTGGATCCAAAGTCTTTTTTTGCAGTGGAAGGACTGTGGGCAGTGACTCCTGGCCTGTAATTATATGAAAATATCACATGTTGCTTTTGTAGAGGGATATTATTGAAAAATATCAGTTGCAGTTTCCTTTCCTTACTGAGTAAGCAAGCAGAAGAGAGAAAAACATAATCTTTGCCTTCAAATATAAAGGTTCTGTGCCATCCCTGCCCTGTTCCAAGCCCACACTGCCTTGTGGAGCAGAATTGACACAGGTAGGATCAGAGAATGAATGCACCAATTGTATTCACAACTAATCCACCAACTGCAGGTCCCTATCTGTATGTCAGAGATCTCAGTTCCTGAACCACCTCCCTGCAGAAGGCAGCTCTGCTGTGTTGGAAGGCTGGCTCCACAGCTGATGTGTCAGTCCATGCAGCAGACAGAAAGGTCTAGGTCAGGAAATCTGTTCTTGGTGTTTTCTTGCTAAAAACATTTCTCAGTATATACAGCTCTCCTGTATCTCTGCATGGAAAAGGAGAGAACACTGGTCACAAGGAGGTTGTGATTTTAGATTCTCAACCATCATTCACAGTTCAGGTATTATTTTTTAAGAACTATTGTATCAGACTCAGTCCATCATTCAGGTAGAAAGTTCTTTTCTCCATGTTTAATAGGTAGGCCAATTGACAGTGATGGGCAAACAGTTAAAATAAGTTTTTCAACATTCTGCCAAAGCAGAGATGGGACAACAGATGCTTTCAGACAGGCAGGGGAGGACAAGGTAAGAACAAGACAAGCTTGGGCAGTATGACACGACAGCTGTCTTTGTCAAAAGTTTTGCATACTTGTAAATGTAAATTTTAAAAGAATATATTGCACACAGATCTTTGAAGATATTTACTATAAATATCTCCTGAGTTTGAGAAATTGAATAGGGGAAAAACCCAACCAGCATTGATATTCAGGTATTAGCTGACATGAAGTGTCACCTTGGAGGAGCAAAGGAGAGGCAACAGATAAATGACTGCCAAAGCAAAAGGGTGCAGGCTGAGCTGTGCCTATTCCAGGCACAGTAACAGAAGAACACCAAAAGCACAATGGGAATTAGGTGATGTGCCTTTGAATGGGACATCAAATGGGAGATTGACATGGTATTAACAATTATTGTTTTCTGGGGATGGTACAACAGAACACCAGTGTGTTCTGCAGGAGGACAAGAACAGAACAATAGGTCTTGCTTCACCTCACTCCATTTTTAGGTTACTTTTCTCTCAGCATTGTGATATAGACAGATGGTGCTGTTTGAGGAGTAATTGTGCGGTCGAGTACTTTGCAGCACATTCTTATATTAAAGCACTAGCTGAATTTTCTTTCTGAAAGCTCACCCAAAACTTCATTATTGCTGAAGTGACCACAGGAGTCACAGGTCTGAAAAGAACTGTGCTCTGCTCCTCACTGACATTATCTTCCATCTAGCTCCTACCTTCTCAGTAAGTTCAAGAGAAAAAAGCAACTAATAATTTAAAGGGCATATCATGTGGTAATGCCTAAATTGCTCCTAGTGCTATTTATAAATAATTCAAAATAAAATGAAAGCCACAGCAAACACAGCTGTCGTTTATTTGCTGTTCACCTACCAGCTTTGAATCTAGCATTGAGCTGTAGAAGTTGCTTCTCAGCTTCAAACTAAAACTAAAAAAATCTATTATTGTTGTTTATTATTGTCACTACTAAACCCTCACCTGGATACCTGCAATCTGCAAAGCCTGGTTCCTGACATGTTTTTGTTAAGTGTCACGCCAGAATTTTCTTCACTGCCAGTCAGGACACTCATCTACAGTGTGACTCAAACCTTGCTGGCATTGCACATATTTTAGAGGCAGCCTGAAGTAAGCTACCATGCAGTGGAGTGTGCACAGTTACTTTAGTAGAAAATATTAGGGATGAAAATTCTTTAAATTCAACATGAATAGAGTATCAATGTTTTTGTGTCCTTGTATTTGCCATCCTCTGAAAGACAAGCTTATGAAGATTATGTGTTTGACCTTATTCTGTGCCTGTCCCAACACAAATTTCTTGCCACCACTAATTAAACACAATACTCCCACCAGCGCCCCAGCCATTTGTTCTTGAAATACTCCTGATACTATGAATTTTTTTCCTCACATTTCTGATCTGTATGGATTCATAGGTAAATATTCAGGGGGCTTTATTCCCTGCCTTGCTAAACTCCTTTTCTAACCATGCACCCTGACTATTTGTTTGATCTCTTTGTAAACCCACCTTAGGATGTATGATGACTTCTTTGACTCTGGAGTTAGTCACTATAAAGAAAGCATTCTTTGTTCCTATGGGACTTCCTAACCATATGAAAAAAAAATAAATCTGCTTATCAACACAAAATAAAATGTTATGAAAAAGTATCTTGTCAAAAAGCAGAAATAAGTAGGGGATAAAGGAGCTACCAATGCAACTTTGACACCTGTTGTAAGGTCATAGGAAGTTTTAATGGCCAGGTCTGCTGTGTTGGTTGTCAAGGATGTCACTTGTCTGCACATCAAATCCTCACTCCACTACTAAAGCCTAAACCACATCTAATCTATAAGCCTTTCCTGCTGGCCTCTCTAGTTCTTCCTCCTGCAACTTCCTTCTCCTCAAACACAAGGATTAGATCAATTATTTATATTGGCTGCTTGATTTTAATTGGCAGCATACACAGACTTTCAAAGGAAAGGTGAAGTGAAAGTGTGCTTTGCCCAGGTTCAGCTGTTAGAGAAGGAAAATGGGAGCAGGAAGGCTCTGCCAGGCTGTGGGGAAAGCTGCTCTGGAAACAGTCATGGAATGGGTATAAAGATGAACAAATGTTAGTGTTAAAAATAAAATATTCCAAGGAACAGCTCTTTAAAGAGCTGTGGAAGGAATTTGTTTTTCCCTCGGTTTTGTCCAAGAAATTAAGAGACTAGGGGGAGGTGAGCTGCAATAAATCACACAAAGTGGTTTCCTATCTGAATGGGAGTGAACTGTGCCAGCTGGTGGCAAGAGTTCACTTTTTACTCTGCTTATGGAACATGTCTTGCTAATAGACCAAACAGAATAAACAGACTCTTTATACAAATAAGAACCATTTGGAAGGGCTGGGAAGGAGGAGTGCCAGGCAAAAGGGGAGAAGTGAATTGAAGCCTTACATGCTTTTGAAGGCTTCTCTATTTATAACCACATTCAATTTAACTGAAATACTTGGCAAAAATGCACAAAATTTTTAAGGAAAAGCTGCATCTTTGTAAGAAGTGTTTTCCCTGAGAAATTCTAGGAATATTTCTCTTAAAACACAAAAACTTTTATTACTATGCTAGCAGACCATGCCAGCATTATGAAATCAAAGCTCACTTTAAACAGAAAAATAAAGGTTACAGAATGCACAGTAGGGTTTCCTGGTTTAAATCTGTAGCTCCAAACTATGGAGTAAATTGCAATTATTTGACATATTTCTGGGAGATATCTTCCCTCAGCATCAGAGAAGGGGGAGTGTTTGCTTGATGTGTCAGGGTCCTGACTCCAGGTTTCTTAGTTCTCTCTCTCCTATGAGCAATAACTCTCTCAACAATCACTGATTTCCCCCAGCCTCTCACATTATTATATTCAAATCCAGTAAAAGTCCCTTCCAACTATGCATGATTAAAAGAAGAAAAAGCAGGGAGTTTGAAGTGAGAGAACTAAATGTGTTAAATCATTTATATTGCTAAAAGAGTAGCCAAGAAAAATTATCATTTTTCTTTTATACTGACATTAGATACCTTTCCAGATTTCAGGATACCTATTTTAATATGAAGTGATAATATTTTACTACAACCATTCCTATTTATTGAGTGCATTGGAAATATTATGAATTACTGAGTTTTGAACCATTGCCACACAAATTACTGCTTGGCATTGGAAATGCATGTTTTATTTCAAAGGAAATTTCAAAGAGAATATTCCCTTCTACAGGAACTGGAAAGGAGAGGACTTTGGAGGGTTTCCTAAAGATCAGAGGTGGGGGAGAACCCTGTAAAATAGGATTTTCCTAGTGGTCATTGATGGGGCTAGGGCTGCTGCATCATGTTTATCAGGCTGGATGCTGGGGGAACAGGAAGGTGAAGGGGGATCAAATAATGGAGCTACAGGGATTTCAAGCAGGGCAGCACAAAACATTTATGTAATTCTTCCAGAAGCAGTCAAATGGATGTTTTACCACAACTCTGTGTTCAGCACAGAGCAAAAGGAAGGCAGTTTCAGTTCCCATGAAGAGCCAGGGGGTAACTTCATGAGAGAAGCTGGTGGTCTTAACATTCTGTTTTAAAAACAGAACTCAGTGTTGCTGCGTTTGGGATTTATTGGGGAAATGTCCCTCATTTTGCAGACTTTGAATGAATCACAGAGCTTTCCTGTAGTGAAAAAAAGCCCTGCTGTTTGTGCTCTTGCTCATCCCTGTGGTTGTAATGTGAAGATTCATGCTGAGCTTGTACCCAAACATTTTTGGTGCCCTCATTATATAAACAAGATATCAAAATGCTCGTGGCACACACATCACAGAGCAGCACCATTAATGCAGCACCACAAGCCCTTTGCACTGTGGGATTCACTCTGGGAATTCTGATGATCTGAACTGTCAGGTGTGAACCACTCCCACATTGTTAGGAGAGGAAGATTGCATAATTGAAGAGTAATTATTCCCTAGTTTGCAATAAGACATCCACTCAAATATTTAAAAGTTTTTCTTTGCCTTTGAAACTGAAGTGCTGTTTCAAATCAAGGAATTTGTATTTCTAAATAATTTCGGATTTTTTTAAATCTATGCATGGAAATAATATACTATTTTAGCTATGAAAATTTTTTTCATATTTTCTTCCTAAAAAAATATTTTTTAACTTACATTTCAGCAATTGTCACTCATTATAATATCAGCAATGTTCCTTCTACAGTTCTGAAAATGATCTGCAGTGTTCAGTTCCTGCTTCTACTTTTCTAGCTCTCTTCTGATGGAAATTAACATCCTGGTGCTTCATTTTCATGACAAAGACCATAGCAGAAAATAATACAGACCGAGTCTTCCCCTGACATTGACTGAGGTAAGTAAGGAGATTAGGATGAAAATAAGAGATTCCTCACTCACTTTTAGCACTGTTATCAACAGGAATCCACAGGTACCAGTTATAGAGGGGATATTGATATGCAACATGTTCAGCATTGCAAGCATTGCATGAATTACATTTTAAGGGTGTTTTTCACATCCTCCAGTACTGATATGTATTTCAGGCAGCATCAAGAGTTCTTTTGCAGAGAACAATGAAATATGATTACATTTGTCATAACTGCAATATACCTTACCACCAAATGACAAATTAACAAAAAAGGTTCCTCGTGGTTTTTCCTTCTATTGAATTATGAGAAACTGCCATTTTTACAACAAAAAATTACTGTTGCAATCCTGTGTGAAAACCAGTTGTAACAGGTTCAAGTTCAGCAAATTCATTTTCAAGGTTGTGCTGCTGCTTTTACAAGCACAGTGACTTCTGTGAGGGCAGAGAGAAAGAATTGGAGCTTTTCTGCTTTGCATTAATTATTTTTACTCAACAGTTTTAGGAAAGAAACAAATGTTTCAGTACCAAGTTGAGCTTATTTGTTGATTACTCTGTTTTTCTCCTTACCATTCTTATTGGTTTATGTTCAGTTAATAAAGAGTGTGGAGTTTTCTTCATTCTACAAAGAATGATTTTGAGTCTATGACTGCATTTTTTTTGTCACTAAACTCTTATGTACACGTAGAAACAGAAATGCATTTCCAAATAGGAAAATAGCTAGATACTGATCAAGGATATAGTATATTAACATCCATTAGAGATAATTTAAGGAGTCTCTGAGAAGTAACAGAATTCTTTCTGTTCCGATTCCTTTTGAACATTCTTTCTCTCTACCTTTTCCCATAATTTTGCCATGTCCCACATTTGGAATTTTTAGACAGGAAAAAGATTGTCCAAGGACGATACTAATCAGTGACAGACATTTTGAATTCATATGTAAAGAAACCAAGTTTCTCTTTGAGCAGGGAAGACTGAGCAAGTGAAGCAGAAGTGTTGTTGCCAGCACGGATATCAGCAGCTGTCAGGCAGGAAAGAAAAACCTTGTAGCTGAGGCAACAGAGTAAATGGATGATTGCCCAGAAACAACAGAAGGATCTGGCAGAGGAGCAAGTGCTGCAAACATCTGCCTGGTATCTGTGATACATCAGGGCTCTGCAGTGTTTCCATCAGTTCCTTTTATCTCCTGAGCACTGATCTCATGCTCTGTCGCTCTGTGCCCGCAAGGATCCTTCGTCCCTCCCATGCTTTTGTGTTTTGTGTGCTGCAGCCTACTTCTCTTCACTTTGCTTTGCTCAGAAGGCACCACAAAGGCTTGTTCCTGGGTCCTAATGACTGGAAAATAGTTGGGGAAAGGGAGTCCTTTGTGAGGCAAGAGGTAGATTAATGTCCCAGGAGGAGCTGTGTGCTCTTGTGCACTTGCTGCAGCCCATTTGTGCTGGTCGTGCTCATCCCTTTCAAGACTCCAGACTCTCAAGTGAGTCTGAAAGTCACACAGCATTTGACCTCCAGATGAGCCAGTGACTCTGAGAAAAACTGCATCAGTGGAGCAGTAACTTATAAAAGAAGGCAAAACTCACATTCGTCATAATGCCTGCCCTTCAGTAGAAATCAACGTGCAGTTCTCAGCCTTCCCTGAGTTATAGTCTCTCATTACAGTAGGAAATTCATAAAGCAATGCTCCAAATGTCTCTTTCATGTAGTTTACATGAGCTGAACACAAATCTTTTGATATTTCTAAACATGAACACACAAGGTCAATCCACCTTCTTCAGCTGGCATTAGGACAAAGCCACTTCCAGAAGTGCTGCAATAAACTGGCAGGTATTAGCAGTGCTCCAATTTGTTTTCTTGCTTTTTGTTTTGTCTCCTAAAAGAAGTGTCAAGCAGGGGTTCCTGTTGATTGAACAAATAGGTCTTCAGAGTCTAGGTACAATGAGAAATTCTTTCAGAGGGATTTTCCATTCATACAAATTATTAGAAATTTCTAAGCTTCATAGAAGTAAGTATTCAGTGTGTTCTATTAAATCCGGATTTTCTCTTAGCCTCATATTACAATTTCTTGTTCAGTGGTTCATGGATCCTCACATACTGAACTCAGTTAACAGAGTTAGGAGACTGCTAAACTTTAAAATTCAAGATTAGTACTACAGAAAGCAACAAAAAAAAATTATCTATCTAACTCAAGTGAAAGTTTTCTTTTTTGATGTGTACAGCACTGTCCTTTCTGCTAAGCAGCCAAGCTCCTTATAATCATCCAGATCAGTATCTGTTTAGTGCACATAATGGCATTCCTCTTGAGCACTGGTTTTATGTACAAAATAAGATTTGTGGAAGGAAAGCTGCTGCAAATCTATGCCTTGTCCTCACAGAGAACAATTATATGACCAGAGCATGTTTTCAGATTCAAGATCTGGGAATCACTTCTAGGAGCCATAAAGCAAAAGTAGCATCAGTATTGCACCTATAATTCACATCAGAAGACCAACATGTAACATCTGCTGCCCAAAATGGATCCATAATTCTTTAGCATCTTGTGTAGAATATAAGCAGTCAGGCTGAGTGAGCCAAGATCAAAAGGGTGGAGTACACTGCAGACTAATAGTAGAACAATATTCTCTGTAAAAGTCTTTCAAAGTAAAATAGCAGGCACTTGGACTTGAAGTCTTGAGAATACATGGAGGAAGGGATGAATTTTTTTTAATGCAGTTAGTCCTAGGAACTGAAGAATTTCTAGGGGGAGGAAATGTTTAATATTACCTTCCATTAAGGAAAAATCCAGTAAATATTTTGTAGTAAAAGAAGTGGAAGTAAATTATGTTTTATCTAGAGAATAGCTATGCTGCTACTGAAGTTAACATCTATTGGAATGTGGATACCAGAATGCTGAATATGGGGTTTGAACAAGAAGGTATGTTCCTGTACCACCGATTTGTAACACATACATCCCTCACCAATGTGTATGAAATTCTTATAAAGGTAAAGCCTGTATTAATGTGCTCTTGGATGGAATCAGGCTTGTACTAAAATACTTACGTTCTTTTTCTTTGGACAAATACCTGGTCACTCATGTCAGACCCAGGCATCAAACTGGATCTTTTTGTCTCGTCTTCCTCTAGCACCCTGTGAGTTCCCTCCCATTGGCTGGTCTGTATTTTTTGTAGATCTAACAGAAACCAATCTGGCAAAGCTTAGAAAAGGTCAGTGGTTGCATTGGCCTTACTGGCCAGGACCAAGAAACAAGATTCAGCTCTCACATAAGGTGTCTGTTCAATGAAACTTGAAACTCTTATTTTACTTCCAGAAAATGGATCCAACTGGTTGGGGTTTTTTTGTTTGTTTGGGCTTTTTGTTTGTTTTGTTTTTTATCTCAGACTGATTTGCACAAGTGGGGAAGTCTGTGAGTTAAATAACCTTGGTGTTAAGTACTCTTCAATACCAGAGATTTTTCATAATCACTCTAGCAGAAAAAATAAAACCAACTTCACAAAAACTCTTGTGGAATCCTGGAACATGCAAGGACATTTTACTGGGTATTTTTGCTTCCTTCCACTCATAGTCTTGAACTTCTAAAAGTATGTGGAAGAATATAATGAAGAGACTTAATTCCCTAGTCAGGCACTTATGTGTTTGAGCACTTCATGATGTCACTGAGGAAGCCTCATTTGCTCAAGTTCCTTATCCTCATTTCAATTCACAGACTGAATGAGGTATAATTTTTACATATAAACATGCATTTTTTATCTTTCTCACTCTTTGCTCATTTGGGACCATTGAGATTATCAAATTCTGAAGAATCCACCAGACTAGCAAAAAGATTGATTCTGATTTACAGTTTGTCTTTACTACTGTGTTTTTAAATATTGAATAAGCAAAGTTTGTGCAACTTGGTTGTTGTTGCAAAAAAAATTATAATAATTTGTAGAAACACTTTTTTTCAGTGTCAGCTTCATGGTGTCCTGTGCCTGTAAGTCAGACAGAAGACAAAGAGCAGGGTTACCTGTGCAGGGCAGGTGGCAGCTCTGGCAATCAGGCAGAGAAGCCCTGTGGTATTCACATTCTCTGATCAGAGAGGGACATAATTCTCTGACCCAGGATTTTTCCTGGAGAAGGCAGTGAGAAAGCTCAGAGAAAGAAGAAGGAAAACAATTCTTATCTCTACTTGCTGCTCCTGCTGTTTGGCACGTGTGGAATGTGTTATGGAGATTGTTTACCAAAAGGGATTTGTTAATTGGACTCTGCTGATG
>JAWWMS010000001.1:106607954-106618977 GCA_035048045.1 Chlorospingus semifuscus
TGGCCATTAATTAGAAACAACCCCATGAGGCCTATCACAGATGCACCTGTTGAATTCCACAGCAGCAGATAATCATTGTTTACATTTTGTTCCTGAGGCCCCTCTGCTTCTCAGGAGAAAAAATCCTAAGTAAAGGATTTTTGAGAAAATATCATGACTACAAACTACATTGCTTCTTTTGGATAAAGGAAAATCTTCCCATTATCATTAAAATAAGCAGACTTCAGAATGTTCATGTTAGACCAATTCATATCATAGCCACTTGAGCACAAACACTTTGAAATCACTGCATATTGGTATTAAATTCACATGAGCTGCAATATTAGTTGTGGTTTTTTCTCTTTGTTCAACAGAATGAAGAGCAAATTAGCTGAAATCTTTCTGGGGAGAATCCTGTGAATATGTACTGTATTTCTTCCTTGTTACATTCTAAGAAAATATCCTAACTTCAACTACTAGCAGATTTAAAAGTTTTATTTCTCACTTGACCCAAACCAACAAAATTAAACACATTTAATTTATAACATGCATTATGAAGTCATTTGGCTTCTCTCTCAGAAAACAAAAAGTCCATGGGGACATTCACATTTTCCACTTTCTTAAGGCTTTCACATGACACTGTAAACTGTTTGAGGAAGGTGATTTTCCCCTTCTGCTCTGCCCTTGTGAGACCCCACCTGGAGTGCTGCACCCAGCCCTGTGGCCCCCAGTACAGAAAAGGTGTGGACCTTTTGGAATGAGTCCATTGGAGGCCACAAGGATGATCAGAGGACAGGCTGAGAGAGATGGGTTGGTTCAGCCTGGAGAAGACTCTGAAAAGACCTTAGAGCAGCATTCCAGTAATGAAAGGGACCACACAGGAAAGCTGAGTGGGAATTTTGACAAGGGCATGTAGTGGTTAGATAAGCGGGAATTGCTTAAAACTGAAAAAAAAAAAGAAGTTATGCTTAGATCAGATGTAAGGAAGAAATTCTTTACTGAGAGGATCTTGAACTCTTGGCTCAGGTTGCCCAGAGAAGCTGTGGATGCCCCATTCCTGGAAATGTCCAAAGCCAGGCTGGATGGAGCTCTGAGCAACCTGATCTAGTGGGAGGTGTCCCTAACATGTACAAGACAGGGGCTGTTGGAGCTAGATGGCCTTTAAGGTTCTTTCCAAACCAAACTGTGTCATAATTTTATGAGTTATGAGTTAAGTAGGCAGAAAGTGTCCATGGGTTTGCTGTGCTTTTGAAGTTTCTCATAATGATGTTTCTCACTGCTTTCTGTGTCTTAAATTTCAATAAGTAATAGTTGTATACAATGGTTTGAGAGGACTTCGTAGGTTTTTGTGTTTTATTCAGTCACTAGAGTTTTGGGTTTTTCCTTTTTCTTGTACCCCTGAGAGTGCCTGACATGTTTGAGCTCTGTTCCCTGTAGTAGTTCTGTGACTACCTCCTGTCTAGACAGAAATATCAATATATTCTGGCCATAAAGGCCAGGAAAGAACAGTAGAAAGCACAAGACAAAGAGTTCTGGGACTTGAGGAGGTCTCTCAGCAAATGTTCATACCGATATTTATTGTGTTTATTCAGATAAAAAAAATCCTCCCAAGAGTGTGTTAGAAAGCATATAGTGCTTACATAAATTTCTACTTTCACTGGACTCTATGATACTGTCTTTGCATTTTAGATGTTTCTTCCTTGAAGAAAGTGGTCAGCATCAAACTCAGGATTTATGTCATTTCAAAGGATTAAAATGCGAACAACTAAAGAAAAATTAACAGTGGCATATGCAAAACATTTGTATGTACAAAATAATAAAATGATCAAAGTTGGATGCAAAAAATGTCACTAGACTATTTCCCCTACTACAACAGTTTGTACACTGAAAGTAGAGTTCCAATGTGACTACATGGTGCAGATGCTCTTCATTGATATCTTCAAATAAATGTAGTTTTTATACTTTCTTTTCATTCAATTCTGGACCACATTAACAAAACCAATATTTTGAAAAAAAAATCTATATCATAAGTGGAAAATGTTAATTAGGAAATTTATTGAATCTCAAATATATTCTATTTGTGTTTGTTCTTTTTTTTAAATTTTATTATATTCTATTTCTTGATTCTGAAATTATTTTATTTTGGAAACAAGTCATGAGAAAACAAAAAAGAGGATGATGTGGATTAAAATTTTGCAACTATTATTGAGGCAATTTAGTAATCTGTGATGTTCACAAAATATATGAAAATGGTCTTCAAAAGAGTAGTAATTATTGACCTAAATATGTATTGGCAGTCACACTTATCTGTGTTTATATGCGCATTCTTTTGTTTTGTAGTCCCTATATGAAAAAAATGCATATAAACACTAGTTCTATAAATTACTTTGAAGTAGAAATGTATCCAGGAAAACAGTGAAAAATTTAGAGGAAATAAAAACTTTGAGAATGCAAGTCCACAGATGACAAGATTTTTTCTTTTTTTATTATTCATCTTTTCCCTCCTAAGAAAGTCAATCAAATGTTTGAAGAGTTCACATTCCTCATTTACAATTTTCATTACTGGTTATGCAGACTTCTGACACTTTTAAAATGCTGACAAACAATTGATATAGCACTGAAAGATTGGTGTTAAAAGGTCACTGGGTGAATAGATGTCTGTGTGTTCTAGCACGTAATCACGCTGAAATTATTTGTTTGTATCCCAATAAAACAATGCTGTTTCATATAGAAAGAGAAAACTATCTACAACCTATGTCTACCTGCTGAAGAACTCACTTAAAGTCTTTCAGGTAGGCATTTGAAAAGGAAAATAAAAGAGTGTAAGGACTTTACATTCAGCTCTGAGTAGAAGAATGGGTCATAATTGACTCTCCCCATGTAATTCCAATGGGCTGGTTCAATCCAACCTTTTGCAAAGATCATCTTTCCTGTCCCTTCAGGTTTACTGCTACTTTTAAAATTGCAAGTCTTGGATTTCTCCTGAAATAATTTCCCTTATTCCTCCCTCACAATTCCTGCTTTTGGTAGCTCATTTAAAGTGCTGTGACTTCATCCTGCACCACCTGAAATTGCACAGCAGCCTGTTAAGACAGTTCATCTCTGTGGGAATATTTATAGAGTTGTCTGTGCTTTGAAATCCT
The DNA here is from genome assembly GCA_035048045.1 of Chlorospingus semifuscus. Lineage (NCBI taxonomy): Eukaryota > Metazoa > Chordata > Aves > Passeriformes > Passerellidae > Chlorospingus > Chlorospingus semifuscus. Next base: position 106,611,077 of record JAWWMS010000001.1, read on the forward strand.
GCCATGAACAAAACAGGCACTAATCTTTTGGGGATCTACATGATCGAGTCAAATGCCAGCACTGACACTGGCTGTGATTAACCAGGCTGCTGTGTCTTTATGAACTCATTATGCAGTGGTGCAGGCTGTTCTGATGGAGAGAGGTGGCATTACTGCTAACACTGAGCCTCAGAACAATTTTTTTTGTCCTCTAAGGTCAGGTTTGCTCTGACACTGATGTCAAAGGGAGCGCTGACTCTACCACAGATCCTCAAACTACATGAACATATCCCCACTAATTTAATCCCCCACAGCGTTGATGCCTGTTGAAGATGCCTGACATTCTGTGATACATCACAAAAAGAACCATCCTCAACCAGACTCTTTCTGCAACAGGAACAATGGCAGTCACGGCAAGACTATTCAGGAAAATTAATTGAGTGAATATTTTGTACCTGATAATGTCAACATCTACATTGATGCTTGATGCAGGTGGAAAAAGGCTTCCTAAAAAGCAAAAGAGTGAAGAATTTCAAGGATTAGTCTAGATTTTTATTAGGATTAAATGGTTTCTGATACTATTACATACAATTTCTTTTCATTGCATTTCTCAAGAACAAAATGTCATCCATTAGAGGACAGCATTTGAGGAGAACTAGGAAAAGCGAGAAATATTTTATATTCAGGTCACAGGAGCAGGGTCTGGTGTACCTTATTTTTCTGACTTGCACAGCCTGTAAGCTCCTGGACATCATTTCAATACTCTTCTTCTCCATAAAATGTGTCCCTTTTCTACAGGTTTTTCTGTGCTTCCTTATTTCTCCTCTCTGCTTTGCCTGGCTGATCATTTCCAACAGCACCCCTACAAACATGGATTCATCAGGTGCTTTGAGAAACTCAGCAACTTCATGGGCAGGCTCTCAACACACAACAAGTTGGTGATTTTTATTCAATAACACCTGGGAGAATCAATAGCAGAGAAATCACTGGCCCATATATGGTGGTGCTATGAATCCTGCGTACTCTGTAGGTTGCTGGGTCTGGCCTAGCACATTTAAATGTAACTCTTTTGTTTATTAAAACTCTCCTGCTACAAAAAACCCGTGGTAATAGTGGTATTTAGCATGACTTTTCATATGGTGTTTACTTATAATAAATATATATATAGCTTAACTTATACAAAGTGAGGAGAATGTGCAAGCACTCTGATCAAAGGGTCTCATTTTATGAAAGTTTTGGCAGATGTTGAGACTACTCTTGAAATATGACATGGTGAGCGTGAAATGGAATTTCAGGTCATTCTGTTAGTTCTGATGCAAAATGATGAAAATTTTTTGGGAGGGGGATTTTATTGTTAAATTTTAATTACAGTGTCACTGTAAAAGTCTTTTAGCTACTCTTGAATTACTGCTCTTATACAGTTTCAAAACTGCTTATATTAGCACAGAGATTTCCAATTTAAAAAGTGCAGAAGTACAGAAAATTAATTAGTTCCTGAGCCTTTTAAATTTCAGGCAACTTATGTAACCAGGAATGAAAAGTTTTGTAAAATGTTTGTGTTCTGTCATTTTCCCTTATGAGAGAAAAAAAAGTATATATCTTCCTCCCTGCTTATCTTCAGCTATTTGGGAACCATAATTTCATCCTAGCATTGGCTACTTAGTAGAAAAAAATAATTCTTTGAGACATCTGGTTTACATGCCTATTTTTTTTTATATCTTTGAATATATCCGCAAGAATTCCCAAGAACTTACTTAAAATTAACAGAAATGAAGCAATTTCCTGGTTCACAATTTTTGGCCTCAACATGTTAAGCTCAGGCCAAGAATCATTTCTGAGAACTCCTTTTGTCCCAGGGAGACAAGTGCTGAATTCAGTGATCCTTCTGGGATGTCTGCCACAACAGAGCCTAAACACTGACCCAAACAGAGAATGGACACCTCTCCTTGCCACCGTGGTTTAAATCCTTTCTTATGTATCTCTGAATCACAAATGGTTGAGGTTAGGCCTTGAGGGGTCATCCAGTCCACCCCACATGTTCAAGAAGGGCTGCCCAGACATCATCAGTCACCAGGACATCACAAAATCAAGTCCAGCATGATCTCTTACATAAAGGCTCTCTCTGTTCCATGTGAGAAGCCAATTCAGTTTTCAAGTCAATACTGACATGAAATATTGTTGACATTTTTACATGAGTATATAAGGTCTTAAATGGATTTAACTTTTAAAAAATCCAACAAATCTGAGTCCTTAGTTCTAGCAGTCTCATTTAGAGTAGGTTCCCAAGGATGAATAAAAGTGTCTGTGCTAGAAACTTTTGACATTGGATCTACAGGCATCAAGGTTTTCTTTTCTACATGCTCATAACTCCCATAAAAACAAAGCTTACACATGCTCTTGAAAACTGAGTCCCCCATTTTGCATTTCTTTCTCAACATGCCCTTCATGCCAAACCAACATAAACTGGGGTTTGATATTCTCCAGTTTAAAGGCAGCAAGAAACCTTCAAACTGATCTTTGATGTCTAATTCTTCTTCATTAGCCTAACTACAAAAGTTTCACTCTTGATAAGGGGGTTTTTGATGCAGATGTCCAACTGTTCTGAAGTACGTCCCAGTGAACTTTGTGTGAGGAATGTAATTCTGAATTTTGCATTTGGACAAATGAAGAAGGTCAGCTGTTAATTTAGTTGCTTGCTGCTTTAACTGGCATCAACAGCAAACCAAGTCAGGCTGCCCTCTTCCATCTTCATGGGCTCTGAGATGACAGCACCACTTTTTATTCCATCAGCCTCTCCTTCACTTCAACTCCCTATTCCACAAGTGTCTTCTGTTATAGAATGTCACCAGTTTTACTTCTTCCTCCTGTGCTGCTCTAAACACATCTGTCTCTTTCACACTCCGCACTCAGCTCCTTTTTGACATACCTGTCAGCCAAGAAAAGTAATCGCAACCCGTGGGGATGTGGTGTATGAGAAAACATGCTATCAATTAAGATAAGGATCTGTGTCAGGAAGGAAATTTGATAAGAAGTCTTGTCTAAACAGCTGAGGGTGAGAATGACAGAAGATGTCTGAAATGTTTGAGAGCTGCATTGGGTTACACTAAAATAGGAAAATCAAGTCTAGGAAAAATAAGAGGAAGGAGATGTGCATTGGGGGCTGTTTGGGGCTGTTCACAAAACAGGTAACTGAGAGAGTCATCCCTGCTATTGTGACAGCATTGCACTGGGACATTTGGGGGTTTAAACTTGTCTTTACATTATACAATATTTAATCTCTAAGAAGGAAAATGGAGGAGAGGCAGGGGTTAATATTTGTTTGCTCTATCAAACTCCCTTAACCAGCCAGTATATCATCCCAAACTCAATCCAAATTTACATCAACAATGGATAACAGCAGTGGATAATTTCTATGCTGTTTTTTAATTTTATTTTTTTTTAAATTGCAACATTTGAGTCAGTCAGATTCTTAACTTACAGTGCTATAATTAAATTACTATTGATTAACCAGAATTATTGCTGCACAGTAGCTAAAAATAGCCACTATTTTTACACCCTTATAGTAATTTTCTCAAGAAAAGTGTGTCTGGGTTTATTTTTTAGTTCCTGATTGCTAGTATAACGACATGATGATTAGTGCAACATTCAAATTAGTTTATTTCTTTGAGATAATTTAACAATCTTGCCTTTGTTCAGGTCTCCAAGTCCATCATTAAGCACCAAACTAATAGTAACATTTTCTTCAGAAAATATTCAAACTATGTTACTAACACTTGTAGGAGCTCAGAAAAACTTTGGATAGACAGCCTGTACTCTAAATTAAAATCTAAGTTAGGACCAAAACATTAAGCACAAAAAACTCAGATAAACTCTAAATACATGAGCTAGGAAATTTAAAATTTTTGTATTAAAGAAAAAGTCATACCTTTTTTTAACAAAGAAAACATCAGAAGTTCAATTTTCAAACAGCCCTATATTGAGTAAACCATGAACACTATAAAGAACATTATATCAAGGAATAGAGTTTATTAATTAGTTCATTCTTCAGTATTCTAGTTTAGAATATGCTGATTTATTTTATATCACCAACTGTACTGATCAATGGAGGTTATTTCTCTGCAATCTAGAGAACCTCTAACATTTTTACTTTTATTTAATTATGGTTTTAGTTTACTGCTCCTTACTAGTACTTGCAATATTTTCATCCCTGCCAGATAAAGCAATCACTTCTATTTTAACTCAACAGCAACAACTATACTTCTCCATTAGATAACTGTAAATATTTAGAGTCTTCCTTTCTTGACTTTTCTTTTTTTCGGGGAGTTAACTTGATGGCATCCTGAAAAGCTCTTAGGATTGGAAAGTAGTAGCAGTGTTTCCATAGGATTCCCTAACATAGGATTCCTTTGATTTTTGCTGTGTCTGACAGGGCATAGCAAAGTCTCTGTGTACAATACCATAGCATTTTGGATGAAGCAAGATTAAAAATTTTCATTTAAAAAGATATATATTTTTTTTTAAAAAACACATACTCAGGAGTGTGCAGTGGCAAGCACATCTATCACTGTCCTGAGCTGTCATGATCCTCAGTAATTGACAGGATTTTTGCAACTTTTTACATCAAGAAATTTCTTGATTAGTACTTTAAAATAATGCCAAATTTACAAGATTCAGCCAAAAAAATCAATAGAGATGTGTTATATATTGCTTGGTTAATACTAGCTGTCATTTGAAGCCTTTGTTTCCATCTCCCCTAAGTGTTGGTACTTCTCTGTGTCCTCAGAGAAATTCCAGCTATGAAAAATTTTTTCTCTTTGCTACTCTGCCACTCAAGTTAAAAGCTGAACTGTGGTTTCTAAAAATAACTGGTAAGTGGTAATAAAACTGTGTTTAATATAGCTGCCATTCCACCACAAGTTTGTGAGCTTAGTGTTATTTTTACATGAAAGCCTGGCTGAGTCAGAAAGACACCAGTAATGAGGAGAAGATTCTTTTTTTGCCACAAGATCAGTGAGAAAGCTTTCAATTGAACACATAATGATGGTCCTCATTAAATTCCTTCTATTACTGCATCACATTTTGGAAAATGGGTTTTAAATAAATCTGTAGTATTTTTTTTAACTGTTGGAATCCTTCCAGAAATAAGGAGTTGTGGGAGAATAAGGAACTAAAGTGAATAAAGATTACTGGATTATTGTAAATAGAGCACAGGCATTTTGAAATGGATTTGAGTCAAAAATCTATGGCTTGATATAACCAAGATTCTTCACTAGCTGTATTAGCAACTATTATTCCAAGATTAGCAGTAATTTTTTTTTTATTAAGGTATGATGAGTCACATGTCTGGTTTTGAAAATCTTTGCCTGAAACCCTGGAATCCTTTGTTTGTGCAGCACAATCATAATTAAGTGCAACTTCCTCAAAAATCTGTCAATAGAGTATTTTCTTTTGCATCCACTTGACATCACTGCCTCCTTTTCCATACTTTTGTAGCACAAAACATGTCAACAGTTACTTGATTTCCTAGTGCAACTCCTTAATAATTATTAGAGTACCATTAGGGATCACTGTGGGATTTGCTTTCAGTGCCTTCTTTAACACAAAAAGTACCTGAGCCCTGCTGATATAAATAGGTGTCCCTGACTAAGTGTGAGTGTCCTTCTCTAAGTGTGAGAAACAGGGATATACAGACTGCTTCATGGAACTGAAACACAAACACCTTTGTAATGATTAGGGGAAACAGAAATTTCAGGAAGAAATTATATTGCAATGAAAAATAATGGAAGCACCAATGAGAAATAATAATGTTCACCTATAAAAAATACCTTTGAAAGTAAACACAGCCCAATCCTCTCATTTTTACTTTCACTGTGACCTTCCGATAATTTCTAAATCTGGATTGAAGTTTACTGCTTGCTAAAATGATGATATTTTTTATACTTTACTCCTATATATTATATATTTTTTTCTGTACTTATTGGTTATAGTCAGCATCTTTTTTCTCTAGAAATACATTCCATAGCTTATAAAATAATTAAAATAAAGCAGCTAGTGAAGGTTTTCTTTGAAGAATACAATTCTTCATCTTTGTGGTCATTAGCAATTACTCAATTTTTAATTTGGAATAATTAATATTTTTTAGTATTTTCAAAACGCAAGACCTGCAAAATATATTAAGCATTGTATCATAAAAACAACTTTTCCCTTATATTAATGATAAAGTAATGAAGGTACATATTTGTTATTGTATCATGAGATGTCATGTTCAGTCATTTTTCTTGGAAAGTCTTAACTTTTTGCTCTGACAATATTAAAATTGCCTTTTAAGACAGAAAACATGCTTATAAAATATATTCAAAACTGAATTTTTTCACCCTGATTGGACAAGGGTGTGTGTTAATATGACATTACTTGCATCACACAGAATGTCTCAGTCACAGCTTTAAACGTAAGAAGAATGACTGCAAGGTGATTTCCCTAAAGTCATTTAACAAGCCTCTGGCAGTACTTAGAATAGATCCCAAGTCTACTGAAATGCATCCCATGCTGCCCTCAACGACTAGGAATGTTCCTTGTGTGCAGAGAAATTAAACTTAAGGGGCATTTATACATTAAAAACAAATTGCAATATCCTTGCATGATGAAAGTGATTTATCTTTGTCAGTGAAGAAAAGGAGTTTGCTTTGTCTACACAAGAAAATTCTTAAGTGGAAGCTAGGCAAAGTATTTTAAAATTATGAGAACTATCCTAAAAGACTACAGACTGCTTAGATATGCACCATATGTGCACCTCACCATAACATCCTCTGTTCATGCATTTAAAAGGAATGAGTCTGTTAATGTAATTCCCTCTTGCCTTTACCTTAAAAGCCCTCTTAGAATTAAGCAACCACTGGCTCTGTGCTTGCTCTTGAGCTTTTAAGTCAAGTCAGAGATCTCATTGGTGTATTAAAACCTCAGCTTTGCCATTTGGTTTGCTATTTCTTGCATCTTTTTTCCCTTCACTGATTCTTGACACGAAAAGTCCTTTCTTGCCTCTGTCACCAATTTTTAGTACATAAGGATTTTTTTTACCATCACTATCATGATCATTGTTTCAGATCACATATAAATTCATAGCTTTGTACAAAGACAATGCTGTCACTACATCCCTTTCTCTGGTCCTAAAAGACTAAATAAAAGCAAGATAACAATTAAACACCACTGAACTCCTATTGCAGGCTGGAGACAGTGTATGTAATGGTAATATGATGTAGGTATCTGGCTATGTTGTGTTTGTATGTAGGATTCCCCAGTACTGTGGGAATATCTGCCCTTCATTTTGACAACTTTAAGGGTGTCTCTTTCTTGGGTTTTGTGTTGCTGGAATGGCTCCCAAGGCATTAAAGAGTCTTTTTTCAAAGTTCCACGACCGAAGAAGTCAAGATTCGTTGGTTCTGCTTTTCAAGGTTGTTTATTTTCTCTTATTTAATACACTCTTTCTCTGACCTGCTGAGATCTGTCCAGCAGGTTGGGTTGAGGCATGCAGACTGCCTTCAGTGTGGCGTTATCTTTTTATACTAAAACCTATGCATACTTTATTTACAATAATTTTCCAATACCTATCACCTATGTTAGACAGTCTGTCTCTAATCTAATCCAGAAGTGCCACCATCACAGCAGAAGATGGAGGACAAGAAGGAGAAAGACAGCACACGCCCAGATTCCTCCATCTCGCCTCCTGAACCCCCATTCTAAATCCCCAAAATTCTACTTTTCACCCTGTGACAAATTAACCATCATTCTACTCAAACCCTTGTGGCTTGTAACTCCTCACACAAAGTTGGTAATTGTTTCCAAGGGCTAAAATCAAAGGCACAGGTGTCTTTGACTCTGTGCCAAGGTCTCTGAGCCCCCTGCCAGGGTCTGGAGTCCTCCAGGGC
>JAWWMS010000001.1:106619483-106642844 GCA_035048045.1 Chlorospingus semifuscus
ACTCTGTGCCAAGGTCTCTGAGCCCCCTGCCAGGGTCTGGAGTCCTCCAGGGCAGCCAGAGGAATGTCCTGGGTCCCGACATCTCTTGACCAAAGTTGCTGGGATGTGCTCTTCAGAACATGAAGCAGAATTTCCCACACTCAAGTTTACTTTCAAAATAGTTCTTTGTAAGTGATAGGCGCATAGCAAACCATTTGATCTCCTTCAAGGGTAAGAAAGACAGCTAAAACCAAGTGTTATGTTAATAATGCCTGTAAGACCTAACAGAGATGAAAGCCTTACAGTGCTAAGTGCTGAGCAGAGCTCTGATCTGTTACTGAAATGTGTGACAAGAAGTTTTCATATCACCATTCTCTAGAGGAAGAAATAAAACATCAAGTCTAAAAGCAGGGCCCAACCTCAAAATTCCTGCCTATAGAACCCAATGTTTAGCCACAAAAATTTCTCCTGATCACATTATTTTAATAGATGGAGTATTGTTTTCCTGATAAATATTTATCTGTAAAAATGGTTTTTTTATATATCACAAATAGGATCTGTTTGGGATAGCTGTGCCCTCTCAAAGTGAATTAAGCCACATAGAACCCCCTGGACTTCCCAGCTCAATCCATCCCAGAGCACAAGTGCAATCTGAATCCCTTTCACACAAGCACTGTTATTACCTGCAATTTTCAGCTCACCCAGAATAAGTCCTTATAACCCCATGTAGTCCCCAAATTTTACCTATGCAATAAAATGATCTGTCAAGTAGAAAGAATTAATTACCTTAATTATTGATTTGGTTCAGGTGCTGATAAAAAGCGTTAATTTTTCATGAGTCTCAGCACAGGTAATAAAACAGCACAGAGTTTTCAAAGCATTGATCATCTCAAAAACTCCAGGTGCTTTAGTCCTGTGATTACAAAGAACAAACAAAACCTCTTGCAGGGGAAAGGGATCTTCATTTTCTTCTAGATTTTCTGAAAACTCATATCAGCCCAAAAGTCCATCAAGTACAGTAAAGCAGACATCAACAGAAGGATGAACAATATCCATAATTACAAAATATATTTCCCTGAGGAACTTCAATAATTTTTGAAAATACTTCTGGACATTTACGTAGCTGAAGTTTCTTTTTGCTAAATGTAGATATTTTATTCCAGCGGCTTTGAACTGTAAAATTGTTAAGTGGTATCCTGTATGGAAAAAATCAATCATAATACAATTCTGTACTTTATACTGTATTCTGTGTTCCAGCTTGCCGTGAGGTATAAAAAAATCTTCTCTGTATGTAATTTTCAGAAACAAATGCACTTTTACTTGTACAACTGAATTTCTACAGTAAATATTATCTCTAGATCTCCATTTTCTACCTAGCTCTTATCCCATTTATTAGTCTTACTAAAAAAAAGCCCACTGCTCTCTCTCAAATATATTTTCATTGTCTTAGATAATATTTTAACAAACAGATGAACATCATGACTTATTTGGTAACTTATCTGGCAGATTTGGATCTACTGCTGAAAGGTGAAATTAGTCAACTAAAGCAAAGAAGACTAATTAGAATTTGTAAAAAAGTTTTATTGAATGCTTTTAAGGTCTCAGCTTGCCAACAATTAACACTCCTTACTGTTCCAGAGCAACCACTTTGTGCATTCCTGTTTCCTACCAACAGCTCCTTCCTATGGAAGCAAAGGACACAACCTTTGAATGTCTATTCAAAGATGGAATTCCTATTCAAAATCATACTGCTGCAGCCCACATTGAGATCTTTGTTTCAGAACTGAGCACAGAATTCAGAAGAGGGCCTGAAGGAAATTATTTTTAATGTGAATTCATCCTTTCCAGAGGAACAATAATGTTTTGAAACTCTTCATTGTCACTGAAAGCTACACTGAGTAGACAACAACAACAAAAAAAAATAGGACCATTAACATCCAACAATAGAGAATTAAAAAAATATTTAATCATTCACTTAAAAATTAGAGGCAAAAAGATTAAGATCACAATGAGAATCAGGAGTAGGAGCTAGGAATAGAACTTCAATTGTTTTCACTGACTGTGACTTTACAGATAGTCCTCCCTTCCTCCTAAAATGTCAAAATATTAATTATGGAAGAGATACAGTTTGGGAGTATTTATGCAGATTACTGCACATAAATTCTATTTCATGAGACCAGTGTTCATAACTGCATTTCCTCAAAATGAAAAGGTATTTTGAAAATTAATTTACTCCTCAAGTAAAATCTCTGAAGATGTGCTACTGAGAAGTTGCCCCAGAAATTTGGTTCATTCCTACAGCAATGAGGGGAACAACAATAGAACAAAACAAACCAAGAAATTCTGCGACTCTTGAAAAGGAAAATAAAACAAAACAAAAAAATAAGAGCACATCTACAGGAACAGAGTTTTAAAAGAAAAACTAATCTGAAAAACTCACAAAAAGGCAGAGTTTCTTTAACGAATGTACTGAAAGCAGCAAATGGTACCTACATTGCTTAACAAACTCTTGCTGTTCCTGTTGAGAAAGATTCTTTCAGCACAGAACCATGGCCTGGAAAAGCTTTGTACTGTGTTTACAGTTCCCAACTTGGTCACTCATTTTGTTGTCTGTCACACTAATCTGCAGAACTGTACCAAGGACTCTCCACTTCCCCCTCACGAGAGACATTTCAGTGCCAGCGAGCTCTTTGGCTCCAGCAGTGTTTCCATTCCACAGAAGTTGCCAGTGTTGCTAATTGAACTGCCACTGCTCCTGCTGTTCAGATTATTTCATCCTGACCCTAAAAGCAGTGGAACAGGTTCTCTTTGTGCAATTTAACTATGAAGAATTGTTCTGCAAGTCAACAGAAAGAAGCTAATGAAGAATTGAAAGAAATTTACTAATGATGGATAAAACTTGTTGAAATAAAACACCAAAAAGCATTCAGTGTTTTAACTGAAGAGTGCAGACTCTATTCCCTTTAGTGTGCTTGTGTTTGGCCTGTTTTATACAGACAAAGAATGGAAGAAAACCTGCAGTTTTTCCCAGAGTATTTGAAATAGTTTGTTCCTAAGTGAATAATGAGTGCTGCAGCTTCCCCCTAAATAACAACACAACTTGTTCTGCCAACCCAGCCTTGCTCCCTTTCTCTGTGCTGTCAAACACTGCATTCAGGCATCCCATGAAAAAGATGAGACCTCCCTTTTAGAACTGTTCTCTTCTCAGTTCCAGCTTCAGGCCAAGCAGTTCTCTGGCAGAATGACATTTTAAAGATATTGCCTCTCCACCACTTTCCTGAGCAGTAATTTCACACAATTATCCAACCAGGAGCTGGGGATCTGAGCTAGGATTGAATCCTCAGTGAATAGGGGACAGACATTAACAGTAGCATGGGACATAAAGTCACACCAAGGTTCAAGGCTGGAGTTCATAACACATTTTTAGCAGCTGTTGGATGGGATATCAAGCCTTTCCCATTGTAACTATAACAGACTTCCCAAAATATATTAAACACATAAACATATTTAGCTCCACTAATGGAATTGTCCTGACTACCATCATGTGGAATCACCTTAAAATATCAGAGGAAAGAGCTTTTCTGACAGTGTGCTTGCTGTAATTTGTTGATTTCTATTTGAATAAGAGATCTAGGAAGATTGCTCCTGGCTGAAATATTTTCCTGGAATATCAGACATGACATGATGGTATATTTAATTATCTCCTATTTCCCCTAAGTATTTATAGAATTGTACAAGGCAAGCTGGTGCATATCTATTAATATCCACATCTATCTATCTATATATTTATCTTTTTATCTATTCACATACACCTATTTTATCATAAAGTAACTCAATAAATCACTTACCTAAGGACATCCTATGAGACTACCTAAGAGACTGAGTTGTGAATCAAGGACAAATGCTGAACTCAACTGAACTGAATAATAACTGGCAGAAATGCTGAACAGAGTGCTGAAACAGCAGCTGAAACTGAATACTCATGAGGCCAGGGTGGTGCATGGGAAAGAGACACTGTCTGGGGAGCTGTCACCATGCAGAGTTTCTGAAAGAGAATCTCTGCCTTCTGCTCTTGGTGTGGAAAAGTTTAGACAGAGCCTCTCAGGGAAAACATGTCATGAACTTAGGTCCAGTTTAGAGGAGTGAATCATTTGCTACTTGCTGAGTAAAAGGTCCCCTTATGAGAGCAGGGCTAACCTGACAGTGTTTCTTTTCCCCAGGGAATAGAGGGAGGACAAAATCTTATCCAACTTGGCCTTTCTTAGACCAATAACAGCAAAGGGCATGATTGCAAAAACATTGTTTTCTGGGTTTCTTGCCAGCATTTATTTAATTTTTTGCCCTATCTATCTACAAAGTTCCTTTGCCTTCCCTTCACAAAGCATAACTAAGAACAGGTAATTTAAAATATTTAAAATGTGAGTTTTCTGGACCTAGTTAGCTTAGGAGTGGTTGGCACTTTACCAGCTGTGACAACCATGCCTGTCTTTCTGACAGGAGAAATAATAAAAATAAAATGGTGCTCACTGAAGCAAAACCTCCCAACAGTGGATGTTTATGGGAAGGTGACCAGAACTTGTGTGTTCATCCAGTGTGACCTCTTGAATATTGTAGAATATTAAAAAACCAAACGTAATCCAGAATGTGACATTCACCCAATTGCTCCATGTTTTCCACTGTTGTTTCACAAGCAAGTGGTAGTGTAAAAGAATGATTCAGTCTTAATCCTGTGAATTAAAACTGCAGGGAAAATGCAGCATTGATGAAAAGTTGTAAAGAAATCTAAGTGCTTGAAGAATGAAACAATGTGTATAAAATTATCACCTTAAACAAAACAGGAGAGAACAAAAATATTCCCAAATAATTTGACGGCAATAAAATCAACATATTAATACAACATTACTAGTTCTTTCATCCACTCCATCACTGAAAAAACATTCAAAGTATCAGCTTAGGGTCTATAGTACAATGATAATCTTTATTCTGACAAAAAGCAAAAGTCCTTGAGAGCCCTTTATTTCTTCAGATTTACTAGGGTCAGTTTTCACTTGTGGTTCCTACCAGCATCTTCTCTACCTGGAGGATTCCTTATGCTTGGATATTCGGTGCAAGTGTTAGCTAGATACCAGTGGAAAGTCATTCAAAGCTTCAAAAGGAAAATTTCCAGAGGAACATTTGGAAATAATTTCTTCTCTTTGAGAGGATTATTTAGGACAGCATGAAAACAGGCATTTAAGAAATATAGTCAGCAGGATGACATGATACAATGCTGGTCTTTGGCTAAGAAAACTAGGAAAAGGCAGAACATAAAAATGTCCTTTGTAACATGAGCATTTTGGACCAATGTGATAAATGGGTTTGTGGAGCTCCTCGTGTTTCCTAAAGGCATCACACTCCACAAGGACAGCATGTCTGTCAAACAAAGCTGCTATGAATCAGAACTCAGCAAACAGAAAAAAAGACATTAATCTGCAATTGCAGTTTTTCTATCTTTTTTGTAATTTCTTTTTTGTCCGTGATAAATTAAGATGTATACAAGAAAAAAATATATGTAACAAAAACAAATATCTTCTACCATTAGAAGATATTTTAAAATCCATTTTAAATTATTTAATCTGCAAAATAAATTACCAAAGTTATCAATTGTTGAAGATCAGACCCTAGAGTTTCCAAGAGAACTTTGTAACAATTTGAGACAAAACCAGTTTAGCCTACTTTTCCAAACTCCTTAAAGTGTCGCCTTTAAAAGATTTGCCTGAAAAAATGCGTCCAGCTGTTGCAGAATCCCTGTTGTCACATAAATTAAGTGCAACTACTTCAAAACTTCTTTTGCAATTCTTCACTGCCTGGACATAGACTGTATTTCTGTGGAACTTAAAGATATATTTCCTCTGCTTTTCTGAGTATTGTGACAAAAGCAAAGAACCAAATCCTTTATGCTTTCTGTTTCCAAAACCTTAAGCTTACAGCTCTCCATATTTGTTCCACTTACTGTGGGATAACTGCTTCTGCTAAGGAGTGATCAAGGTATTTCTCAATGTGTTTCTCTCAACAAGGTGTTCTTTGTCCAGAGATAACAGCAGGTTGATAACAATGCTGAAAAAGGAGATAAGAATTAATTTTTAAAAAATTTGGCTGATTGATGTACAAAATGAAAAGAATGACAGCTGAGCAGATAAGTTCATACTTCAAAGCATAAAATTTTATTATTTTTTGTAATATTTATCATTTCTTTCATGTTATAGTCTAAGCTCAAATCCTACAAGTTCTTCAAATGTCCTCAATCCCATTAAATACCATCTCAGAAAGGAAAAGCTTACTAAACTGCCACACAAATATTGGGAATCATCTACCTTTGCAGCTTTTTTAAATTTACTTTCCTAATGCAATATCTATCAGTTTCACCATATTTTTGTGAACTATCAGAAAAAGAAACAAGTAAATTATCAAAGACAGTACTTTTCAAGAAAAAAACCTTGAGAGGCAGATAAATATTCTGCTACAGCACGAGAATTTTCTGCCTGTTAAACTCCATTCAGCAGAAGCAATAGTTTTGCACTTCAAGGTCACCTCCCTCCTCTCTTCAGGAGTCTCAAGTTTCTTCCAGTTAGTAGCTTGGCAACCCTGTCCATCTTCCTTTCCTTACTTACTGGCAATAAAGGCAGTGTTGGACTGTTTAAAAAAACCCAGAAAACCAAACCAGACAAAAGCACACATCCCTCCAAAACGCACCGAAAATATTATTTAAAAGATAACTGTTGTTCATTTCCATAAGTCATGGATGTTTTTAAATGCCAGAGGATGAAATGCCTTTCTTTTATTCTTCATCTTCTAAGGAAAATATTCAAAATTACTGGAAGTAAGGGGAAAATCCCAAGTGTGATGTGTGGAGCAAGCCCCACCAGCTGGCTTTGTTGGCCACTATGTTGTGCTTAATGTTTAAATGGATCTCAAAATGAATCATGTTGCTAGATTTGCACACAATCTGCAACAGGGAGGCTTTCTGGTTTTTTGGGAGGTATTCACCCCAGTGCATTAGAATCTGGAGAGGGACTAATTGACAGGTAATATAAGGAGTAGAAAGCCTGAGAGAGAGGGCTCAGGCAACAGGGCCAATTAATGTGAGACAAACTGGCAATAGACCAGGGGATGGCACTTACTTTGGGAGGTTTAATTTAAATTAATGAATAGTGTCCTATAAGAAGGGTCAAAAAAATAAACTTGCTGTAGTGTTTCTTCACTTGAGGTTCCTACAAAGTTAGCTGACCTACAGATCTCCATTGCTGAGAGAATTGCAGCTTCCTTTATTTTCACTGATTGTCAATTTCTGTTTTTTCTGTGTCTGGCCTATTGGCTTAGTTGCTGATGTGTTTTAGGTTGTTTTGGTTTTTTTTCCTGTTTGCTTCTTAAAAACTACCCTACTTAATTTTTATCCTTTCTGCTCTGAACTTTACAATCCTTGCTCCAAGTTTTCTGCTTCCTGGCTGGGGAATCACGCATGTTTCTTTTCTGCCATGCAAACAGCCATGGGAACGCACAACTTGGACTGGGAATGTCCTGTCTGAATGCCCAGCACTCCAGCAACTGCCTGCACGAAGGGGTGCTGTGGAATCAGGATTATGGTGGGTGACTTTCAGGGAGCAGAGGATTCAGCTTTGCCAGCAGCTGCTGGAGCACATCACAGGGTGGTAGCTGGAATGTGTCCAGGGTCAGGCAGATTTATCCACTCCCACGGCATTTCTCCACTGCTCTGCACATTACTCTCATCTTTCAACCTCCCTGGGAATGCTGAACCAGCCTGGGGAGGAAAGATATTAAATATATACTTAGTGCTGCTGGAAGTGAGAATTACAATTGGGAAGTTCATTTCTTTGCAAGTGCATTTTGTTCAAGCTTTGCTAAAATTTTGCAGGGAAAAAAAAACCTCAAACACAAACAGTTAAAACCTTCTTGTATCTTTATGCAAAGTAATAAATGCATTTTATATGCTTTCTATACTTATGCACTATGGATTTATACATACATATGCTGATATGCACATATATGTATGGATCACTTAGTCACTGAAACACGGGCACTTGTGTAACAAAGCACAACAGCACTTTAACAGAACTGAAACACTTTGAAATGATATTTTAGAATAGAAAACTAAGGCAGAAGGGAAACTGCTAGGAGAGTTACAGGCAGAAGACCTCCATTTTGTTGTGTAACCTGTGATCAGTGAAGGGTGTGAAGAGCAGCATCTCTGCTCCTAGGAATGGTGGCCTTTTGAAAGAGAAAAACTGAAGAAAATATGAAACCAAACTGATTTTCAAAAAAAAAAAAAAAAAAAAAAACCAAACAAACAAAACTCTGCAGTTATTTCTTCTTAAGTTTCAATTTCTAATTGAAAATAAAGTGAGCCAGAACTTGAGCAAAATGACAGCAGTGAAAAGGGGTAATCTATGAGATTGGAAGGCAGAGGGAGAAGGCAGAAAGGTTTTCACACATGTATATGGACAGGGAAAATAAAAGTGATTAACATTCTAAGCCCATAGCCTATTTCACAATCAGCTATCTAGAGTGACTGCAAGGTTAAATGCAAATTAACACTACTTGTCTCTCCTACCTCATGGTTACTGATGTTTTGGAAAGACAGGACAATAACTGTGCCTGTCCCAGGGTAGGAATCCCGTGCTGTCACCCACAGATGCTCCCTGAATCTTTGGTCTTAATCAGCAACACACACTGATGCAAGTATCAACATCTGCAATGCATTAAATGCACTTCTGTTCCTCACATAGGTTTCTGTATATTAAGCTGTTTCTTGTGTATTCCTTTTTTTCCTGTAGAAATTTCCATGCTCACTTTTAAAGTCTTCCCTGTAAGTTTTTTTTTCCATCTTTCATTTATATTTTAAATTGAATAGGCAATAAATTCAACTGATTTCCTTAACTGTCATTAAATAAATGACTTTTCAGATGTGTTTTAGTTAAGTGAGAGGGGATAAAACAATTCAAAACATGCAGTCACTCTGCAAAGGCCATATAGAACATAGGATGGTGCCAACACCAAGGTACAAGTGAGATTGAGGGTGATAGGCTTGAAAAATAGTGGAGTGGAAATAATGTAAGACAGCTGTGGTGATGTTGAAAAAGTTCATTTGATAGCATTCAGGAAAGGAAAAAATGCAGGGTGGTATAATTAGCAATGGTAACTGAGATTCTGCCCTAAGACACTGGGAGTACTGGTTTTGTATATGGGATAAAATAATTTAAGTGTTGTTAGGTTTGTTTTTTTTTCAGGAAAAAAAATAAATTGATAAAATAACAAAATTTCACACATATTTTTCTGCCTTTAGTAATATAAACAAAAATAATTTCAACCAAAAAACCCCATGATGTCAATGGTTTGGCAGAAAAGGATACAGAAATTACATCCATTGTTGCTTCAAATTAGAAAGTGTAGTGTAATATGGTACACCAGAAAAGAAAATTAAAATTATTGTAAATAGAGAAACAAAGAGACATTTCTTCATACCACTCACTTTGCAGCACATAAAAAAATAGTGCATAATGCCATTACATCTCAAGAAGTTTTATCAGGGACATATTAACTGTCATAAGAGTCTTACTATCCTACATGAAGATATTGAAATGGATAGGCTTGAAATTTGTAGTTTCTAGTTTTCTAAGGAAATTAAGGTTTTGGGCAGAATTCCATCTAGAAAGAACAATAGCATAGAATGTAGAGGAAGATGGTATGACTGTTAATGCTAGAGAAATTAAACTACTGAGTAAGGGTTGAGGAAACATTCCTGAATGTGCTTGGTTGCAGGATCTTCCTACCTAGGCAACTCAATAATCACTTCTATTTCTATATTTATGGGTTTTTTAAATCCTTCAAACCATTTCTTTGAGCTATATGTAGTAATAATATTGTTGCTATCAATATAAAAAGTAATTAACTTATATGTTACATGCTCATGTTAGAATGAAGGTTATTGAGAAAGCATGCTTGGTATCAAATGTGTGGAATTACATGTTAAGGTAATATATCCTATTTTTAAATTATTGAAATAAAATTTAATAGTTTTCTTTTTCTCCAAAGATTAGTATTTCATAGCTTTTTTTACAGTAGAAGGAATGAGTATATAGGAAAAAAAATATTTCTCATGTCACGGGGAGTCAATCTCCGTGACTTGTAGCTCCACTGGCATTCCCCCTCAATCTTCTTGCTTCTCCAGATGATTATAGATCAATGTTTGGATTTGTGAATAATTTCCATGCATAAAACTTTATTCATTATTGGATTTTGGCCACCAGTGATGCATCACCTAATTCCACCTTTACCACAAAAAGAATAGTGTACAAGCCCTCCATGCTGTATATTTAGAACAAAAAAAAGTAAACTACAGAGTCTATAAATAGAGTTTTGATTTTCAGGCATTATCCCCAGTTCTGCTATTATTTATATTGACTATAATTTCTCTCATTTCACACAAATCAAAGATACATATATTTAAATAAAACATTTCTCTATTTTGACTGGAAAAATGGAATAAGGCTGGTGGCTTTTATCAACTTGTTTTGAAAAATTCAGCAAAACATCAATCAAAGGCTGGCAAACTGATAAATCTCCCTTAACTTTTTGCAAGTTCCTTCATTATTTCTTGTTCTTGGGCTGAGCATTGAAATAGAGCACATCTTCCCCAGGCTTCATTTCATGTCTCTGCTCTATTAAGCCCCAGCCTAAGTCACTGGCTTCCTTATATTACTGTGATTTGTTTATAATTTCCACAACTGGTAGGCTGAATTCAGCAATTTGGTGCAAATGTGTGGATCAATAGATCAAAGCAGTACGTGCTGAGCACTCTCTCCCACTACTGGGGCACTGGCAGTTTATTTCCAATTGGATTTCTTCTTCCAAGGGAAACATTTCGTGATGCAAAACTGAAGGAAAGAAGCAGTGGCCAACACGAGGGGCCTAAATCACTGCAAAAACCCCATCCATGGTTTGGGTCCAAAGTTCCTCTCTCAGTGTTGGAGCACTGTTTGAAAAGAGCTGCTGTTGTTTTTCCTCCAAAATTAACTGAGTTCTGCCATAAAAATCATAAAAATCTTGGTGGAAACCAAGGCTGCTATGACAAAAAGGGTTTAAATTCTAAGCAGCACCACTGCTCTGAACCAGCTCAGTAATGGAAACAGCTAAACTCTACAGAAAGAGCCCTGGAAAGAATTTCTGCCAAGGCCATAAAGTAGACCCAAACTTCAGTGGAATATATCTTTCCTTGTCAATATCCCAATCTATTTTTTCCCTTTCATGTGATTCTATGATTCTCTGGTAGGGCAGCATTCACCCTCAGTAGCTCTTTAGACAGCACAAAATTGGGCAGGGTGCTTGACAGATCATGTGAGTGTCCTGCCATAGAAGGTCCCTCTCACAGACAGGAAAAATGGGCCAGCAGAGATCTCACAAGGTTGAGCATAGGGAATTGCCAAGTCTTGCATCCTCTTCTTCTTTGTAGTTATGACAAAAATCAAGTGCTCCATATATAATTTAAAAGTAAACAAAATAAAAATAGAATTAAGTTTGAATTTGCACAGATTTAAGAACTGCATTAGAAATAAAGCAAGTAATAGTTTTACTTTTTAAATCTCATGTATTTTAAGCAAAATAAAAGATAGGATGTAAGAAACATATGTTATAATATACTGTGATTAAAATAGAGCTGGGTACTGCAATTTGCCCTGGACAGAAGAAGTCCAACAAGTTCAGGATCAGCAGAAGGGAGATGGTGAGGGGAAGAACACACCCTAAACCACTGTGATTTTCTGTGGTAATTGGTAAATTTTAATCAATAATTTTAAAATGTTTTCCTGATATGTAAAACATTTAGGAATCTTTTGATCGATGCCACCCTACTGATTTTTCACAAAATATGAACACCGTGATATTTCTCCTGTTATTTCCAGATGCAGATCACATACAAAAAGTCAAATATGCCACATATCATGTGTGATTACAGCAAGTTTAACAGATCCCCTTATATGATAAAAGATACTAATGAAACACTATCTTTGAAAGGGACTGTAAAATCATCCATTACTGAAGGAATGGAGAAAGGGAGAAAGCAAGGATGGCTTTTAATGAACTGGAATAAACTGTTCTGACATAGCTTTCAGCTGCAGGTGGGTCTCAGAGTGGGCAAGTTTATCAGTGATAATATCAGGCACAGCTGGATCAAATGAAAAGCAGGAGGAATAACTGGCATGTCAGAGATCAGAATTGATAAAGGCATCCCAAAAGCTGGAGAAAGATATGAAAAGGGGGAGTATTTTAGAATAATTTTAAAGGAACATGAAGTCTAAGTCAGAAACAATCATTTCACTGCACAGCATGACCTTCTTCATGGCTCAGATTGTCAGTATCTTGCACTTCTTATGACATGTATGAATAAAGTAATGGTAGAAAATTTAGAGATTGCTTTCCATCAAAGCAGTTAAACATGTTTGATGAGCAAGACTGATTTCAGAAAACACTTCTATGAAGCAATGGAAATGTACAGATGTACACGCATTTAAAGGTAACCTGACCCCAGGCTGCCTTTCATGCTGTTTTGCTGTATTCTATCTAAAGGAAGCAGCATTGAAATAAAGTTTTTCACTAAATCTACCAATTATTGTGATAAAATGTCCCCAGGTTTTGTCCTCTTGTCCATCAAAACCAGCACATGGTCAGAGTGGGCTCTCATGTGGAACATATCCCGCTCCCTTAGCATGGGAACATGAGTGGAACAGAGTGCAGAAGAGCCAGTATGTGCCAAGTCTTGCCTGATATGAAGGTATGAGGTGGCCAGGGACAGCAGCAAGAGCATCACAGAGCACTGTTTGGCTGTGTTTTATGGACACACTGGAATGACTTGTTTGTACTCTCTGGAATTTTTCACACTTTCACAAACAGAATATATCCTGTCCAATCTTATTCCAAAAAGTCCTTGAAATTTCATATCTGAAATAGAATATTATGACAAAATACCCATGCAACAGCCAGCTGCATTGGACATGTCACTGATGCCCCAAACTGCCTGTGTGCTGTATGTCACCTTGTTGTGTTCATGAAGCTGTGGCCTCCCAGTTTCTCATGGGCTCACACCAGTCCTTTCCACACAGTAGTTCACCAAACAATAGCAGAGCTGATTGGTGAGGCTCTCATCCCTGGTATATTGTCTGATGGGGTTTTTCTAATGCTCTTTGATGCTCTGAATTAACACATTTCCTCTGCAGCATCCTTAAGAGTCAGAACCTAATAGAGTATAACTCTTCACCACAGCACTAAAAGCCTACCTAGTTTCTGCACTTGCATGTGTAATTAGGACTATCAGTCTCTTTAATTGCCCTCCACTAAATAACCCCTTCTCACTTGAGCTGGTATTTTTCTTCTGGGACTTTCTGCCTGCTGGTATTGACAATGTGCAGCCATCTCATCAGGCTGACGTACCAGGGCTGCAGGAATATCACTGGTGGCTGCCATTTCATGCTTCATTACAGCTGTGCATCTGAAATCATAACACTAATTAGCAAACAAGTCTCTTCTACACCTGCCTGCATGATGCAGAATAAGAGCACTGGCAGGCTGAACACAGCCAAATTAAATCACTTTACCATACACTTGAGTGGTCAGTACAGTGGCCTTATTCTGCCTGTAGCAACTGTACCATTTTGCTCTTGTAAACTCATCATTTTAGATGATGTTAGGACAAGATTTAACCTGCTCCTGTTTTCCCTTTGCAACAGATACTTTACATGTGAATTGGTATTATTGTAACATGATCATTTCAATAACTCTATCCTACAGTCATGTATTCACCAGCATCTACGTATTTTCACTAATTTTTAGTCAAAAGCAGTTCAAATAAATTCACAAGTATCTCATGTGGGTCCATTCATACACCAGAGAAGGAAAACATTTATAATAATTTTACTTTGTATATTCACTGGAGATGCAAAGGGACTTTCGCCACGTTTGTGTATATTAAAAGTGATATCCCTGTTAATTCCGTTCACCCACCCATTAATGAAAAAATATGAAATGTATCCTACAATCTCATATAATTTAACCTCAGCATGGCTGTGGAAAATTGCACAAGTCATCACTGCCATTTTTCATGTTAGCATTGGGGTACAGAGTCTCTATGACTTGCCTTAGGTATCAAAGACAGGCTCTGAGGCAGAGCTGGGAATAGACCTTAGATTTACAGTCTCACAGCCCAGTGCTCTGACTGAATAAATCTCTACTTCTGCTTTATCCAGAGCAGGGAAGACTGCAGTACCCTAGCCTACAAAAGAAACTTTCAGGAAAAGATGTATCTATTAATTATTATCTATTAGGTGGGGGTCTTTTCACAACATCTGTTGTTAGAAGTCATTTCTGTTATGAGCACTTTCACAAAAGACTACTTCCAGAAACCTCTTGGTCCCACAGTGCTTATAATGAGGATACCAAAAGGGAAACAGGTGAATCTAAAATGTCAAATCATTCCAAAATCCAAATCTAATTTTCTTGACTTTGGAAGAAATATGTTCATCTTAGAACACAGCAAATACATGAAAGGTTATCATGTAGTCCTGGGAAAAAGAAATCATTCCAAGTGAAATTGTTGTTGTATGTCCTTTATATTAAAAAAAAAAAAAGAAGTAAGAAGTCCTCATCGCCAACCAAAACAAACAAACAAACAAACTAAAACTAAACTCTGAAAAAATAAAATTTTCTGCAGAACTTGAAGACTGAGAAATTGTCCATCCTCCTCAATATTTGGCATTTGGGAAACCTCACTGATAGGTGTGTTATGTTAAAGCCAAGGGACTTCCAAAGGCAGGTGCTTTTCTACCATACCCAAAGACAACAAACAGTGTGGAGGCTACTACCTCCTCATGCTGTGCAAGCTAAAGAAACAGGCCAGCTATAAAAAATGGAGGAGACTTTATGCCTCCAAAACAATAATGAAGTACTTTCCAGTGCCCTTTGAAAGGACACACTTCTTTCTCTGTAACCCCACTGAGTTTTCTTGCCATACAGCGAAGAAGAAGCCGCAGTTTTGCCCTCCTCTATCCCTTGGAGCTGCTGCTCTCATCTGTGGCAGGACAGCCACACCAATATATCTGCCCTGCCTCAGTGCACAAAACAGCAAAAGGAAGCAAAGTCTTTTGTATGAACTCATTAGGACCCCACAGAACCCAAACAAACACGGGAACTCTGTCACAGCACTGAGGTTGTGGCACTGGACATTGTCAGTGGCAATTGTCAGGATATTGCCCTGCTGAAACTTCTGGCTGCTGTGAGAGGAGGACGTGTGGTTTCATCATTTCATCACCCTAAGAGTGCTGGCATTGTTAGAACTAAGCAAAAAAACCTACATTTTGGAAAAAGCAGGCTTCTCATTCATGAAGTCATTTTACAGCCAGAGAAATCCATGCACTTCACTAAGGGATATATCAAGAAAGCAATGGGTATGGTGGCATTTGTTGTCTTTCTGTACTTTCAAAGGGAAATATATCCATATTTGCACACCGTGAATGCACTTAAATTTGGATCCAGATCAGCCATAAAAAATAAAGTAAGAAAATAAAGGAGACGGAAGTGAATACTTATGAAGGAAGTCAATCCATAAATCAAATTATTTAAGACAGATTGTACAATCCCTCTCTTAACTGGCTTTTCTCCTTGAAAGACTTTTGATGGCACAATCTTCTTCTATTTCAGAAATACCAAAGAAAAGTTGTCCAAAACCCAATCTTGTCATTTCACAAGAGCCATTTTACCTCACAGCAAGGGAGGATGGGGACTTGCCTGTTAATTTTTGAGCTAATGCTCGAAGTTTGCACTTTGAGTTTTTTAGTGGAAGCCACAAGGGAGCTGTTGTTCTCCTGGAGGTCTCTGCCAGCCTGGCCCTAGCTCAGGTGGTTTTGCCTCTCAGTGAAATCGCTGCAAGTCCCTGGGATGTGGTGAAGTGCATTCCTGCCACCACACCAGTGCATCAAACCTCACAAGGACATCTCACAGCCCTGACCCTGCACGTGTGTCCCCAGTCCCCCTGCTCTGACAATCTGAACAGCCAGGACAGCACAGCTGTGTGTCCAGGACCCTGCCACATGACCACAGCATCACTGCAGCGGCCAATATTGGGAAATTAGGGAAGTTACTCTTTTTTGGCAGTTTTTAGAAACACTTCTCTTTTTGCCCCAGCACAACAGCTGGATCCAGCCAAACAATATTTAGGGTGAGCAGTGCCACAGTCCCAGAGCACCAAAGTGACATTGGGTGCTTTTAGCTGTCTCCATAACTTCTCTGCTCTCCAGGAATCCGTGGGTGTGTTGGCAGAATATGACAGCAATAACCACTTCACCATAAAGTGTTCAGTATGAGGACACCTCCACTAATGTGATACAGGGAGCAATTCATTATCCTCAGTGTGCTGCTCGAGGGGCCAGAGACCAGGGCTGGAGGCTCCCTCTGCTCAAGCTGTGTGCAGAGAGGAGCAGCAGCGTTTCACACTTGCAATTCTGCCCGGGGAAAACGGATCCACAGGAGGCTGGTGAGTCAATCCCCGTAAATATGTCTTTGAGAAGAGCTGCATTTGGGGGTTTTATGCTGAAAAAAGCTTGATTTTCCTATGCCATACAGAGTCTAATCCTTCATTCAAAAGTCTTGCTCTACTCACCTCTAACACAGAAATACCAGCTAATGCAGTGGTGCCTGATAAATGATGACAGGGATTAGATTGCTTACACATTTGTTCTCCTGAGGAAGCTCCAGTGCTGCAATCCACTCTCTCCTTGAGAAAGAGTGAGAGTCTCTGCTCTTTGCAGAAAGCCAGCTTGCCAGTCTTAATCAAATCTATTGATTATTTGCAGCAATATAATAAATGAAATTTAAAGTAACCTGACTCTAAGAGAAACAAGTCAAGGGAAAAAAAAGCATGGTAAAAGATTTCTCTTGCAAAATTTTTTTTAATTTCCTGCAGATGTAAGAAAGTTTGATATAAACTTTAGATTTTTGACCAAAACATTGTTTGTTTCTAAATTACTTTATACTATTTTGGGCACCTATAATTTTTAAATTGTCTCACTATCATTGAAACTGAAATAAGACATACAATATTTTGGTGTTCCTTATAGTTTCTGGGATATCTTTAATGAGCCAAATATATTGCAAAAATTTTAGGGAAGCAAGACAGCCCCTTCTATCCACAGATCATTTACCAGAGTTATTCAGCATATTCTGTACTTTGAAAATATAAGGTCACTGCTGGATAAAGGAATGGTGCAGAAATTATTTAGCTGATTCTGAGACATGACCACAAATGTCATCAGTTAGATTGTGAAATGGCTCCTAAGGGATTTTAAATCTGTGAATGTAGAAGGAATTTATATACCAGAAATCTGTAAATGACTCAATATTCATTCCTTTCTGATGGTTCTATGTAAAGGATACAGCACAAAACTACTGTAAAAGTGAAAACTTGTTTTATTTGAAAGGAAGCCCACGTATTTAAAAAATCTATGCTTACATAATGAGAGAAAATTTATATTTGCTGAAAAAGTATAAGTTGCTTTGGTAACTTGTGAAAAGTAATTAAGTTATTTCCTAATGCAGAATTCATTAATGTAATTTGTGTAGTTTACACACACAGACATTGAGACTTTGGAAGCAGAAAAATTTCAGACTTGTTTCTTTTGTAGTTTTTCTTTTTGTTTCCATTTGCCTGACCTCACAGTTATTAAGGCCTTGGAAGCAGTTTTCCTATGAAAAACTAATTTAAATTTCTTTAAAACTATCAGTAGGTTCATTCCAGTAAATTTCAGGTTTGCATATTTGTTGATCTATAAGCTGGAGGTCCCAACAGAAGCAATGAGTTGATTCATCCTGTGATATGCAAGGCTGCTGACACAGGCAAACCCTCTGGCTGCTGGAGAAATGCAAACCATGCCTCATTCTACAGAAGCTCCACCTCACCCCAACAGGGTGAGTTAAGGATATTGTTTGTTCAATAATTCACTGCTTTAATTGCACTGAGCATGTTATGCAGCATGGATTTTGACTCAGGGGGTTTTTTGCGTGCTCATGCTACCAGCACAGCACATCAAGATCTGCACAAAACCTGAGTGGGAAATGTCAGGTGCTGCCCATCAGCTATTTGGAAATACCTAGCCACTGCTTCTCCTCCAATTGCTTGCTCCTATAGAGCTTTATTCAATGAAGCAGAAGCAAATAAGACCTATTAGGGCACTCATAAATAAAATGAGCACTCCAGTGACTGGACAAGCTGCTGGAATTTTTTTTCTCCACAGCATATATGAAAAGTTTTGTCAAGGGAAAATATTTCAGAACATGAATGCATTTTTCCTTAGGTCAGTAGCACTGGGCTCTCCCCATCTTCCCAGCCCTGCATTTAATAGCTGCAGTGGATCTGGGACAGGTCCCCAGTGCCCAAGTGCTGTATCCCGGTGTAGAGCTGCTTCAGCTGCTCGCCTGCACATTTGTCTCTGGATTGTGCCTGTCAACTTGTCACTCTTTAATTACATCCTTTATGATTATTCTATCTTCATCTTCAGTCACAAAGATCCTATTTTGCTTTTACAAAACTTGCACAGATGTAATTGGAACTTATAACACAGAATGGAATAGTAAAAGTGCATCTCCTAGGAAAATCTCTCTGCTGTTTTTAGTAAACAGCTATCTCTCCTTGTTGACTCAACAACTGGCTGTCAGGCAACATTTTTGACTGAGAACCAGATCTGTACTCTCACATCTGTAGATCTTTTATATTTTTGGTTTTCTTCTCTCCTTATAACCCCTCTCCCACAAAAGTAACAATATTCTCTGAAAGGGATGGAAAGTGAGTCCAGATTCTTGATATTTTTATCTAGACAAGTTCTTCACATGACACATGGCAATACTTTGAAAAAGTGTTGTGAGCAAATGTTTTATTGAACTACTTTTATATAAGCTATGCAGAGTGGCAAGTTTTACGAATGACAATGAAATACTAAATTAAATCCATTTGTTGCTTCTTAAGAGATACTACAAACTTCTTAGGTGCAAACTAGTCTTGGCTTTTCCCCACAGAATTCTTCAGTTTGCATACTTGTTTTCATTCTTTTGTTTTGGTCATCTATTTTCTCCTTCAATAATTTCTGCATTATTCCATAAAAATACTCATCTGGATGCCCAAAATGTCTTACTTTCTAACTCATCAACTCACACTTCATAAATAATGGTTTTCAGCTCCACTGGTCATGCTGAATTGCTGTAAGCCTACAATGTTCATGGCTGTGGCATCAAAATATATTTGCTCATTTGTTATATATTTCATGAAATAAATTAGACTGCTGCATAATGCAATGTATCTGGTTTATGCATCATTGTGTTCTTTATACAGATTGAACTTATCTGAATATGGAGAGTTTTGGTAAGTTAACAGCCTCAGCATCTGAAAGCCTGCAAACTCATTTTTATACACTGAAGTAATGTGAAATGGCAACGAGCAGAAAAAGAACAACAGGGCACAGTTCTAAGAGAAAGAAATGAAGTTCTGAGAGCTTCTTGAATTGTTAAATGCAGACTTCAGGGTTTGATTTCTATTTTTTTTTCCTTCTTTTCTGCTTTCTGAAAATGGGAATATGGAGTCTCTTGAATCGGTGGAAACCTAAATTGCTGCAGATCTGCTTTAATATTTGTGAAGGGACAGCTCTACCCAGCACATGGCAGTCTCAAAGGTTCATTTAACAACACTATAGCAACCAGTAAATAATTAAACACAGTGCTCTGTCTCCAACACCAAAGTTAAAGAGACAGGGATAATGAGAGGGTCCTTGAGCAAAGGACACAGGTTACATTAAATCATTGTTATCTTATTTTCCAAGTGGATATTCCTTGCTTTCTTTCATTTCAGCTGTTCTCTTTTCACTAAGGCACAGAGACACACACGTGGGAGGTACATCCTCATGTCAATGAAGTAAGAAAGGCTGAATTCTGCATGCAGAGAGATATTGAGCATTGACACCAGCTGGGGGAAGTGTGAGGGCAGAGATGGCAAGGCTGGCTTAGCTGACGGGTGGAAAATGCTTTAGCTGAACTGCCTAAATTAATTCTGTGCAAAATTAACCCTGTAGATGATCCCCTGCAAAATGATCCTTTCCTGCTGTGAGAAGACAAGGGCTGCACACACACCTGGAGTAACTCCTTGTGTCTGAATTGGCTTCTTTGTGACACCAGCCACAATGATTTACCCTATCTACAGAATGAATGGCAGTGAATCAGAAGGAAATGCATTTCGGTAGGGGCTTTGGCCCCATTCTTTGTGAAGATGGAGTGCAATCACATAAGAGTTGGTTTACTCCAAGAGGGAAGCTGGCAGCTCATCAATGCAGAGCTTTCTCCTCGAGGCCATCCAGTGAAATGCCTTTGGGAAGAGTTTGCACCTGTCCTGAAGGAAAGGGACCTTCTCTCCACCTACCTGGCAGGATGGGGTATGGATAGCACCAACACCTAGAATGATGGTTTAGAAGGAATTTTTAAAAGAACTGAGCAATTATTAAATACTTAAATAGCTTTCCCCAGGGTTTTTACCCTACATAAATGTGCTATTGCAATATTATCAGAAAAGGTAGAGGTGAGGAGATTGAGTTCCCAAACACAGAGGGTGTCAGGAAATGAAGATTAGTGCTGCTGACAAAAAGAGAGGTGAGTCACAAAAATGCAGCTGAGAAGATTTTTATGAAGAAGATATGAAGATTTGTAAGGTACACGACTTTTACATCTAACAGGCTGAATTAGACAAGAGAAAGAAGTTCAAAAAGCCATCCAATTCTTATTTCCCCAACAACTATCTGCTAAAAAATTATTATTTTCTCTAGAACATTTGGCCTGCAGGACCAAATTTTTCCTCCAGCAAATCAAAAATAAAATAAAAATGAGAGAAAGGATAAAACTTTTTAAAATTACTATACAAGGGCAGGCTATTAAGGTTTAGTACAGGCTCACACCATTATTTTCTATAGATTATCTGTTTTCCTTCAGCAGATAGAATTTGTCAAACATTTGCAGTGGGGTGAGGTGCTTGACTATGTCAAGATTCTAGAAGGAGCGTAAGGCAGAATTCAACTTTTTTCCCCCAGGGGAATTGGAGAGGGATGATGGACTCTGCCTTCAGGGGCACCTGCTGTTTGCCATAAACAACAGAGCCTCCTGCCTGTGTACTGTGGGTTTGAGATGATGAAGGAGGTGCACTGCTGCTGCTGAAGGAACAAAGCAGCTCTCCTTGTTCATGGGTGACAACCAGCAACTTATCCACAATGTTAGAATCTTGCTCCTCTGGAAAAACATGTTATAGTGGCTGCTGACTTCTGATTTCCTGTAATTTACTTCACCAAAAGGTGACAGATTGATTGCTCAGCATTGGCTATTAACGTTTACAATTCCAGCAGCTGTCATGGAAGTCAAGTAATTCAGAAATTTTGAATACTTCAGGGTTCTTTTGGTCTTTGAGGGAAGAAAAAGCATCTATAACTTGTCCCATACGGTAATGACACGTTAGCAGCGTGACATCTTGCCACTGAGTGCAGGGGGTAATGGATGGGACTGGCATTCCTAACAACACAGTCATTGTGCGAGCACTGATGTCTCTGAAAAGAAGTCCATCTAGCCACACATAAATGGAAGCCACTTTCAGAATTACCTGTCCATCCTGGTAATTTATAAGTCAGGCTTTCTACCGATGGCAAGAATTGCATTTTCTCCTCTGTTTACAAATGCTACCGTAACCTAAGCCTTGGGGTTCAAATAAACCTGATTTAGTAGGCTGGAACTTCAAAAGCAAGACATTAGACATCTGTTTCTGCAATTCAGAAGGTCTTTATTGTGCTCAAATGTTGTTGATTCCTTTGTTTTTTCAGCCTTTACAAGAATACTGAGTCTAAGGGATGCAGGGGAGCATTACTGAAATGCAGAGATTCACACAAGAAGCTTCCTGAACTACCAAAGGCTAGGTATTAACAGCCAAACTGGAGAGTATTTCCTCACAGATTTCATGCCTTGGTCTCACCTCGGTTTTAAATTCCCTTTTTCATTACATAAAGGGATTTTTTTTTCTATTTGTTTTCCTTTTGGGTAATTCACAAGCAGTTTGTCTTTGCTCTGCAGATAGAAAAGGCCAATGTGCTGCACACAACAAAATAAGCAACATATCAGGGAAAATGTAGACTAAACATGGATGAAAAACCTGAGGGAAAACTTGTCTACTGTGAAGTATTCCCACCAGATATCATTAAACTGTACAATACAAATCTCTTTTACGAGCCTTGCAATGTGGAATATGCTTAAAAAAGAAGAGCTAACATTTTCTTAGATTAAGATCTTATCTAAATCTTAAAGCCTGTGTTCAGGGTATGGAGCTGTCTAGTCATTCAGGTGCCTGCAAAGGAAGTCTTGATCACAGTGGGGAATAGTGAAACAAAATGAGAGGAGGAATGAAACATTTAAGATGAACTTCACTAAAAAATGGAATTAATTCTTCATTACATTATTAATTCACTACTGAGCATAATTAATTTATTGGCCATTAATGCTTCTATTTGCATTACCATTGAGTTCTCTGGATAAAAGCACAATGTGACTGTCCTAACACGTTTCAAATGCTGTAATCAGACAGTGAATTGCTCTTCAACAGTGCTATCCAGATTTAAAGCATGGATTGTTTGGTCTCTCTAAACTGCTTTCTGAGGCTGGTAACAACTTAAGAGACTGCATGGATTATTTTGAACAGGTCTGATATAAGACAATAGCAAAAAAAATCACATTCTAAACACATCTCTGGGTATAGCACACCTGAGGCTGTTTCTAAGTCATTTGCCCTTCCTCCATTGTTCCACTACTTAGAAGACCCCACATTAAAACACGTCTCAAGCTCTATGTTCACTATTCAAGATGTGGACAGATATGTGGGAGACCTCTGCACACAGACAAAGTCCTCACTTAGAGAAGAAAAACACAAATTGTAAATAATGCAGAGAAGTTTGAGAACCTGCACTTGTTTGACAGCACCTTTTCTCAACACATGTTTCTATTTTCATTACCAGTATAATTAGGGCATTTCACATGCTACCCCACTGTTACGAGGATTTCTGTATATGCAGGAGGAGGTGGTGGAAGGAGACAAATTTCAACCAGAGCTTTCAGTTTGGCTATCAAATATTTGCTGGTGCTTCTTCTTTCCCCAGATAGTGATAAAACACTCTCAAGTCTGAAATATAGTCACTGTTGTTTTCTTGACACTAGACTATGCTAATGTTACACCTCTACAATCTTATCTGAATGAGCTCACTGAATTGCATAAATAATATT
>JAWWMS010000001.1:106642944-106668483 GCA_035048045.1 Chlorospingus semifuscus
TAATGTTACACCTCTACAATCTTATCTAAATGAGCTCACTGAATTGCATAAATAATATTGGCAATGACATGTAATAAAAAAAATCAAGTTCAGTCTCTTTAATCAATGCTAGCTTGGCAAGTCCAATGAGTCAAACAAACAATCAATGAAAAAGGATGATCTATGTAACTGCAATCAGGGACAAACTGCATCTGAATCACAAAGCTTAATTTTTGCATTGTTTCTTTTGAAGGCACAATCTTCACAGGTAATCTGAAAAGGACATTGCTGAAAAAGTCCAGACAGAGCAGAATTCCATCATCAGAAAGTTTTACAACAAAATTTCCTTGAATTACATTTTAAAAAACCCAAACATTGACTTTTCCAAGAAACTGCTAAGTTCTTCTGAAGGAGGAAGTCTAGCTAATTATCTTTAGTTCTGTTAACCATTTCAAAAGAGAGGAAAGGTATTTTTTTCCACAGTCTAGACATTCAAAAATGAGCACTTATATTTTAAAAACCTTAAGGTGGGGTGGACAAAGTTTCATAGGAGAAAAGGACCAGGCCACAATAAGATGAAAAGCATGGGGGAGAAATAAGTTTAGCTTATAAATAGGTGCATTTTTCTTTAAAAATTTGTTGCTGGTGAAAGCTATTTTAGAATTGCAGCATACATTCTTTTACTATGTTGCATTAGATGGCAAAAGGCAGAGTTAGAGGCCAGATGATAGCTGTCAGGTGAGTTTAGTCTGCCTCTCAGAGTCTGGCTCAACTCTGTTTCTTTATGATATAAAGGCATTTGAGAAATGTGACCATAAACATTTGACATAATATCTAAAATGACAGACTAAAATTGCTTGTGCTTGTTTTCCACCTTCTGTTTGAATGCACAAATCTGCAAGAAATAAGAGTAGGCTGCTTCCCCCAAGGATTCCCTTCAAGTACAGCTTTTGTGCTATGACAGAACACAAGAAAAAATGAAAGATTCCTCCCAGGACCAAGACCATTAATGAGACAGAGAAGAACTCATCTCTGAGTCATTTTTTGAAACATCACACAGAATCAGGGTTCAAGTTTTTCTACAAAACTGATGCTCATTCCCTGACACTTGTGAAATGAGGTGCTGGCTCAGCCCAGCAAGCTGCTTTGATGAGCATCAGCTAACTTTTACCATAGAGTTTGATCCCACTGCTCACTTGCCTTCTTTTAGGGGTGCCTTCATCCCCCTTCCAGACTAGAGGCCTGATGCATGCTGTGATCACAAGTGACATGCTTTGTCTGTAGTCTTTTGAAGGAAAATATTCATCCAAACCTGAGGCAAATGAAAGTTATTCTTGAAAGAATTGTGAGGGAAGTGCACAGCTACAACTCCCTGATCATAAAGGTATCTGATATTAACACTGCCATTGTAAAGGTCTTTGCCCTTTTGACCCATCCTTTCCTAGACAATAAATCCATTCCTGGATTAGACTAATAGTAGCTCACATTGGTGGAAGATGTCTGTTCTGCTGTTGAACACCAGTTTGGAGATTTTAGACTTTAGCTAGAATACTTTCTCTAGTACCAAATCAAGTTTTGGTCTAGAAGAATGATATTTCCATATACAAAGCAGCCAACCCAGTATCCCATTTTCAGCTGCTTGCAAAGTACCAGCTGATACACAAACCTTTTTATGTAGATCATACCAGCAGTCCTAGGAAGGGCCACAAAAACACATTTTGCCCATGAATGGACAAAGAGGAGGAAAACAGGCTTTGCAGATATCCCCCACATGAACAAAGTGGAAATTCAAAGGGTAAAAGAGCATAAGTGGTAAAGGGAGCAGGAAAAATCACATAGGGAATAAGAATTAATAAGAAAACAATGTAGCAGTGATATAATGAGAGAAAGACAAAACGAGGAGCCAGAGGGAGCTGAAATAATGAGAACTTAGTAAGTCAGAGCTAAGAAGATGGACAAGAGAAGAAAAGCAGCAACCAGATGTAAGACAGGATCTCACCAGAAGCACAGTAATGTATGTGTAAACACTGGATGGCTTTAAACCACAGTTACAAACTGAGTTCCAGGTCTTTCTCTTCCCATGCTCAGCAAGCAGGCATGGAGCCCAAAGGCTAACTGTGCACGTCTCCAGTGGTGATTATGATGAGTCCACAAAATCCACTTAGATTATATTGCAAATTACCAACTTTGTGTCATTAAACTAATAGCCACAGCTGGAGAAGGCAACAGAATTTACAGAATTTTAAGGATTTCTTATACGAAGTGAAATAATGGATAAATGCAGGAAATAATTTTAAAGTAGAGGCTCAAAAACAATCTTATGGCTGCTAAGTCAAACATTCAGATGATGCCTCATATATCCAGCTTGTAAATTATTAAATGGTATTTATTTATTTGATCACATAATGTTTTTCTCTTCCACTTTATCCATACCTCCTCCAGAAGACAAGTGTGCTTTTTTCAACATAATGATAGAAAGGACAAACAAAAAAAGCTCTCCTGGGTCAGAGGAGCAGTGAGTCATGCCAAGCCTTGGGCACACTGAGAACTGGTGAGAAAAGCAGCAGAAGGAAAGCTGTGAGCCTGGTCACCCTCCAGCCCCCTTCCCTTCATCCTCCCCCATTGCTTGGGGCAATGGGGATAGCTGGGGACACATCCTTGCCTTTCCTATTTAATATTCAGGTATGGACTGGCTGTGCACAGAGTGGAATAGACATCTGGAAGTCATCTGTCTCTATCTGAGGGCAGGATTAGCTATCCTTGACAGATAGATATCCAATGTATTCAAAAAATCCCTGATGAAGGGCTCTCCTGAGCCTTTTCTAATATGATCTACTTGATCTGCTTACCTTCAAAAATATTTTCTTCATAGTTAACCTAACCCTCTGTTGTATTTTAAGTCAATATTTCTTAACCTTCACAGCATCAACAAAGCAGTAAACTTTTCTGCCTTTCCCAGCACTCCTATGGAAGTAATTTGCAGCAAGCTAAATAAACTGTCTTAATGTAACAGTTGAAGTGAGCATCACCAAAAACAACAAAAAAAATACTGTGTTTTAAGCTGTCTGCACCACTGGCACTGTGCCTATATTCATGTGAAATGGAATGTTCTCTGGCACTGGGGCCCACAGGGATGGAATGGCCTGGGCGTGCTGAACACACTCTCTACAGCATCATGGCCAGCAGCAAAAACAATGATTCCTGCTGCTGTGATACCTGATCAGCACAGGGAGTCACATTTCGTGCCCGGTGGTCTAACCTATGCAAATCAAAATAGAATAAGGAGGCCAGCAGTGACTGAAGTACTGCATGTTTTAATTTTTTGTTTACTTTATTGATTACAAAATGCTACTTGTTTGCATGCTGGGCCTCTAAGTACCTCATGGAAAAAGTAGCATTGTTACATATGCCCAAATATAAACTTTGATTTGTGTGCTTTCTTCTCTCCCAGTTCATTACTCACAACACAGCTTTTATGTCTGCTCCCAGTCTCCCTTTGTTTTTGAACTCATTTTCCATCACTTTGCAGTCCCAGCCTCATATAATTTTTATTTCTCATTTTTCAGAATTTCTAAGAATTGATCTTTCATCTGACCTTTCCACTGAATCCATGCAGCATGCCCATACAACTTTTGACCCTTTGATATCTTCTGAAATGCAGCAGCATGTATGATCTGAATGCTGTTTTCACCAGTATTTTCTGGCTGAACACAGGTCCAGTTTGTCCCAGCAGCCTCATTTTGTGTTCCCTGTTCCAGTGGCACAGGAGCCTGTAGATAGATCTCTTCTGTTTCTTTTGGAGGAGAATTTCCTCCTGCATGTTCACAGCAAATCCTCTTTGCCTCTATATTGTTGGTAGTCCTCTACCCTTTTCCATCCACTTGCTCTACCAAAAGCAATTTCCTTTCCCAATCATCAGATAATATTTATGCATTAAAATCTGTGAAAAATAATAGAAATACCCTATTTCAAAAGCAGAGAGGCCAAGTAGACAAAATTAAGCTGTTTTGCTTGATGGAAACTTCTTTCTGTACTATCTTGTCCTTCAAATACAATTTCAGCCCTGGTTTAGCTTTTCTCACTGAGCAAAGAGTTTGTCTATCGACTGATAATGTGGAAGCTTGAAACTTTTCATATCCAGCCTAGACAGTACCTTATAAGCACTCCTTTGGCTTAGGGGAAGAAAACATCAATAGAAATACAATTTATCTTGTGCTCATCACCCAGAGGGGTTCTCAAGCACTCTGGAGCAGATCTGCAGCTCAAATATGGGCAGAGCACACAGCCCAAGCCCTGGGCAGTGCCCTGTCCAGGTGGGTGTCTGCAGGAAGAGGGATGGCTCAGGCACAGGCACTCGTGCAACTCTGCACAGCTACACACATGCCTCTTCTCCAGTTTAATCTAAACCATTCTGGCAGAACATTTTAATCAAGGCAAAAGTCAAGGAAATGTGTTATTGCCTCCCCCTTCCCTGGACTGTTGTGTTTTTAAGCAAAGATCTCTGAAAGGTTTTACTTGCTGGACTCTCCTAATCTGTGCCTCCCTCTTCCCCCTCTCTGCTCAAACCCACTGAGCTGGAGCCCAGCTGACACTTATCACTCCATTCCTTATCAGGCTCGAGGTAGCATGGGCATTTCTTCTCATCACTTCCACAGATTTAAGAAGCAATCTAGATCACATTCCACATTCATGTTGCCTTCCTAATGCAAGTTATTTCATTAACACTCTCGTGTCCACTTCAGAAGATTTCACAGGCCGAAATATTCTCACACATCAAAGAAAAACTCTCCAGGCTGCTCATAAATAACTCCACAAGCATAGACAACCGTATTATGCAACTATGAAAACACTTTTTCTGTACAAAATCTTCAGAAGATTAACATCCTTTCATATTTATTTCATCTTTTGTATCTCACAGAAGATGATCTAGGACCATGGACATGTTATGATGCAGAAAATCCAGGAAAAGTTTCTCTTGGCTGATCAGGTTACCAAAGAACTGTCAAATATGAGGAGGAATCATTGATTCAGGGGAATCAATTTTGCTGGAAAAGGTTATGTATGTATTGAGAAATAAAATAAAAGGAAGAGATGGGGAAATCACAACACAAGCAAAAATAGCTTTCGATAAGCTGCCCTTGGTTGCCATGGTTCCTTACTTGCCTTGTCAATAGAAATTATGAATAATAATACCTATATGAAAGTCAGACACAATCACACTTCCATTGCTGCCCTCACAAACACACAGAAGTAGTTACTCCTACACTATATTGATTCTTTCTCCACACTGGAACCACTTCAAACAGGTCTTGAAGTTCCCAAACACTTTGGCACCTCAGAGTGCAAAGCTATGGGATCCTTCTCCCCCATACTCAGCGATGTTCTTCTGTCAGAGCCCAGGACATTGCTCTGGCTGCCCCGGAGGGCTCAAGACCCTGGTGGGGGGCTTGGAGGCCTTGGCACGGAGTCAGAGACACCTGTGCCTTCGATTTTAACCAGTGGAAAAAACTACCAACTTTGTGTGAAGATGTACAAGCCACAAGGGTTTGAGTAGAATGTAAGTCAATTTATCATAGGGTCAAAAAGTAGAATTTTGGGGATTTAGAATGGGGGTTCAAGAGGCCAAGATGGAGAAATCTGGGTATGTTCCCTCCTTCCTCCTGTTTTTTCTTAGCCTCCATCTTCTGCTGGGATGGTGGCACTTTTAGATTGGTTTAGAGTAGAGACAGACTGTCTATCATAGGTGATAGGTATTGAAAAATTATTGTAAATAAAGTACACATAGTTCTTAGTATAAAAAGATAACACCACCCCAAGGCAGTCAGTGTGGTTCAACCCAACCTGCTGGACAGACATCTGCAGGTCAGAGAAAGAATGTATTAGATAACAAAATAAACAACCTTGAGAACAAGAGCCAAGGAATCCTATCTTCTTCTTCGGTCTCAGGGCTGGGAAAAACAGACTTTCTAACAACTCGGGGTCATCTTGACCCCAGAGACCTTTGTCATTCTTCCTCTGTCCCCTTCAGAGGCCACACAGTGTCTGCCACCCAGCACAGGTCCCTGCTCAGGGCTGTGTCCCCAGTGCTCCCACAGGGGCTCTCCACACATCCCACAAGGATGCAGCACAGGCATAGAAGGAACAAGGAAAAAAAATAAAAGTTGAAAATTGTCCTCCTCAGGACAAAATTTTCAGTGGCAGAAGCGAGGGACACAGAAAATGCTCCTTTTCTGGGGCAAGCACCCGAGGCTGTCACACCTGGTCAGACACAGATCTCTCCCTGCATTGCAGGGAATCCACACCCAGCATTCTCAAGCACAGCTTCTCAGCTGCTAGATTTCAGGTGCTTCACAAATTACAGACCCAACAAAAGCATTTTCTTACTTGTGGGAAACTGTGCTTACCACTACTCCAGGGCTCAACTCCTTTCCTTCACACACCCCTACACATCCACCCCTTCAATGTCCCTCACCTTTCTACACCCAGGTTTAGCAGGTGTGACCTCAGAGGCAGGTGCCATGCTCAGCACTATCTTGCCTTTGGCATAAACTCACATTTTCCTCTGAGTTCTGAGCTACAAAATGATCCAGAAGTCACTGCATTGCAAGAAAGAGGTACTAAGTTGAACCTTTGAGAAGGCAGGAACATACATGCCAAAGGTACTGTTTTTGGAATGTCAAATCAGCCTTTTTTATTTTTAATGGAAAACTATTAATAAAATAAGTAAGCACTCATAGGCTATATTTGCCTTCTGAAAGTACTTAATTTGGAATTGTATTTTAATTTTCAAATAATAAAATATTTAGATAAATATTCCCCCAGAATACCAAAGAATTCCAGACTGTTCTGCAAAGATCTCAAAAAGCTTTGTAAGGCAAGATACTAAGACAATACATAGAGACTTGACTACCAGACACAAACTAGAAAGTATTTGCTTTGGTAATTTTAGATGATTTTGGGATTTTCCAGAGTAACTTGTGCTATTTGGTTGCTTGTTTTTGCAATTTCTTTTTTTTTGTTTTCTTCAATTTAATAACTTTATCCTCTAAAAGCAGTGTGCTTTACAGTAACTGTAGCTTAGGCATTTGTAAAATTAACATGTGCTCCTTTCCAGTTATGTTATGTTCTGAAAGAGAAGACTCTTCCCATCTTACAGGATACAGAACGAGGAATTATTTTAGTTTAGCATAGGAAGGCAAGGACTGAGACAAAACCCAAACATTATGGATGCAGCAATTGAAGCCTTTGATCCTGAACATATTTTAGACATTGTCAGTTGCACATTTATGAGAGGAGATGGGAGCAGGAGAGATTAAAGGAGCAAAATATTGGGATAGAAAAAACATGATGTGTTCTGCTTATTCTTTAACAACATAACCACCCTCATTCAGATTTATAAACTCCCTTGATTTGCAAGAATCATTGAAAGTGGCAGCCAGTCACCAAAAAGAAGTTGTTTTTCAGAAAACACATTTTCAAGCAGCTTAGGAACACATACCTCTGTAAGAACTTGGGTCTATACTCACTATCAGCTTTTTTGATACACATTACACTCTCCATAATATTCAGTTTCACTGTGATTACTCTAATTGCAATACTAATAATTAATAGTTGACTTTATATCTTGCTTGCAAAGTACCCAGGGGAATGTAACACAATAAGCACAAACACAACATATGCTTTCAAATTCATAATCAGAGGGAAATGATACATAATTTAGTATTTGAAGGATATTATTAGAAGGATGAGATCAGCAGCTTGTTTCCAGATCAGAGCTCTTCAAGAACAAAAGTGCTAGATATGCACTCAACTAGATGTGAATTTTTTAAGGGACACTGAAGATGGTTGTTCCCCACAGCTGATAAGGAAGCAAGGACATCATGAACACTCTGAGGTAAAAAGAGCTGCTCTTCTGTTTTTCCTCATGAAGAATTTGACTTCACCTCTCTGTTTTCTAATTGTCTGAAAATGCTGAAAAATACATTTATTTACAATGAGTCTGTTTTAAAAGCTTGGCTTCTGAGCTATTCTTTATAACCTGCTTTTTCAGCACAGGAGGTTTTTTTCTATTTCATGTGTTTTTCCAATTCCAGAAATTTTTCTTACCACATATCTGAAAAAAAATCATGTCAGGACCAATTGAAAAGGAAAGAAGAACAAAAGTGGACACCAGATAACCTGCCAATGTCTATATTTCTGCCCTTTGACTTTATCTATTCCAATATAGCATTTTACTTTTTGTGTATGACAAGAAGGTTTTTTTACACTGGGAAACAGTATTTTTCATTGTCATCTTAAATTGTTACTACATAGGTATGGTTTTTTAAGATTTTTATGGCCTTATTCTATCTAATATTTTCTGCTCCACTTATAGCAAAAGAGCCTGCTGGAGAACAATTGGTTGCATGGCACACATCACATATTGAATTGCATTCCACTTTATCAGAATTTTTTTAAGCTGTAGCCATCTATCCTATAGGCTTCTTGATGTTATTTTGTTTTTGACCTTGCCTTGGCAGAAGTCTTACGAATAAAAATCTGTCCAATATGTTGTTATGGCCAGGTTACTGCCACCACTCCACACCTCTGGTGCCATTGTGTGTGCTCCTTTTGCATTGCAATTGCCTATCAGGTGGAATGCTGTGCAGCCATTGAGAGTTCTTCTTGGCAATCAATCTTTGGAAAAAAAAACCCAGACCCTGATATTTCTGCTATAACTGAAATTAGAGGAAGCCTCAGCAACCAGAAGTAGTGACAGAACTGCACATTACACCAGCAATGCTCATTGGGAAATGGGAGTTTGATGGTTATTTTTTTCTTCTGCAGCAGACTTTTCAGGTTATGCACAATGAGGAATAAGAATCCTGAAGGGAAGGAGAATATCAGAAGATTACCCCCAGAAAGTTTGCAGAATGCAATACATTTTACTGTAGTAATTTTTAATAATAAATCACATTTCTGTGATATTCTAGGAAACTTGCACAGTTTGTCAGAAACAACCCTTTCTATTATACCAGGTGTTTTTGACCTTACTGTGTCACCAAGGACAGTAATTTTTCCCCATTCTGCTTGCA
Organism: Chlorospingus semifuscus; assembly: GCA_035048045.1. Taxonomy (NCBI): domain Eukaryota; kingdom Metazoa; phylum Chordata; class Aves; order Passeriformes; family Passerellidae; genus Chlorospingus; species Chlorospingus semifuscus. Next base: position 106,651,998 of record JAWWMS010000001.1, read on the forward strand.
TGCAACAAATTCAGATCCTAAATATTTTTTTTTTTTTACTAAACATCATCTTGAAGAGAAAAGCTGGGACAAAAGTGCCCTGAAACTTATTTTCTTTATTTATATAAATTTCAAATTATCTATGCAGGCATCAGACCAAGACAGTAAAGCAGCAGCTCACAGACATCAGAATGAAACAAAGGAAAAAGCACAGGTTTCTTCTGAAGGGATTTGCACGTGTCCTTCATGTAATAATTCAGTTTTTTATAATACATTTAAATACTAAATAGTTAAACTGCACAAAATTCAAATCAGAGACAGACTTCAGAAAAAATGTGAATAACTCTTCAGTTATGGAGTCAAGATTATGCCCTTCACATAGCAAAGGGAGCAGATTCATTTCTGTTTGGTAAATAATGTTTTTCTACTTGTAGAAACTACAAAGTCATTAACACCAAAATCTTGTGCATTCTCTTCCTCATCATTTTCAGGGGACAGTGCACAGAATGCAAGCTACCATCTCCTGAAAAATGTACAAAATACAGGCAGGAACAAGCAAGAAGAAATTTAAACACAGATGATTATTTTTTTGGATGCTCAGAACAAATCCTGAATGCACATTTATGTACAGCCTTGGGCATATGGCTTAAATACAGTCAGCTGAAATGAGTTTTGAGCAGCAGAGTCACATCTTGCAAGACTTCTCCAGTTTGCAGCATGCAGGTTAAACAGGAGCAGCACAACTTTTCAGGACAGTGCTGCTGAATCAACCCCACCATGAAATGCAGCTGGCTGTGCTGCACCTCTGCAATGAGAGGTATTTGCATGAGCAATAAATCCCAAATGATAGAATAATAAAATGCACTTATTGTAGAAGGCTGGCTTTCTGTCACACCACCAAACATGGGGCTTTAGATTCTCTAGGGTTCACTCTGAGTAAGGAATTAGAAGAAATATGCAGCAGAAATGGTGTGGCAATCTTATTAGGTACCACTCTAGTGTCTTATGTCCTGATAGAAGAGGATTAATATCCTTTTTCAAAATGCTATCATCATACCCTTGATACCTATATACCTTTACTGATTGCTTCAGGAGAGCCTGTGGCCTTAATTTCCTGTGGTAATGGTTCCCTACTCTAGTTGCATACTGTATGGAGATGAGCTTGCTTTATCATGCTGAAATTTCCTGCTTCTCATCTAACAGTCTTTCACCTTTTCTTTGCATAGCAAAAGCAGAAGAAGCGAAGCCCCTGCTTTCCTTTCACTGTGTCATTTGTCATTTTATATGTATTTTTTCAGGCTTGTTATTGGGTTTTTTTCCAAGTAATCAATCCTAATCTAAAACTCCTCTCTGGCTGTTTTCATTGACTCATTTTTCATTTTCTTTGACATGCACAAATGTACTCCAATTCTGCTATATTATTTTCCAGGTGGAAAAGCAGCAGCGAATGCATGAACAAAGACTGCACCACTGATTTATCTAACATTTCTCAGCTTATCTAATGTGCTCCTTTTTCTTGTACTTAAAGGTTTTTTCTTCTCTGCACACTGGAAGATGTACATAGTACCAATGCTCATATAAAGCCCAAGTTCTCCAGCTGAGCTCTGACACTCACACAGGAAGAGGGAGCCCTTTGTGCAGAAGCTGGGAAGGTGAAAACAAGGCAAAGAGCAATAATTGATTTATTAGCATTGCCAGTTTAGGTTGCAGTGCACTGTCCCTTAGATTTCAATGATGCTTACATATGTTCCATACACCTGCACAATTGCTAACACAGCTGCACATTTCTGAGACACAGTTTGTGCAACTGCACAACCCTTAGGGCATTCCTAATGACACCAGAGATTAAACAAGGTATTACACCAGACAGCAACAGTGTATTTATATTGTGCTGTACAGTCAAACTGTGCCATATTTAATGTCCTATTGCACAGCATCATTAGATATTGATTTTATAAATACAGTAAATTGCAAGCTTTATTAGCAGGCAGATTGATGAAAATGATTTTTTAGAGCTGAGTTTGGGCTGTTTGTATTCAAGATCATAACAAAAGAGGCGTATAAATGATGTCTTGATGAATTCTCTGGGATGTGAAGACATCACAACGAAAATAGATTGTCTCTGAACCTGATCATTTGATCACTTTATATTCACCATGTTTTCTATGGGAAAAAAGTCAATGTGAAACAACAGGAATGGAGGCAATGTTACCAGACTTGCAACTACTTAAGGGATTAACTTCCAGTGATTTAGGCCCTGAATGTGTTTGAGAATCTGGGCTTAACTCCTCTTTTAATTGCTATTTCAACAAAATGCATCCAAGAGGATGAGAGCACAAAATAGCAGGGAGAACTGGAAGCATATGCAAAGCCAGAGGGAAGGATTGCATAAAGCCTGCAGTGCCTGTCATCCAAGCTAGAGCAGACAACTTCCATATCACTTACTTCAGAAAATTTCACACTTCAATTTTTATTCATATTATCTTATATTTCAATGCAAAGAGAATATGAGGAAATTATCAAACTTATGAAATGGTATTATCTATATCAGAAGCTTCCCATTCATTTAATCTGCATATTTCTAAGTTATTGTAAAGGAGATTTATAAGTTCCTTTAAGAAATTCAGATCTGTTGATTATACAGAATACATTTTATTATTCTATTTTCTGAATCTCTTCATAAGTGGGATAAGACATGCCAAAGGCCCACAGACCTCTCTTCTCAGAGAACAGCACTGCAAGACACTGCTTTGTTTTAGGAACTAGGTCAAGATGCAAACTGAGATGTCATATTCATTCATTATCTGTAATTACTTTCAGTGACTTGCTGAGCATTGTAATGTGTTTAGTACAAGGCCTGGTTTGGGATTTTTTGAACAGTAGAGCATGACAATGGCAAATGCCATGAACATATCCATTAGAAACTAATATTCTGTTACTTCCTCACTGGGTTCCGTTTAATTTGTTTTGTCAGTGAAGTTGTTCACTTCAGGTATCTACGGCTTCAAGTTGTTTTTTTCTTTATTTTTTTACAAAGAGTACAGATATTTGGTCAAGACTTGCAAAAGAAACATTTTTAATGAAACTAAAGCCTTATCAAGGCTATGCTTATGTTAGGAAATCATCAACCTCATAGGAATGGATTAGCAAACAGAAGAGGTTGATGTTGAGGACACGACATCATCACTATACACAGTCTTCCAAATTTTACTTCAAACTAGGCTTAGTTTGGCCATGAGGACGGAATGTCTTCTCTCTATCTACCAGTCAAGCAGTCCAAAGAAGCTGTGGTTGGAACCTTTATACCTAAAAGAGAACTAGAAGTGCAGTGGGATGCACACCTGAGGTAGGATTTGTTTAGTTCCCTCTGAAGAGGCTCATTCCCAGACACCAGAAAGGCAAAGCAGGAATGGGGGACAGTCAAGGAACTTGACTTGAAACTGAAATTCCACTTCAAAGGAAAATGTGGATTCAGTGAGGTATTCTGCCTAGCATGACATCTGCCCGAATATGTTCCAGGATTAAGAATTTAGTAATCCCTCTGTTTGCAACTCTGCACTAGTACTGGTGACAAGGCTGACTGATGCACCCTTCATGTCCTGCAGGTTCATGCCATAATATGTTCCTACATTCAGTAGGATCATGGAAGGTGTTCATTCACTCTGTCAGAGGAGGTTTTCATGGACAGCATTGGATTTTTGATCTAGGCATGACAAAGTCATGGTTATAGTGTTGCAGCAATATCTGAAATACATTTTAAAAAGCATTTATGCAAAAGATCAGGTTAACAAAGAAGAGAGAATTGTCAAGAAGTATGTTAATTTGGAATAGTCTTCAAGATTTTTAGCCTGAAAGTCGAGGTAATAGTCCAGGGAAGCAGCAGAACAAAGACACAATACTGCTCACAACTATTTTCCATTTATATGAGCAATAGGCCGAGCTGCTTCTGTAGCTTCCACTATAAAAACAAAATGTTGTCATATTTTAAAGTAATGGCCCAAGATTATATAGCTGCATAAGCACAGAGTAGCTCTCTGCAGTGTTTCAAGCTATTTCTGTAATATTTTCATAAGCGATTAGGAGTTGTCTCCTACCCTACTTCAGTTCATAAGAAATTTGCATTCAACAAGGATTAGGAACAGAGGCCCCACATCAAAGCTCTTAAGAATTTCTGTCTCATTGAGGTCAATGTAAAGCAAGCTTGCATTTGAGTGCTTTGCTGGGAAGAGGAAAATCACTTTTTGTTTTAATGTTTTGCCTGTTTGTCTAAGTAAACAAAAAAGGCAGTAGAAGCTGATTTTTAATTTCTGCCATCACAGTTCTGAAACTGAATGGCTCAGCTGGAAGACATGGAAATTAGTCTGTGTCAGGAAGCTATAGAGACACAACAACAAGTGAAAATGCAGTACAGTATTTATCTTCCTTATAAGTTAATGTTCTACTTCTGGCAGTGAGTAATGTCAACTGACTCTAAGTTTCTGTGTTGTCTGATATATACGTTCAGGGTATTTAAATATACTGGCAGCATAAAAATTTTCATGCATCAGTACTTTTTAAATGCAAAGTTGTCTTTACTCAGACCCTGATAAATGATGACACATGTCAGTCTACCACACCTAACATGGAAAACTGGTAGAATTTCATTATGAATGAGAAAAATTTCTATTAGAGAATCAACAGAAACTGTTCCATTCATACTGGCACATGAAGATAAACAAAAACCTCTGCAACAGAGCAAAGATACCAATCCCTGATTCCTGTAAGAGAAAGGTCATCATCATTATAAATCTCCATCCTTTACTGGATGAGGTAGAAAACATAGTGATAAAAGGTGAGGATGAGGTACTTAATGTCTTTCCCTCACTATTCAACAGCAAAAGCACTTGTTCTCTGGGTGCCCAGCCACTCTGACCTGCAAGACAGGGATGGGGAGTGGAATGAAGCCTCCATAACCCAGGGGAAGTGGTCAGTAACTTGCTGTTACCTTTTAGCAACAATTTGGACCCACACAAGTCTGTGGGGCCAGATGGGATCCACCCAAGGGTACTGAGGGATGTGGCAGAAGAGCTCACAGAGCCATTTCCCACCATTTACCAGCAGTCCTGGCTGGCCAGGGAGGCCCCAGGTGACAGGAATTCAACAGGATGCCCATCAACAAAGGTCAAAAGGAAGATCCAAGGAATTAAGCCCTGTCTGTCTGACCTTGGTGCCAGTGAAGGTCGTGGAGCAGATAATCTTGAGTGTCATCTCAAACACCGCAGAAGGCAATCTCGCCCCTGAGGAGCTGCAGCTGTACTAACTACCAAAGATTAGGAACAGGCCTGCCCTCAATAGGCCACAGCTGTAACTAGTTAGGATGAGTGCTATAAAACAGTTGGAGTTTGTTGGCTGTGTTGTAAAGAAGAAGGAGTCAGTGCTGTGAGGAGCTGCCTGTGAGAAATCACTGAGGAGGTATGGGACTTTTTGAAATAAGATGACAGCATTAAACAAGTATGGGAAACCAGGGGATCAGGCCCAGCCAGTGTGGATTTGGGAAGGGCAGGTCCTGCTTAGCCAACCTGAACTGGTTGCTGGACAAGGAAAAGGCTGTGGATGTCTTTTACAGAGATTTTAGTAAAGCCTCTGACACCATTTCCCACAGCATTCTCCTGGAGAATCCAATTGCTCATGGCTTGGACAGGTGTGGTTTGCTGGGTGAAGAACAGTCAGCATGTCCAGGCCCAGAGAGGGTGGGGAATGGGGACACATCCAGCTGGGGACAGACACCAGGGGTGTCCCCAGGGCTCAGCACTGGGGTCACTCCTGCTCTGTGAGGAGTGACTGAGGGAGCTGGGGGAGTTTATTCTGGAGAGAGACTCAGGGGAGGCCTCACTGCTCTCCACAACTCCCTGAAATTAGGGTGTAGCAGGGTGGGGATTGGCCTGCTTTCTCAATCAACACTGACAAGGGGAAATGGCCTCCAATTGCACCAAGGGAAGTTTAAATCAGATGTTACAAAAAATTTCTTTCAAGAAAAGAGTTGTCAAGTATTGGCACAGGCTGCCCAGGGAAGTGGTTGAGTCACAATCCCCAGAGGTATTTCAAAGATGTGTTTTTGTGGTGCTTAGGGACATGGGTTACTGGTGAGCTAGGCATTATTAAGCAAACTGTTGGACCTAATGATGTAAAATGTCTTTTCTACCCTAAATTATTCTACAGTTATAAAGAATAAAGCCCGAGTTTCTATATTACAATGTACAAATATTTTATGTGATAATGTAATGACCTAAAATGTGATAACTTAGAATACTTGCCTTGGGCTGTACATTGATCTTTACATTTATCATAAATCCATTCCATATCTTTCCCTGATAAGGATGTTTTGTCACTGCTCACCTTGGACTCAGAATAAGAATGCTTACATTTCTTCTGCTTACAAAGGGACCACAAGAGAAACTGTGCCCAATTTATGATATCTTCCTTTAAAAACATAATATTGTGGAATATCATTGGAATGATATTGGCAGATCATTTCAGCTTGAGTCAGTTTACACTTACAATTTTGTGCATTTTATCTTTAGAGAGTGAAAGTCTTATCAGGAGAGTAAATCAAGATCCAATTCTCAGTCCACACTTTTAGCAGAAGATAACACACTCCTGAGAAGACACAGACACTTCTTAAGCTTTGATAGAAATGGAAAAAGTGAGATTGAACAGAATTAATTACTGTACTTCAAAGCAATCTGCTATTTCTGGACTCATTGACTGACTTTGATTTTACTGATTGCAAACCTTCAAATGCTTAGCACTACTTAAACTTTTGCCTGCTGTGTTAATGCCTTTATGCACAGCCTGAGGAACTGACCAAGGCTCCTTGAGGAACACAGCAGTGGCAAGTCAATTCCATTAAGAAATGAAATAGGAAAAAAAAAATCAAGAAAGGAAAATTTAAACATAAAGAAAGGGACTAAAATACGTGAGTGGAGTTTTTCTTCTGTGTTGCAATTAAATCATTTTTAAAATGCAAATACAGTGATTTTTAACTAAAAGTAGTTCCTGCTTGCTATGAAAAAGCTGATTGGAATTTCTCTGAAAATATATTTTCCATGTGAATTTCCTGATCAGTACATACACATCAGCATGTACTGATCAGGAAATTGACCAGTATGATCAGTTCCTGATCATGATATCACCACATCCTGATCATATGAATGTTGAAATAGTTATCTCTGACAAAGGAACTATTGTACAATTAATTTATCTTTCTCCTGAAAGATTTTTCAGAGATAAAAAAATTTAAACACAATTTACATATCTGCTGCCCAAATTATCTTAGGGGACTGGAAAACAGTACTGTTAAGGAAATCTGGCCTAGGCATAGACATCAGATTTCTAGCTAAAATTTCCACAAAATAAATGATGATGGATAGCTTGTTGACTTCTGATAAACTGGACTACAGAATTGCACAGATGTGAAAAACTAGATTGCACAGAGACAAAGCGAAGACTAACAGCAAAATACAGCATTTCCTTTCTCCATTCTCTACAAGAGAGCCTTTCATTCATTTTGTCCATTTCAGCATTACAAACTATTTTCAATCACAATTCTAACCCATTGCAGTAAAAAGATATATATATATTCTACCAATCTGCTGCAAAAACAGAGCATTGTCTCATTACAGAACTCAAAAATCTCATTCTTCTCTCCATTAACCAATCCATTTCCTAGAGTGATGATGAAAGCAGTTCCCCATACAAATTTGTCATCAGATTTCTGCTCCCCAAGTACCAAACAATTTTACTGATGAAGAAGAGGAAGCATAGCAGGAAAACTTGAAAAACTCCCTTAAATGCATAAGTAAAATTGCTGGTTTTTGCTATAAACTGCTGATTTCTCAAGCAACGCCAGAGAACCAAGGAATGAAGGAATGCAGTGAACAAAAGATAAGGGAACTGATATTCTCTCATGAAAAGGCAGAGAATCCAAAACTGACTCTTGCTGGCCAAATCCACTCCATCTCAAAAACCTTCTGCCAAAATTTTCCATTTCTCTGTGGCCTTTGTTTCTCATGTGTTTAAAATCATCCAGGTGGTGTCAAAGCTGGTTTTGGCAGGGTCTTGGCCACCCACTGTGGATGCAGGGTCTAGACAGCCTTCCCAATGCCTTCCTTCTTTTCCTTCATCTTTTCCATCTGCAGGCTCCCATCCTACCTTCCCAAAAGCAAAAGATGGTTTTGCATTCCCTGCTTTTGGCCAAAAACACCCATTCTTAAGGCTGCTTTTCCTCCCTGGCACTCTTATCAAGGATCCTACTGGCTCAAAAAAGCAAACACCAAAATCCCATCATTTACCCAGAGCAAAAGCCTACAGCAGCCATTCTGAGTGCAGCTGCAAACCCACACAGAGAAATGGTACCTACCTTGAAGTCAAGAGAACCTCTCATAGTTACAGAGTAAGGACAAAAGTGCACTCAGGTGTAGTAGCAGCCATGAAAATGTGTGGGGCTGATCTCCAAGTAATTTGGAATCATTCGTATCTCCTTTTAATCATCAACATAGTTCAAGTGATCAAGACAACTGACTGTAGGTGCTGAATCACTTGAAATTATTAATATTTTATTTCATTTCCAAGCAAATCAATCCATCCACCAGCAATTTTTCAGAAAGATAATTCTATATCCACCACAAAACCAATCAGCTGGATTCTGCCTCCAGGTATTTAAGTCAAATGAGCTTACAAAGGAAACTGATGGCACCACAATGTACAAAATCCCCACACCAGAGCTTTAAACCATAAATGCAACATACATCTCTAGATTTGCTGGACTGAAGGCAACTCCTGTCTTTTGCCAAAGCCATGCTACCTGTAAATGCTCAAGAGACAGATGTTAGCTTAATATTTTTGTGTTCAAATCATTGCTTAGGCCAAGTCCAAAGCACAAAAAGGGCTACTAGGTATGAATCAGACCCAGTGCAATCCTCTCTCCCTCCAGACAATTACACAGGCCAGGAAACTATTGTGTACATAACTTAAAATTATTTCCACCTCCTCTTCCCTCCCTCCATAATCTCATATCTTCTCACCTTTCTTACCTCCTGCTATTTTCTCAGGAGTCAATAAATTGCTTCACAGCAATTTTACTGTATCTTCTACTATTCCCTTGTTTCTTTAGCAAGACATAAATAACTCTGCTTATTCTGAAAGTGCCCTACAGAGGCTGATCACACAGGCTCGGGTTAGAGTTTCACTCCTGTCTTAAAATCTGGAGGTCTATAGCCACATTATCTCTGTTCTGGAGAAAAGTGCTGTGGTGCTTCTTTCTCCCATGATTTAGGGAAGCAATATAAAGCAGGATTGTTCAGTAATGAAAGCCAGTGGAAAGCTAAAACATTCATCTTAATACCATCAAAAAATAGCAAATAAAAAAGGGTGATACTCACAAGTGACATTACTGATTCCAAAGTCATTGCCCCAAATTTGCATCTGTATAGAAGAGGTTCATTTCTCAGTCTTGTGATTTTTTTTTAATGGTGTTCATTGTATTACTCATGCAATGATTGCAGTTTGTAGATATTTAAGTAGGACAAATATTTTAATTTCTCTGACTATGTGAACCAGACATGAGAGCTGTATACAGAGGTGTATTTGTTAATAAATAAGATTTGGCTGAAAAAATGCCACTAAATTTTGAACAGCTTTTAAAAATGAGTACCCCATTCACCCATATTTAGCTGACACATCAATCTAGTGGTTCTGAAACAGCTTAAATAACTTTAAAATATAGCAGCAGATGTAGGTTTCAATATAACATAAAGCTCTGCACAGTGTTGAGGAACTTTGAATATACTTTATTTTGAGCTAGTTTCCCCACTCCTGTGCAGCTATATATTTTACTACAGTTTTTGAACTAAAAGCAGTAGAGATTTATTAGTTCTGTTTTTATAATGTTGCCTATTAGCACTCTGTGGAGGCCAGAAAAAGCAACTTTATAAAGGCTCCTTCCAGCAGACTGAAATGACCTCATGATGAGCAGAGAAAAATGCATGTAAGAGAAACATAAATTAAAGGCCTATTTTTTAGCTCCCCACCTTGTTTAGAAGACTTACAAAATGGCAATGTCTAGCCCACATCTAGTGGTGGCTTTATGCTGTTGTGGTTTTTTTTCCTGTGCTACAAAATAAAGTTATTTACTTGTGAGAAATACTGGTCTCTGTCAGCCCCAGCCTAAGAGACCAACTCTGTCCTTGGCAGTATGACAGGACCTGCCACTATATCATCCTGAACTGCTCCTGAATGTCTCCACCATATTATGTACAAATGTGCTTTCCTTTAGTGCTGGGCCTTTCTTGGCTCTTCTTTTACTGTCCCTGAAACAGACACACTATTCTTGCACCCCATAGACAGCACCAAGATTGCTTTCATAGAAAATGGGATTGTTACTTCCACAGCTGATGAAGTTCTGGACCATGTTCTCTCTCAGTAACAACTGCAAATGCTTTATTTTCTCCTGATTTCCTACAAAAATGATTTATAGTGGCAGGAGGGATAAGGGTACCCAGTTAACCAAATCCAGCTTTAACCAACTTTTTTAATTGCTGAGCTTTTGCGCACACATAGCTCACACATTCACCCCTGAGTGGTGCTTGTGTTTCTGGGAATGGCAGAGTTGGCAATGGGAATGTTCCAGCAATGTCTCAGTAATGCTGCACTTGCAGACACATTTAGAGCACAATCAGATTTGAGAAATTTCCTGCCTTTCTCTGTCTGATATATCCTGGAGCATTAACCTGGACAGCCACACTGGGAAATCTTCCAGCACCAAGATGGATGGACTCTGTAAAGATGAGGAAAACTCTGGGAAAGGAAAGATTGGAAGGAAAATTGGTGGACTTGGGAGGGCTTACTGTCTTACTGAATTGTGTGTATCTCTAGTCAGACCAAGGTGTGGGGAGAGGTCTACACCTTGCCTCCTTACATTCCCATCTTTTCCCACCTAACACTTTACCTTTTATCAAATGACAATGTGGAGAGATGTGGCAAATTTCTCCTCTGCAGGCACAGGAGAAGAGACACAGTAAAACTTGAGCATCCCACTGTGATGTACAAATGCAGTTGTATTTCTATTTCTGGTACCCACCTGCTCAGCTCTCACAGGCAAGGGAGCTCAGCCCTGTGTGCCCCTTTCTGCAGTTTGCCTTTCTGTGCCATTCACTCTAAGAACTGAGATAACTGTGCATATATATACATGTAGCCATGATATTTTCTGAAAAATCCTTTCCTTAGGATTTTTTCTCCTGAGAAGCTGAGAGGCCTCAGGAAGAAAATGTAAACAATGATTATCTGCTGCTGTGGAATGCAACAGCATTGGTCTCAAGTAATTGTTTCCAATTAATGGCCAATCAGTCAGTTAGCTCAGACTCTCTGTCCAAGACACAAACCTTTGTTATCATTCCTTCTTATTCCATTCTTAGCTAGCCTTCTGATGAAATCCTTTCTTCTATTCTTTTAGTATAGTTTTAATGTATATTTTTTATAGTTTTATGTGTTATGTATGTATAGTTTATAGTTTAATGTATATTTTATAGTTTAATGTTATATTGTAGATAACATTACATTGTTATATACATTATATTTGTAATATACATTATATTGTATATAACATTACAGTAATAATGTATATTGTATAGTTTATAGTTTAACATATATTTTTATATCATTTTAATGTAATATATATAATAAAATAATAAATCAACCCTTATGAAACATGGAGTCAGATCCTCGTCTCTTCCCTCACCCTCAGACCCCTGTGAACACTGTCACATCCCCCCAAGCCACTTTTCCACACAGTGGAAGAGCTGAGCACAGAGCCCCTCTGGATGTGAAGGTTTCCACTGCGACAGCACCAAAGAGGGATGGCCAAAATCTGCTTGCTGTAGGTTCAGCAAAAAGCTGAAGGGAAGATGAGTAGGGGATGGATATGGGCAGGCACAAAAACAAGGAGGTAGCCTGAGGATGGAGCTACACCCTCTGTGCATGGAGATTTGCAGCAGTTCTTGGTGTCATGTCTGCTTGGACATGGGTGTGGTGGCGCTGGAAAGGAAGGAGAGCTTGGAAAAGCAATTTCCAACAGTGAGTAACCAAGGGAAACTGGTGGTTTGTGTGCCAATAAATTGGAACTGGGATTACTGAGGCAGGGAGTAATTTTTACGCCCTGGAGCTCATTAATCTGGTTCATTCTGGGTTTGGGTGATTGGCACAAGGAAGGATGAGGGCCAAGGGCTGGGCATGGAAATCCCCAAAGCCTGGATCTTGTTGGAACCCAGGAAATTCCTCTGGCTGCCCTGGAGGGCTCCAGCCCCTGCCCAGGGGGCTCAGAGACCTTGGCACAGAGCACAAGACCCCTGTGCCTTTGATTTAGCCCTTGGGAAAAACAATTGCCAACCTTTATATGAAGAATTATAAGTCAAGAGATTTTAAGTAGAATAATAGTTAGTTTGTCACAGGGTGAAAAATAGATTTTTGAGGCTTTTAGAATGGAGGCTCAGGGTCCCAAGATGGAGGAATTTGAGTGTGCCTTGTCCTTTTTTCTTCTTCTTCTTGGCCTCCATATTCTGGGTGATTTTGGCATTTTTAGATTGGTTTAGAGTAGAAGCTCACTGTCTAGCATAGGTGATAGGTATTGGGAAATTTTTGTAAATAATGTACACGTAGTTTTTAGTATAAAAAGATAACACCAGTGTGCCTCAACCCAACCTGCCAGACAGACCTCAGCAGGTTGGAGAAATAATTTTATAGATAAGAAAAAATAAACAACCTTGAGAACAAGAATAGAAGAGTTCTGACTCCTTCTTCGACTGCCAGGCTGGGAAAAGAGACTTTCTAACGTATATAGGGTCACTCTGAGGAGCAGAGATTCTGAGAGTATCTGATAGAACAGTCGGTGTTTAGTGAGTGTTTAGTCAGTGTTTGGTCAGTGTTTGGTCACTGTTTTCTCCAAGCACAGTGTGGGTGAGCAGCGTGCCCAGCATTAGCCAGTGTGACGGTGCTCACAGGGGTCTGAGGTTGAGGGAAGAGATGAGAATGTTGACTCCATGTTTCAGAAGGCTGATTTATTATTTTATAATATATATTACATTAAAACTATAGTAAAAGAATAGAAGAAAGGATTTCATCAGAAGGCTAGCTAGGAATAGAAAAAGAAAGAATGATAACAAAGGAGATATGATAACCTTGTGTCTCGGACAGAGAGCCTGATCCAGCTGACTGTGATTGGCCATTAATTACAAACATCCAACATGAGACCAATCACAGATGCACCTGTTGCATTCCACAGCAGGAGATAACCATTGTTTACATTTTGTTCCTGAGGCCTCTCAGCTTCTCAGCAAGAAAAAACCCTAAGGAGAGGATTTTCATAAAAAGATGTCTGCGACAAACAAAACCAAAGTTCTGAAGATCTGGCAAACAGAATGAGTGGTAGTGGACTTCAGCGTGTGTCATATTTTGTGTTTGTTCTTGGCAAACCACTGCAACCCATTCATTCAGAAGTTAGGCTGAATTTCTGAAATTTGGGAATACAGCATATAATTGATAAATACCTGCTGGTTCAAAACCAAAAATAGCTTCCCCCAAATGTCCATACACTTCTAACATTACAATGCAAGAAAATTAGATTAGAAGGAAAGTCTATTTTGCTTACAAGAATGTTTTGACTTATTTTGGCTGAAACACATTTTTCTCACAGTTTTTCTTAGGAAGATGCAGAGAAAATTTTCTGTGAAGACTTTTCATGCCAAGAAGAAAACTGAGCAGTCTCTTTGCAGGGATCTAGGCTGGACCATTTTGCCAGTTTTTCTGCTGAGGGGAAGATAATAATTTTTTCAAGGAACTTATAGTGTGTGAGTGAATAAACACTGCAGGTGGTAGGCAGATGCAGTGGACCTTGAGAAAGCTCTTTCAGTGATTAATCAACTTCATTTCTGACACCTCTGATTCCTTGGCTCCTAAATATGATAGAAAGAGCTATGTGAACTGCAGTTCATAATGGTTTATAAAATGTGAGCACAGTCCCTGGTTCCATGATACCAAAACTAGATTCTTCATCTTCTCTGCATTTAGACAGTCATTACACAGTAAATTGCCTGAAACCCATTCTAGAAATTTTAGGGGAAAAGTGAGGCCTTAATATTTGGAAATAGCACTGCCAATGTGTATCAGGAAAAAAATGGCTTTTTTTGTAAAGATAGTCACCGAATCTTGGAATAACTACTAATTTTAGCATATTAACTTTCCTTGCATCGTGGCTGTAGCTGTATTTGTCTAGTAAAATGTGGGAAACTGTACACTGGAATGCACGTCCTGGGTGGTGGTGGAAAGAGGGATGGTGGTTTGTGTGATGCTGTATTATCCTAAGTCTGGATTGTAATCTCTTGCAAAGAAACAATTATGTGAGTAGAGTTTTTATATTCAGGTTTAATATCTACAGAGCAGCTGCAGTCTCTGTGCCATGAGCAGGGATTTAGCTGCTCTGCTGACAATGAGCAATGATATCCTCAGGTCTGCCTGGGACTGAGGTGTGAGCTGCAGCAAAATGTGTCCTTGGAAAGCTCCTCCCGTATGAGCATGCTTTCTCCTAATGAATTTTTGGTTTGGGTGTGTGTTTTTGTACCTTTTTTCCTATGAACATCCAGAACCACACACAGAACAGCTCATCCCATCCCTCCCAGCCTGGAGCAGCTGTCTCCTGCTGACCCAGACCATGGACCAGCACTGTTCTTACCCTTCTCTTACACAGTTTCAAACCACTTTTAGCACTGACCAGTGAGTCTAGGAAAGATCATCTTGCTGGTAAACCAACACAACATGGCTCAGCAAAGTAAATGAGGAATCTCTATTCCTGTTGGTAGGCATAATTCTGTATTATTAATATACACACTTCTCTTGTTCTGACTGCAAACCAAATAATTTCCAGGTTTACCCTTTTATTACCCTGAATATCTGACTTGAAGATCATACTGTGTTTTTTTTAGGGAGCACACAATCCATATACCCACAATGAATGCTTAGCCATCAAACTAGAGCAAAATCAGGACAATCACGTTCAGAAATAGGAACCTGCCAATGAAATACCTTAACAGACTGGAAGAAACCATATTTCAGTCTCTTGCTTCCTCACTCAGATCAACAAGGAGACACCTGGAAGACCTGTAGTAAGCTACAGTCAAAAGAAAAGACATGATATATCATGTTTCTTTTCACTGCAACTATTCAGATAGCAAGCTTGTAAATTTATCTTTTAAAGAAAACAAAGTGAAATTGTATAGCTTTGACTTTAATTATTTGTGTATAATATGCACACATATACCAACAATCATGCATATATGTGTAATGGAAATACATTTTAAAAAGTCTAATTTTTTCAAACATAGGAAGTTAGATCATGGGGTGGGAGAGAAGAAAAAGAAGACATGATTGAAGATTCTAGTCTTCAGAGCTGTTAATGTGATAACATCATAAACACCATGTGTCTTAGAAATACATAACAGAACTTACAAAGCATTTATGGAATTTAGTGACTGTGAAAATCGCAACTGCTGGTATTTGGAGTAGTTGAAGAGTTGTACTTTTTTACAGAAGATGACATCTTTATTGCCTTTGATGTCTCTAACCATTGTTTTGTACAGAAAAGAAAGAAGCATGTCTGTAAGAAAAGTATAAGCCTTGAGTGTCTTGAATGGAGATGATGTGAAACATTACATTTTATCTTAAATACGCTACTTGTCAGTAAATTATGAAATACAGGTTATTTTTAATTTGATTAATTTTAAACCCAAAGTGGGAAACATTCATATAATCCATAGTATGTGACATATGTCTGGAGTCATTAGGAGTCATAATGTGGAGTTAAGCAGGCTGTAAACATTTCTGTTTATTATTTCTCATCTCTGCGACAGCAAAGTTAGTGCAGCATACAGTGCATGAAAAAACTGTATGAGTTAGAGAGGTTGGAGCATAACATGAATTTGAAAAACTCTCTGTATTTATTTGTTCAATGTCATTAATGTCATTGTTCAATGTAACCAGCAGATTTTCTGTGAATATTCTCTCACCCATGTAAAAAAAGTTTCAGGAGGAGGAGTCAAGATCCAATTATCAGAACCCTTTCCCTGCCTCATGTGATGATGACTATGTACAGTTTTTCAGGGTAATGCTGCTGAATGCTGGACAGGTGAAACACCTAACCTGAAGAATATATTTTGTTCTGAACAAGTTAATGCAGAGATAAGCATAAAAGTCTGAGTTTCTCAGCAAAGTGCCTTACCCTCATAGCTAAATAACCATCATCCCTTTGGGGGTATTGATGGTTATTTAGCTATGAGGGTAAGGACAGAAACAGAATAGAAAAATGCGGAGAAGGAATAGTTTTGCTAATGTCCAATGAAATAAACAAAAAAAAAGGGCCAGGAGACTTCTTCTCCTGTTTAATGCCTTTATTATAAGTGATCAGCTCAGGATTGGGCAGTTCGGC
>JAWWMS010000001.1:106668583-106693752 GCA_035048045.1 Chlorospingus semifuscus
AAAAAGGGGAATTCCCAACAACGGGGAGTCAACGACCGACTCTTAACAGGTGATTACAACATGAAGTTAACAAAGAATTCTCCTCTGCCAGCAACCAGCCCAGCTCATAACTCCACAACCTTTTAAAAAAAATGGGTAACCTTTTTTTTACTCACAACACCTGGCTGCTGTGACATCCCTGGGGGCTGTGACATCGGTGGCTGCTGTCCCCGCTCCAGGCAGAGCGGGAAGCGCTCTGTGTCCCCATCGGCCGCCACTTCCCCATTCACAGCCTGTCTGCAATTTTAGCTCTCTCGTCGCTGTTGGGCAATCCCGCTGCTGCTGCTGATGCTGCCGAGGCTCTGTCAGCGCTTCAGCACCTGGCCCTGCCCGGAGGAGCTCAGCCTGGTGGGCACTGCCCGTGCTGGAGCTGTCCTGGCACAGCCACATTGGAGCGGGAACATCAGTGCTGGTGACCGGCTGTGCTGCTGACACTCCCTTAAACTCATTAGCAGAGACAATTATCCTGGACAAAGCACCCATCTAATTAGCCTAGATAACGCCCGCAGATAAAGCAGGGTGCCCACACTCGGGCTGGATGACCCGGCAGGTCGGGCTGACCTGACTTTCCATGGCGAGCTGAAGGACTGAGAGGAGGGATGGATGGATGGATCACCGCTCCCTGCAGCTGGGCAGAGCCACGGGCCACCAGCGTGCTCACACTGCCACCACGGCACTGCTGTCACAGCGGGCCGGGATCCACACCTCCTGCTCCTGCCTTGTTTGTTATGAGTAGAAAAGTTGCCCATTTTTTAAAAGGTTGCAGAGTTCACAGGTTGGGCTAGTTGCTGCCAGGTTGGAGTTCTAACTGTTGGTTGCTGTAATGACCTGCCGTTTTCGTTAACTACCTGCTGTTGATGGTTGGAGAATCCCCCTTCTGTCGAGGGGGATTCTCACCCTGCTGCCTCCTGGAGGATGGCACCCGGACGGTGAAGAGGAGGGAACATCGGGGCTGGCATGCAAACGAAGAAACCCCTCACCAAACCTAGCAAAACCCCCTAAAAACAACGAGCCAACACGGAACTGACAGATCAAAGTGATGTCTAGACGTGAGGAACAGAATCCAGTGTCCGCTAAGACCCTTTTTACCCCTCACCCTAACCTAAAGATGCTGGCTGGACACAGAATCTCGAATGTCAGACTGAAAATTGGGAATCTCCTGATGCTCTCGTGAGGATGGACCCCTCAGCCCTGCCCACAGAGCAGTGGACAAAGCTGAAATTTTCCTCCTCCCCTTCCTCCTCCGTGCCACTTCTGGGAGCAGCGGTGGCGTGAGCGCGACGTGTCGGTTCTTCCCACCCAAGCTGATTTGTAATAAAAGCATTAAAAAGGAGAAAGATCTCCTGACCTATTTCTTTCTTTCATTGTTTGGTCTGATGAGCAGCAGCACCCCGGCAGAGAGAGGGAGCACACCCCACGACGGGAGCACAGTGTCACAGAGAATGCTTTCAGGCAGTTTGCCTTGCTCCTATTAAACATTAACTGGAAATAGAGTTTCTGAGAGTGTTACTCACAGGCTGGGTGCCTCAGCAGCATTTTAACAGAGTACATTAAATACCTTCTATGACATCATTTACACATGGACCAAACTTCTCCTCTGAGAACTGCAAAGAACTTTATCAGCCTTAATTAAGCCATGAGGCAGAAGGGACTTGATTACACCCAGGTGGTGTCTGCACAAATAAAATTTGGTTGCATCAATTTACCTACAGGTGAGATTCGCTACTGACACAGTCAAAACCATGTAAAAGGTCACCTAAGGCATTCTTATTCTGATGCAGACCAAATTTGGTTTGACCTGAGGCAAGCAGAGTGCAGGGAAAGGAACATTTCCAACTCTGTGCCAGAAAACCTTCTGTACTTCCTTCCTTGTTCCTTGGCGACCAACAGTGCTGTAAGTCTGTGGCAGAGCAAAGTAAAACACATCCTCTTAAAATCATCCCCAGCAACGCTTTACATAACCTGAATTTACTTTATATCACACTGGACAAGGAACAGTGTCTATCATGGATTCTAGAAATTCCTGTCTTAGAAGCTATTAAAAGCACCATTCCCAGGATTGCAACTGCTTTGCTTTTATCTTTTACCTCTCACCTCGAGATTACTTTAATCTAACATGAAACAGGCCCTGCCTAAAGTGAAATAAGGGTGTGAGCACAGGGGGTCTGTATGAAGTCTGTTCATTTGAACTAAAAACTGATTTAACATTCCATGCTGAAACTTTCTGATGCAGATAAGATTTAAGGACAGCGACAGAGCTGGAAAAACAAGCCTTGTATTTAACATGGGAATGCCCTGCCCTTGCATTAGCTCACGTCTCTTCAAGGACTTATGTACAGGTGCTTATGCTGTGCACAGTCCTTCTCTTCCTGTCTTTTTTTTTTTTAGGAAAAATCAACAGATGGAATTGCAAGGGTCCCCACATGCAGAACCACACAGCTGTGCATGTGCACTGGGCAGGATGGAAGACATGAGAGTCAGAGGGGAGTTACCAAACAAAAAGACTGTGCAAAGATCCAGTGCTGGAAGATAAGAAAGAAACCATTTTCAATTCACCAGAAGTGCTACTGAGCACATCAACATGAAACTTTTAACTCAAATGCTAAAGCTGGTAATTCCATTATTTTGCATAAAATATGAAGGCATTTATTTGATCCTGACTATTCATTCATCATGGCACTGGCACAGCATTTGGCAGTTTTTCATGCTTGTGTCTTGGTTGAGCTGGTGGAGAAAACTTTTTTTTTTCCTCCTGCATGCAATACAGATGAGACAGTGCTAAAGCAGCTCCTGCTGCAAACAACTCCACTCTGACAGCAGGGGTCACAGTAAATATGTGAAGGACATGGCTTGGCTGCATTTATCTCAGCTCCACTGCCTCAGCTCAGCAGCACAGCTTGGGTTACCTCTCAGATGAGAAACAGCACAAGCAGCTTTAAACAAAATTTAAAAATACACATAGGTGACTGTGCAAACAGGAAACCTTTCCCAGTGAGGTGGCTCCATGGCCATTTGGGGCAGCATCTCCACCAAAATGCAGCCTGGAGTGGTGGGACTGCATCCCCATAGTTAGGGCAAGCAACAGGGATGGGAGCCCATGTGTTCAGGTATGGGACTCCCTGCATTTTATCTGATCAATATAAAATATAAGAACTGTGTGAGAACTGGAAATTATTTTCTTCTCAGCAGCTCAGCTCTGACAGGAAGCCCAAAACACACACTGATCTAGAATAGCACGAGGTTTTTGGGGTAGGGGAAGGTGAGCAAGGAAAGCTGCAGTTCTGCCTGGGCAGGGGAAGTGGCTGAACCTTGGTTCCCCACTTCCAGAGGAAGGGCTTTGAGCACCTGGCCGTGAGGATGGCAGCCCCAGGAAAGGAGGTGGCTGCACACCCACCTGGATCAGGCCCCAGTGCCAGGACCTGTGCAGCGCTGGCTCTCCAAGACACAGAGAGAAATTCTGGCAAGGTCAATTGTCACATTCACATTTTCTGAAAAATCCCTTTGCCCAGGATTTTTTTCCTGGGAAGCTGAGAAGCCTCAGAGGAAAAGGAAAACAATAATTATCTCATTTGCTTCTCCTGTGTTTTGCTCATGTGGGATGAGTTTGGAGATTGTTTATCCAACAGGTGATTGTTTCACTGGTTTCTGGTGTGAGTTGTTTTCACTCATTGGCCAATCAGGGCCAAGCTGTGTCAGGACTCTGGAGAGATTCATGAGTTTTCATTATTATCTTTTTAGCATTCTGTAAGTATCCTTTCTGTATTCTTTAGTATAGTTTAGTATTCTTTAATATAATATAATACAATAAAGTAATAAATTAGCCGTCTGAGAACATGGAGTCAGACTCATCATTCCTGCCTTTGTCGGGGCATTCCCTGCAAATACAATACCCCGTACCAGGACATATCCCTCAAATGCTGTTGGAATTACAAGCCAGCCAATTCCATGGAGCAGTGTGGAGAACACCAGGACACAGCTCCAGCCCCCTCCCAGCTCCACAAGGTCCAGCAGCCCCTCAGGGGATTGATTTGTTTGGGTTTCTGTGTGTGTGTGTTTTCCACTCCCCTCGTTCCCTCCCCAACACTGATCAAAGCTGGGTGAGTTAAGGCAGCATCAGAAGTTCATGTCTCTCATGCTGGGGTCTCCTTCAAAGTTCAGTGGAATTGCTTAAGCCCTGACAAAAGAGGCTTGAAGTTTTGACATTTCAAAAATCATTTTCAAGAACACAACAGGATAAAACAGCTCAGAAGAGATATCTTAACAAGGGAAAAGAACAAAGCACCCAAAAGGCAGCCAAAAGGATTTGGCTTTTCCTTTCTCTTTCTTTTCAAGGCAAAAGATCAAAATATAATTTTTTTTGAAGAACATCTATTTATTCCTCCCTCTGCTCTTTTTTGTCATCTTTGGTCCATTCACTGTTTCTTGGCCAACAAAACTCCTTTTCATCTAAAATTAGTATTTTGTGTTGGGAAGCAATGGGAGGTCATACTATAGGTTGCTATTAATGTATCCAGCCCTGTGCTATCACACAGTTCTAATCCTGTTACAGATAGTTTTTATAAACAGTAGAGGAAAGATGATCCCTCTGGCTTCATTCTATAGGTACAAAGAATAACCCTATTTGATTTCTTTAGAAACCCTTTTTTCCCCTTGTTAAACTTGAAAGAACATTGCCCAAAGAGACAACTCCTCCCCTATCAGCTCTTCTCCTTGATCAGCTCTCCCTCTCCTGTCCTGGGCCCAGGGCATGGAAACTTCTGCTTCTTAAAATTCTCCCAGAAAATGCCAAAGAGCTGGACAGACTTTGGATGCCCAGGACACACATGCACTGAGTTAAGCAAGGAAATGTGATTTGGGGCAGGACTGCACCCACAGACTAACACAGTGCTCAGCTTCACCAGCCCTCTCCTGCCCAGCACAAAACCAGGATTTGGGAATATTTTAAATAGTTTTAAGTCAAACTCTGAGTTCTATATTTTGGCTTGAATCCAGGGACAGCATCACACCAGGTTAAAATCCAAGACAAGCCTCTTCACTCTTTTTTTTTTTTAACTATTTCTCTCTTTGAACAAGGTGAATTTCTTAAACAGAAAGTTATGATAGAAAGATTATAAAACAACACAAGCCTATAGACACATCTTTCATTCAGTCCTCCCTCAGCTGAAGCACTCACAGTTTATATCTCACAGTGCTTGACCCCAGGGTGTATTTTCAGCACATGAACTGCACCCATGGGCTCTCACCTGCCCAACCCAATGGTGATCAAACCTGGAGACCTCCATCCCCTTGGAACACCATTAATCCTGCCAGAGCTTTTCCACCCTGGCAAAGCAGAAGTCAATTAGCAGTACATGTCCGTGTGCAATTACAGCTCAAAGTGGCACCACCTTTCCTGTGGGAGGAGCAGGGCTACAATTTAAGTGTTAAATTACACTGCCTTGATCATTCTGACAGACTCTCTCTTTGGGTTTTCTTGTCAGTCAGTCTTGATTTCTCCAGGGCTGAGCTCCTGACAAACAACAAATTTATAAGGATATTATAAGGATATAAGTATTTATAAGGAGGTGATGGCTCAGCCAACTTCTCCTAAACTTAAGCAAGAAGGAATCTGCCCACCCTGACTTGTGGTCAAGCTCATGCTGCCATGAGATCTCCCATGGCAGCTTTAGACAAATTGTGCAACTGTTGATAAGAGCACAGCTCTGTCCTCAGAACCCATCTGGGCCAGCAGTGGCTGAGACAGAAATGAGACTCTTGAAAAGAAAACAAAAAAAAAAAAAACAAAAAAATCTTCTCCTTAATGCTCTTCATGTCCCAACTTCCACGCTGCAGCCTGGGGCTCTCTAACAGTGATGCTCTCCAGATATCAGAAAAGGGTTCAGGGAAATCCAGCCTAAATCTGATCACATCACAAAGCACAGAGGAGCTGTGATAAGCTCGTTGTATGAATGCAGAATTCAATGTTTCCATCTCCATTTATGGCAGGGAGAGCAGGTTGGCTGGTCAAAGATGTGCCATCCCTCCCCAAGCAGAGGGTAAATGGTGTTGCTAAAGCTCAGCAAGTGCCCACCCCTGTGGGGAGGGGGCATCTCTCAGGATGCAACACGTCCCAGCTCTGAAGCAGCTCCTGCTTGTCGCAGAGATCTTTTATGAAAATCCTTTCCTTAGGATTTTTCCTCTTGAGAAGCTGAGATGCCTCAGGAACAAAATGTAAACAATGGTTATCTGCTGCTGTGGAATGCAACAGGTGGATCTTTGATTGGTCCATGTTGGTTGTTTCTAATTAATGGTCAATCACAGTCAGCTGGCTTAGACTCTCTGACTGAGCCACAAACCTTTGTTTTCATTCTTTTTTATTCCATTCTTAGCTAGCCTTCTGATGAAATCCTTTCTTCTATTCTTTTAGTATAGTTTTAATATAATATATATCATAGAATAATAAACCAGCCTTCTGAAACATGGAGTCAGATCCTCGTCTCTTCCCTCTTCCTCGGACCCCTGTGAATACTGTCACATATATACATATGTATATTTGTGTGTGTGTATGCAAGTATGTGTTTAAATTTACACACATACACGTAGAATTTCACACAATGGCCACCAACCCCTGCTGAGACTGCTGGTTACCACTTCAGGGCAAATCTCACCATTTGGAGAGGGGAAGGGTGTTCAGGTGTTTAAATTTTTCAATTTTGTTTTTTTAGAAAGCAGTGTTACCTTTTCAGGATAGCCTATGGCTGCATGCAGGGGTGCTTCTAGCACTTTTTTAACTGGTGGGAGCCCACCTCAGACATGGTGAGGGTTATTGCATGGACACTGCATGCTGCACTCATGTTTCATGGGCAATTCTGGGTCTATTTATGCTCACATCAAGCACAGTGCAAACCCAGGCACCACCAATGCTCAATGCAGGAGAAAAATAATACTCTGAAAGTGTTTTCAGATACTTTCAGATACTCTGCTGGATCTAGACCAACTCTATCCCAAGGTGTTGTGGAAAGAGGAATAAACAATAGAGTGAAGCACTTGGAACAGCCAGCAAGCTTGGGGGAGGTTTTCCTATGTGTTTGCATTCCTCCAGCATTCTTCTCTGCAGTTATTAAACAACTATTAAAGGAAATCTCTTTGGAGCAAGGACGCTGTTAAAATGAGCATTTGTTTAGGTCTTTGGGTCCTCAGTGCTGAAAGGGAATTTGAAGTGTTAAGATGTATTTAAATAAATGCTGTTGCAAGAGCTGAAGTTGCCCTTTTAACAGTGTCTGTTTCATTCTTTGCACCATCCTTTCAGGATGAAACTGTTTCATAGAGGGCTTTCTTTTTCATATATATATATATATGTGTGTGTGTTTGTATATGGGGTTTGTGCCTGTGTAACATCTTTTTTAATACATTCCTTCTTAGAAACCATTTTTTCTGAAAAATTCTCCTGTAACTATATATACCAATAGAAATTTTTCAGGGAGATAAACCCCATGCACAAAGATACTTGAGCTTTCCAGTGAAAAATTGTCACAGCTGAAAAAAGGAGAAGGTTTAACATTAGACTTTGAATGATTAAGAATAAGAAGGGATAGATGAAATTTTAACAATACTCATTAAATAAAGGCAGCTTTAGTGAGGCTGACAACCAACCAGCTTCACTGCACAGTAAGGGTGTGAGCAGCTCACTGTGAGAGCAGAGATTGGCTCATTCAGTGGTGCCTCCTTCTCTTCTAATGGAGTGAGCCTGACCCCTGTGCATTGAACAGGATGCACAATGAAAGACAAAAGAGTGTCTGTCATTACAATTTCTCCTCTGTTTTGAGGTGACAAGGCAGCAGCCACCTCGTTTTGTTCTCCTTAATCATTATAAAACACAAGACGTGATTTTTTTGCCCATTCTTTCTTTGTAAATACATTTAAAATTAATATGATGGATTGGGGAAAAAAATCTTTGATTCCCAAACTGAATTAAATATCAATATTGGATATGACTGGAAAAAGAGGCAGGATTTCAGCCCTCAGGTGAAATGGTTGGAAAAGAACTATATTTAATATCTGCTTATTATGATGAACTTCACCCTTGGTTTGCTTCCAAAGCTGCCTAGTAAGAACCTCACAAGTCATCAGTAATTATCATGTTGAATTTGCAAAAGATGGATGAATGCCAGACCCTTAAAGAAGGAAAATGCAGTGCCCATACTTCAGAAAGGAAGGGGAAAGAGAGAGTTGCAAAGGTGTCAGCTTAGTTTCAATTTCAGAAAAATCATAGATTAAGAAATCATCAAGCCATCTATTTTTAGGCACCCAGAATTAGAGGGGGGAGAAAAAAGCAAAAGGAAACGTGGATTAGTCTGAGAAGTCTTTGTTTTGCCAATCCTAATTGCCTCATGTGACATGGAAACACTTTGGTGGAAGGGAAGCAAAGATGTCAGATCTTGGCTTCTGGCAGAGTTTTGAATGGCATGTTCATCATCCAGCTGGGAGCCACAAGAGGCTGAGAGCAAAGATAGCTGGAGGAGTGTAATCAAACCACAGTTTTTCATGAGCCATTGCCAAAAGGAAAAACTCTTGAGCAGACTCTTTGGAGTCTGGAAATACTTAATATTTTCTTTACTGTTCTAGATGTCTCGACAGGGTATTCAAATTAAATTTGCAGACAATACCAAAAATAGGGATTAATGGGACTAAATGGGGACCAGCCACTCTCCTGGATGCAAGATTTAGAGATTAAAATGTTCTTGAGACTCTTATATGAAAAAATATGATTCAGGGTCTTACATTTTGAGAAAATAGATACATAAATACACATAAGTGAATTGCAAAATGGTAGGATTTGGTGATTTTTGACTCAAATTCTGTCTGATATGCAATCTCAGGTTGCTGCAATAGCTGACTGGGATGCAGAGGAAAATGTCAAGCTGGCATGTCCAGTGAAATGAGTCTCCTGGTACTGTGACAGCCACAGCTCAGGTATTTCAGGTTTTCAGCTTCACATTTCTGAACACTTATCCAAGATTACAGGAGAGATTAACCAGAGAGTTAAAGAAGGCTTGCTCTGAGGAAAGAAGAAAAATCACATGAAGGACAGAAGCTTTTACAGGTGTAAAAGGCAACTTCAGAGGAGTGGGGAATCACCTCCACAGTCAGACATGGAAGGTAAAGCAATGAGCTTAAAGGGCAAGAGGGTGTGTTCCCAAGTGGAAGAGGATATGGTCCCAGGCAACACCCAGGAAGGTTTCTAAGGGTGAAAGCTGGCACCAGTTGCTTGAGAAAGTTGTGGAAGCTCCTTTAAAGCATTGGTGGGACAACACCCTGCAGGAGCAACAGAGGCATTGCTGATTTTCCGTGGGCAGCAGGAGGGTCTGTGGCTTTGGGCAGGCCCAGAGGGACTGGTAACAACCTCTGATCCCACCTGGCCCTTCCTGGGGATAAAACTGCTCTGGGCTCCCTGCCTGGGGCCCCTGCTCTGCGCAGGGATGGGCAAACCTCTGGTGGGGAGTGTCAGAAGGGTAACAGAGCAGGAGATGCCAACATTGCAACTTGCCATTGCTTTTATTCAGGATGAGTCTCTCCAGACAGGATTTTAGTTGTTAAAACTCTGCATTAGCTCTCCTTTTCCTGACTCATATTTATTCAACTGCTTAAATCAAGTTCTTTGGGTTCTTCCGTTCCTAAGATAAATAACACTTATTGCTTTCTGACTTGAATAGCCAAGCTAATAAAAATCCACTTGGTAGACTTAATTCTTTTTAAGCTTTTATGAAGTGAAGCAGGAGAGCAGACAGTTTTATGCTGATGCACAGTCATTGGTGGTATATGAACATAACCTGTACCACATCCTGCCAGACAATGCTTTACTGTTGTTATTGTCATTTATTGTTTACACTAACAGGAAGTGCTGCCACTGTTTGATTAAAATCAAATTTAGTAATTCTGCATTGATCTGGAAGAAAACTGTTCAGAAGAAAAACATGGCATTTACAGCAACAGTAAAGAACTTAAAAGCTATGCTAACAACCTTGCCTAGACTATGCCACTTTCAGTGCTGTTATTTAGTTACATTATTTTATTGTAACACACATGCAGAAATTATTCTGAAGCTTAGAAGAAAGCTCTAAAGTATCATTAAAAATACTGCTCTGAGGTATCATTGCATATATCTACTTGTATCCAGAGGAATAAAAAATGGAGATGGTTACCAGAAGCTTAAACTCTAGCAACTATATAATTTCTTAGATAAACAACAGTCAGCAGCATATGGCTCAAAGTGATAATTCTCAGAAACCAGCACCTCCCTGCCTCACTAACACCA
This sequence comes from Chlorospingus semifuscus, assembly GCA_035048045.1. NCBI lineage: Eukaryota > Metazoa > Chordata > Aves > Passeriformes > Passerellidae > Chlorospingus > Chlorospingus semifuscus. Next base: position 106,678,917 of record JAWWMS010000001.1, read on the forward strand.
ATCTAAGCTCAAAAGTAGCATTTCTGGTATGAGAATCCCCCATTCAGCCTTCTCTCTATTGCTCTTTCTACATCATGGCAAAAGCACAGAGGCCATCCACCCTTTGCTTGCATTCCCTAGATCAGTTTTCTTGGAAGCCCTAAAGCTACAGTAAACCCTGCCCAAACCAAGAAGAGTTTGATGGGGCTGGGAGAGCCTTGTTTGTGCTGCTGCCATGACAGACCAAGGTCTTGGACCTCCTTATCTGAAATGTGGGTGCCTTCACATTAACCTGAGAGGATGCTTCATCCATTTGAATATGGGATTTAGGAATGTGAGCAAGAATACAGGGAAAGAGGAAAAGAGCCAACCCTGCTATAGCCATAATCCCCAATACCCTTCCCAGTCAGAAAAAGCATTTTTAGCTCCACAGCCTCAAATGCCAGAAGGTTTCAGAGTCACAGCAGAGGACTGGAGAACATTTAATAATATGTTACATTTTCTAGCATTGTCATGCACCTTCAACAAATAAGTCCTTTAGCCTGTAGCCAATGTACCTCTGTCCTTTTAGATCTTGTCAGAGTGCAAGGTCTTTGGGGTAGAAATTTTATCTCCTTGGTAAAATATCCTGCACACTTTAACATATGATTGAAAAATAATGATATAGCCAAAGGACTTCAGTGTCTTCTGAGCTGCACACATTTAGAACTGCAAAGTTTTAACTGGCATTGTTCAAAGCAGAATTTAATCCACATTTCACATTCATTTCTAGGAAAGTTTAAAGGTTATTGCAGAAAAGTGTGGCTAGTTAACTAGGAATCAAGTTGTCACATAGGAAAAAGGGACACTACAGACCTGCTGGCTGGTGAAGACAAGTAACACTGCAAGGGAGACCAACAAACTTGTAATAAAGGGGAGGGCAATGGGTGCAAGGTTAGGTCTCTAGCAGCCTCTGGTGGCTGTTCAAATAGAGATTTATTATTCTTTTGTGTTCATGGCTATGCAAAGTTGTTTTTTTTTTATTATTTTGGTTTCATGCAGTAATATGAACAGCTCTTGTGTTGTGAAAAAAAGTGTCTTTGCTTCTAAACTCTTTGGTTGTGTCTGAAAGTCTATTGTTTTGCTGGAAGCTTTTTAATAGAAGAGGTCACCTAAATACATTGGTTAAGCTAGCAGCACCCAGGTGAGAGGTAGTCATGGTAAGTCACTAATTACAAAGGTTATTTCAAAAGGTTTTGAACACAGATTTTTGGGTTGATTATTATCAATGTAAACTGTACCAACACACTACCTTCTAAATTAATAGCCCTGCCTTTTAATTTTATTGAATAATATTGTTTCATAGTAGCAGTAAAACACTACAGGCAGTAGATTCCTACAGGATTATTTATCAGTTTTATGTCTCATGTCACCCCTGGAAAATGCAGTAATTTTTGTCAGGCTGTATTTCTTAAACATTGCAGCTGTCATCCACTGCAACTGCTGTAGTAAAGACTGCAAACTACTGAGAATTGCAGTTCCCTGTTTTCACAGACTCCTAATTTTCTGGCACAGTCTCATTTTAGTAGTCAGATTTTCCATGTTTGGTCTATGCACACAGGAGTGAGTGTCTGGAACAGAACAACACCCCATTACGAGATTTTTTTCAAGGAAAAGACCCTATAGAAGGTTACAACACTCTTTTGTGCATGTAAACTGATCCAAGTGTTTACACACATAATTGCTTGCACAAAACTCTGCCTGTGACTCCTGTGAACTGCCCCAAGACATTCACACAGGTGCACTGCTCATTTTAAGGGAAATTAGAAAGGTGAAAGTGTTCACCACTAAAATCATTCCTTTCTGTATCTTGGAATGTCATCCAAATCCTACCTTGAGTGGGATGCATGCAGGGCTGGGTCAAGGCAATGTGGCCAGGGTCACGTCCTTTTCATCTCAGCCCTAAAACCTAACCCTAACACGGGGTCTCATTCCTCCTCTGTCCTCTAAAAGAGGCATCTGTCACTCTTACAAACTGAATTTGTTCTGCTCTACACAGATATAAAGAGTGGCTTATGCTTTGTTGACTAAGTCAACCTGACCTCAAAGTTAGAAATTTATAATCAATATATTTCAATGAATCCTTCTCCCTAAAACTGTACATCAGATGATTAATAAAGTCTTCAAGGACTTCCTAATATAATCTTCTGATCTGTTTTTTTTCCTTGCCTCCAAAGATAGGGTATTTTTAAAAGAGGCCAGACATTTCAAACTGACCTTTTCTTTATATTCATGGGTCATTGAACAGTAAGCCCTTCAGACAATGCTAAAAATGCTTGTTTGTAAAGCAGTAAAGTGGTGTCACTTAGAAAATGTGCATTCCATATGCATAGAAGAAAGCCATGTATGATTTTAAATAGGAACCATAAATTCCAATTTACCTGCTGATATTCGTTCTTTAAATTTCAGCTAACATAGATCAATACTGGCAAAAAACATCACTAGAACAAGTCAGTAAGATGAGAGCTCTGCAACATGGAGCTGGAGAGACTCAAACCTCCCTTTCTGTTACGTGGCCCAAGAGGAATTCCACGTTACAGAGCAGTCTGGCATTTATCAAATATTTCACAAGATTGTAGCAGCAGGTGTGTAACCACAATGAGACAGAAACAACCTTTAGCATCCCAGATTAGAAGAAAATGACCTGCCTGGTTTCAGGTTGGAAGTGTTTAGCCTGTGGATATGCCTGCAGCATCACTGCAATGGCATGTGGAAGGGAAAGCCTGGAATATTATCCTGTGGGTGAGATATCAGTTATTAAAGGAAGTTTCATTTTTAGACACTGGTGGAGGATGAGATTTGCAATGAGAGTCTGTAAGGAGTTTTACATACACAAGGTCACCTTGTGTGCTGTCAGTGCTGCAGAATTAAGGGCAGTGGTGTTTGCACAGGGGGGAAGGACACTGAAATTGTGGCAGAGATCTTTGGGCAGGACAAAGGTCAGAGTTAGCACCAGATGTGTACCTGAAAGAAACCATTATTTTCAGAGTTACTGAAGTATTTCATTCTTGCTTACTAATCTAGGTGATATAATGGGGATCTCTGGTGATCTAGCAGTCACAACCTTACAAGAAAACCACTAATCCTACACCTTACTCCCAGTCACACAACTTGTGTGTCATTGTTCTGCTTCCAAAAGCTATTTTTATTGTTGCCTAGAGCCTCTGCAAACTAATTTTCTTTTCTTTTGTTTCTTTAAAGAAAGAAAAGGAGACACCACTGACTTCTCAGTTCTATTAATGGCTTGTCTGATGGAGGACATTAAACCATTGTTTAAAATACGTATCTGCAAACAAGCATTTTGTTTTGAAATAGCTTGATTTTAAGTGTGGCCTGAGAAAAGAGCCTTAGCAATTAAATATTATGGAGCACAATGGTGGGAACAACTAAATTACATTTTCTTGACAGGAAGAATTTTCATCAAAAGCATGTTTACCCACTCAAAATAAGCTAGAAGTGTGAAAACCACTTGCAGGCAGCTGTGGGTGTTGTAAAGATCTATGCACAAAGGACCTGCTCTCGTTGCAGCGTTGTCCTGCCAGCCATAAAATCACTGTTCAGGGGAAGCAGCCCCTCCAAAGACTGCCACAAAAGGCCTTGCTGTGCAAGCAAACATGAGAGAGCTTGTCTGCTCTGCCATCTGTTACTCAGACCTGCTGTGACTGCTGAATCATTCCCTTCCCTTGGATATTGAAGGTTCTTAGCTGGCATCTTCCGAAAGGAGGGCGTGCTCCTCTCTCCGTCTTGGCTTGGGGTGTGAGTGGGGATTACAAACTGGCACTTTCTGTCACAGGCAGAATGGGAGAGAGACAGAAGAAGACAAATGTGTCAAGCCTTGGTTGCTGGAAGTTTGGGATGGAGTGTGACGGTGTTCACAGGGGTTTTCAGGTGAGGGAAGAGAGGAGAATGTTGACTCCTTATTCAGAAGGCTGATTTATTATTTTATGATATATATTACATTAAAACTGTACTAAAAGAATAGAAGAAAGGTTCTCCTCAGAAGGCTAGCTAAGCTAAGAATAGAATAGAAAGAATGATAACAAAGGCAGCTGTCTCAATCTCTGTATGAGCCAGCTGGGCTTTGATTGGCCATTGATTATAAACATTCAAGATGGGCCAATCAAAAATCCACATGTTGCATTCCACAGCAGCAGATAACCATTGTTTATACTTTGTTCCTGAGGCTTCTCAGGAGAAAAAAATCCTAAAGAAAGGATTTTCATGAAAAGATGTCTGCGGCAATGGAGAAAGAAGAGACAGAATTTAATGTGGATCTTAGTCTTGAAGAAGAGGGGGGAACAGGAGCAAGAGTTGAAAGGCTCCAGCCTGCTGTTCTGCAGGCAGAGAGAGGAAAATCTAAGCAGCAGCTGATTGAGACAGCTGAGTAAAGAACCTACAGGGTAAAAATAGCAGCAGGCTGTCAATTAATCTGCCAGTGTTGGGTAAGAGTGGGAAAACAGCAGGCGGCTTTGGGAGAAGCAGAGTCAGGAATGCTGTGTGGGGAAAGGAAGGCAGCTCTGCTGTGAGCAGGAGTGGAGCAGGCTGGGGCTGGAATTCTGCACTCAGATACAGTTCTGGAGAGACTGGCAAGTCTCACTTTATCACAGCTTCAAACTGAATATTTGTGTGAATGGGACCCTTTCATCACTGAGACAGACACAGTTATTTTATGCACTTCCTTAGAAGGGACACTTGCAGGTTTCTGAAGTGCCCTCAGGAGCACAGCCTGTCCACCCCAAGGAGCAGGGATGTCACCCACCCCTGCCCTGCCACAGCCACTGAAACACATCACTTCTAAATGAGATGTGCAGCACAGGAGGTGCTAAACCCCCTGGAGTACTGTCAGTGCCATAGGGCTGGGTGTCATGGATTTTTCTGTAAATGCTTTTGCTCATTGAGTAATGACTGCAGTGCACAGGCACACCTGATGGATGGCCTGCTCAGCATGCTGATGGGCCAAGGATGGAGCTCTGTCTGTGTTTTGTTTGTTCTTTCATGAACGCCAATGCTAGTGAAGGGTTTTGCAGCGAGAGTCTCAAGCTGTTTGTTTACGCAGTAAGAATAACATAAATATTTTGAAGTGTGGCTCAAACCAGCCTTCAGCAGAGACAGTAGACAGGCTCAGCAGAAAAAGCTTGGTATTAGCAACTAGGGTGTCATCTGTGATTGACTCCAATTGCAGCTGCTGTGAACTGGGGTGTTTGAACCCGTGATCTTAATTGTGCTGCACACATTCTTGGATAAAAAGTGCTATAAAAATGCCAGAAGGAGCTATTCTGTATTTTTAATAGTGTTTTATCTATATCTTTTCTCTTTCACTGTTCCTGAACTGCCTGAGGTGAAAAAGTCAGCCTGTGCCTTTCAGAGAAAAAGGTACAGCTGTGGTTGTTGTGGAGCTCAAGTTTGTAGTTTCGGAGCAGGATGCAGGGATGGAATGGGCAGGTCACATCCTAAGCCTGCAGCTCTGCACAGGCACTGCCTTTGAGGCTCAGCCCTCTCTAATTCACTGTGCAGCAGTTTGGGCACACTGGCTCTGCACCAGCTTCTCTAAAGCCCCAGCCCCTCCCATTCCCCCTGGAGCAGAGCCAGCCTGGCACCAACACTGGCTTTGGGGTTGGGAATGTGGGTACCCACCCAGAGCAAAACATGCACAGGTGAGAGCTGGACATGGCAATCCCCTGCTCTGCAGCAGGCAGAAATGGCTCAGAAAAGAGACCCTGACCCCTTGGGCAGGGTGGGTCTGACAGTGTGAATTTGGGCACACCCCAGGAAAGCAACTGTCCCCATGCTACCAGATTTCCTGTGTAGCCATGATATTTTCTGAAAAATCCTTCCCTTAGGATTTTTTCTCCTGAGAAGCTGAGAGGCCACAGGAACAAAATGTAAACAATGGTTATCTGCTGCTGTGGAATGCAACAGGTGCATCTGTGATTGGCCCATGCTGGATGTTTCTAATTAATGGCCAGTCACAGCCCAGCTGGCTCTGACAGAGAGCTGAGCCACAAACCTTTGTTATCATTCTTTGCTATTCTATTCTTAGCTAGCCGTCTGATGAAACCTTTTCTTCTATTCTTTTAGTATATTTTTAATGTAATACATATCAGAAAATAATAAATCAAGCCTTCTGAAACAGATGGAGTCAGATTCTCGTCTCTTCTCTCCCCCTAAGACCGCTGTGAACACCATCACAAGGTTCCTTGGTGGAGACGTGACTTGGTCTGCTGGACTTGATCATTCAAGTCTGGCTCTGTGTGCATGGTGGGTTCTGTCCTGCATGGGAGTCCAAGCTTTGGGATTGTTGGTTTAATGACCATTTGGGCATCCCTCAGAGGGAGATGCTGAAGCTGACATATCTCTGAAGGCTCTCAGGGACCACACACAACCCCTCTGAGCGCTGCCACCAAGCTCCTGCATCCCTTCCTGTGGGGGGCTCCAGGCTTTAGGCTATTTTTGAGGGAAAGGCAATTTTGTTCTCTTATTGTTGGTGCTCCCAGCACTCCCTGTACCAACTGCCTCAGGGGCCTGGGTGGCAACTGCTCTGCTGAGGCTCCCAAGCAATAGATACCTTCTGTAATTGCACCTTCGGAGCACTCGACTGGCTCCTGCAATGAGCTCTTGAATAATTGAAGCAATATTTGCAGGGTTTGCACTGAAGTACTAACAGCTGTGGTATGTTTTGATATTTATGAAGCCAAATAAATTATGGATTAGTCAGTGCAGTGAGCCCAGCATGATGCTTATTACTTCTGGAGTGCCGGAGCTGATGGAGTGCTATTCATCCCCTTTTACTTCCATTGTGTGGCTGAGTATGACTGGTGTCTATTACTGGACTTAATAGAGCTTGCTTGCAGGTTTAAGTTCCAGTCTCTGAGAGCTGATGGGGTGTTTTAATTTGTTCTTCACTCTACAGGCTTTAGAAAGCCATGCTGGGGCCATATCTCAGGGTCACAGGCCATCACAGATGTGGAGGTGATTGTTTCTGTGGTAATGGGGATGGGTGCTGGCAGAATTAGCAGCAATTCTTGGCACTAAACTGGAAATTATACAAAATCCAATCTTCTTGGCAAGCTGGTCTGTGGGTAAATATCGTGTGTCTTCTCTAGGATGCCTTGTTCATTGCACAAACTTTTCTCCATAACTGAGCCAGCGCTTGTGAGATTAAACCCTTCATTCTATTTTCTATTATCTAAGAATGTGGGGTTTTTTTATGGATGAAAAAATTTTCACTTCACGAATGTTCTGAATATATTTCAAATTTCTCCTATTAGTGGAAGCTGCCCACTGTGAAGGGATGAGGAGGGAGCAAGTAACCCACTGGAGCAGCAGATGGCATCCTACCCCTCCAAAGCTTCCCAGCACTGCAAAGTGTAATAAATACAAAATAGCAAGTGCCTGTGCTCTGCTCAGCAACTTGCTAGAAAACTGAGGGGTTAGGAAGCATTCCTTTACAAATAAAATACTTTCTGTGTTTGTTGTCCCTGTTTTCTGGGATGAAATGAGATTTCTGCAGCTGCTCTGCTCACCCCGATCTGCCTGGCTCATGCAGCCCACAGTGTGCCCTCAGAAAGGGGGCACAGGGAGCTGGCTGGATAAATTTGGGTTGGAATGGGTGTTGGAACTAGGTGATCTTTAAGGTCCCTTACAACCTGTTCTGGTTTAGGGCAAATTTGAGAGGAAACTTCCTAGGCGTCCCTCTAGAAAGCAGATTGAAGCAGCCCTTCCTCCAACTGGTTTGGGAAAAGATTTCCTCAGAGGAAAGTGGAAAAACCTGTTTATTTAACAAGCAAAGTATTCACAAACATAAAAAATGAATAATATTAAGCAATAAAACCTCTTGCTGTTCTGAAGTGATGGCAAATTCAGAAAGTCCTTGTTGTGAGGGGTAGCTTGTCTCACTCAGTCTCTTATCAGTCCTTCCTGTGCTGGAAATGCCACGTCCTGGGTCCCAGTGGGCTGCAGGTGTGAGCTCCTGGTGTTTTATTGGGTTTTCAGTCCAGAGAAGGGCTGAACAGCTCCAAGAAAAAGAAAAACCACAGTCCAGGGAACTTCTCTGCCTCAGCTAGCTAAAAACAAACTAACTGAAAAGGAAAGGAGAGCTCTCTCCCACATGTCTGTGCTGCAGACAGTACAGTCCAGGAGCAGGATGTGGGGGAGCAATGCAGCTTCTGAAAACAAACTGTGCTCTTCTTCTCCCCCTTTGCTCTTGGAACCAGTCTTAAAGGAGCAGAACTCAATATCCAGCATAAACAGGACAGACCACTGGGGCTACAGGCATCATAAAGTCACCCTAGGACACAATCCAAACCATAATTCTATGAAATTGTGCCATAAAGTGCCTGTTAGTCTGAATGAAAAGTTATAAAGTCTAGATTGGCTGTCTCAGCTGATGCCTTGTGAAGGCTGAGCTAGAACAGACAGAGTTAAAGAATAAAGTGGGGATTTGTTAAAAGACCTCTATGGATCCACCTTGGGCAGCACAAGAGCCCAGCCAGGGCTGCACCCAAGATGAACCAAAATGATCACAAAATGCATGACCAGTTACGGGGTCTCTCACTTTTATAAATTCTGGTCTATTTGCATATTGGAGTTAATTGCCCAATTACAGCTTTATGTTATGAAATCTTATCCTTCTTGTTTTTCTCTCTTCATTCCACCATTGTTTATGTTCTTGGGCCTGAGATTTGGATCATTTGTCCTTGGTCCCCAGCTAGAGAAGGAAAGGAATTGTTTTGTCTCCCTACTCTGTGAAGAGAGCTCTCCATCCCCTCATATGAAGCTCAAACCTACACATTAAAACAGCACAAAATCTGAAAAATATAAAAGCTGAAACCTGAGGCATCAAGCTGCAGAGATGTTCCATGTAGATGTTCCATGACATCTGCATTTTACGACACCCCTCCACAAAGCTGGCTGACATCTGTACTGAAAAAACTGTGGCACTGTAACTTTTTCCTAAGAACATCTTTCTACAGGAGTTCCCAGAAGAGGTAACCCAGGACTACTTCAGATGGAGAAAGTCTTTGCATCCAATGAAGTGGGGATTAATTCCTCTTTTTCACTTTCTTTTCTGATGATGCTCAGTGAAGAGATGAAGGATATTTTCTCTTTAAAATCCTGATGTAAGTAAAGACTGTAGTTTTCCAAGTGTTATTGGCTGAGGCAGAGTTACAAATACTTTAAAGGAAGCTTGGGCTGAGTTTGTGGCTGCTGTTGCTCTGTTGCAGATAAATTGTTTACAGCCTGTCTCTAGAGACAAGTGAAAAACTTTCTCCTATCCCAATTTCCTTGTAAATGATATAATTATCAGAATCATCACAGTGAAAACAAAAGTCTGCTGGATCACAGAGACATGAGGCTTGAATTTAATGTTTCTGGGGCTTCTACTTTCAAAAAATGCCTCTTCAAGAAGAACTGCAGCCCACTGTGCAGAGACGATAAGGATTAAAAATGATTCCACAGCTCTGGCTTTTGTTTCCACTCAGAGCTGGGACATTGTTTGCTGCTGTTCCTTACAACACCTTCATCACCATCATCTGACAAAAACCTTATCATCAGCTCTGGTGCTGATAGTCCTGCAGCAGTGATTTCTGCTCCTGTCATGGCTCCAGCCCCTCTCTGACATGTGCTTACTGCTCACATTCCAGTGCTACTTTCCTCAGTGACCATTGACTTCCATGAGCACAAGGTGCAGGATAAAATTGCAGGCATGGCTGGTGGCTTTTGGGTGAGAACGTGCCCATATCTGTTACCCTCCAGCACTCAACATCATCATGGGTGCATGAGCTTCTTGCTCCTGGCAGCTCCGAGGGTGCTGGCTGTGATGAGCCGCTCCAAGGAGGAGCTGGGAGCCAGATCTCAGCTGTCTTCAGCTCACATTGATTTTTAGACTCCAACAGATTTCCTACAGAGGCTTGATAGCTAGGAAATTTATGTTCAATGTGTTAGTCTTGCTTTTCTCATCTGCCTTTTGGCACCTGCCTTAGTGCACAGACTGAAAATGTCTGGAGAGTCTCCCTGTTTCTCTCTGAAAATGTCTGGAGAGTCTCTCTGTGTCTCTAACCTTGTCAGAGGAGGGACTGTGTCTCAGAATGGGCTATCCCAGCTCTGGGCTTATTCCCCCTTTGCTCTGCAACACTTTTTAATGGATGACAAACTTTTGGCATCACTTACCAGCCTCCTGTGGTGGCCACGTGTTCCCGTGTGTGCCACGGCTCCCTTGATGGCAGCATTGCTCTGATGGTGATGGAGCCAAGTACAGGCAAAAGAACCTCCTCAATTCCCTGCTTTCTGGGCAAAACAACCTCCTGAATTCCCTGCTTTCTGCACTTTCAAATGGGAATTTACAGGGAACAAAAGTCAACCAGGAGCTGGCACAGCCAGAATCTGGGCTCCTGACTCTCTGCACTCTTTTCCTCTGGTGTTTCAGAGCAGAACGTGGAGCATTTGCCTTGTTCATGCTTTGCTCTGGGTTTGGATTTTTGGGTAAAGGACTAACCTCACTCTGAGTGCTCCCAAACAAGGTGGTGGGGAGCAGGTGCTCAGGATCTTCTGCAGGCAGGTTCCAAGTACTCCCTGGAAATTACATGTCAGTTCGAGTTACTGGAGCTGCTCAGCACAAACTGCAGCTCAGGACATTGACAACAGCTGTTACCACTGCAAGGATTCCTTTCCCAGCAAGGATGAGAGCATTCACATCAGCTCAGAGAGTTGTTTCTTGCTTTAAAATGACCCAAAAGATAGATTTAAAGTGAAGGAAGGAAAAAAAAAAAAACCAGCCTGAAGGGAACCTTGCTACTCCACAGGAATATTGGAGCATGGTTTACTTTTGTGCTTTCCTGGGGCCTTGTTCCATCTGTATTTGCTTTTTACTCTTCTTTGCTCAGTCATGGACATCTTGATTAAAGCTGTTCTTCCAGTGAGGAGGCAGAATGCAGCATCATTTAATCTGAGACTTTTCATGAATGTCTCAAAGCAAAAAGCAAAAAAAAAAATCATCATGCATTAGCTATTAGAATAAAGAATTTATTTTGGTTATGGCTTATTGAGGGGGCTCACCGTGCTGGTTTTATATTTGTCTCTTCCTAGTTTCCAAAGGAGTTCCAAAGCGGAGTTTGCTTTCAGACTGTGACCATGCTGAATGGGGAGAGGATGGAAAGATGAAGTGGGAAGAGGAGGCAGATCTTAGCAAGTGCCCTAAGCTCCACTCTGAGCCTCCAGCTGGGAGCTTTACTTTAGAGAGCAGAATAAAAATAAGCAAACAGTGGGCTTACTAAAACAACACGATTAAGGAATTGGCAGCTGAGACCTTGAGCTTTTTCTGTATTTTTTTTCCATTTCTGCCATTTACTCTTCATTTGCCGGTGGAAAGCAGGCAAGAAGTCCAGAGAGGAATGAGCACCACAGAGAGCCAGCACTTACTCAGGTCAAGGAAGAAAGTTGTCCTCAGCCCAGCCCTCAGCCAGGCAGGTCTGGCAGCTCTGTGCCAGCCCCAGCAAGGGCTGCAGGGCAGATGTGCCCTGAGACACAATGAGCAAAGTTAAAACATCCAGAGCCTGGTCACTGCCAACCCAGGTGAGGTTTGGGACAACATGGGCACGACAGCAAATGCAGGAGTGTGACCGTGTTCACAGGGGTCCGAGGACAAGGGAAGAGACGAGTATCTGACTCCATGTTTCAGAAGGCTTGATTTATTATTTTATATATATGTTATATTAAAACGATACTAAAAGAATAGAAGAAAGGATTTCATCAGAAGGCTGGCTAAGAATAGAAAAAGAAGGAATGATAACAAAGGCTTGTGTTCCAGAAAGAGAGTCCGAGCCAGCTGACTGTGATTGGCCATTAATTAGAAGCAACTCTATGAGACCAATCACAGATGCACCTGTTGCATTCCACAGCAGCAGATAATCAAGGTTTACATTTTGTTCCTGAGGTTTCTCAGCTTCTCAGGAGAAAAAATCCTAAGGAAAGGATTTTTCATAAAAGATGCCTGTGATACAGGAGTACGTCCCAGGTACCAGAACTGGCCTGGTACCTTTGGTCTCCCCCACAAAATGTCATTTTTCCCCATTGCAAACAGCAGACTCCACTGTTCTTCCCATGGGAACATCCCACATTCCCTTTCTTGTTCAATTTTTTTCCTTCCCACCCTTCAAAGAAGCAGTGTTTATTTGGCTTGAGCTCGTGAGCAGAGCTTGGATGGGTTTATGAGCTCTATGCCTGAACCCACAGACAATCACAAACATGGCTGGCTGCCTGGCTTTGTTAATTAGCTACCAGCAATGCTTCATTTTTCCCTCTGTGGTTTCCTTCTGAATTACTAGGGCACTGCTCATTAGTTCTCTTCCTCTTTGGGATGCCACAATTGAACATTATGGCATCCAGATATGCCAGGGAGCTGAGAGTACAAGCTTGATTTGTTTGGACAATAAAATATAATAGTTGCATTTAGATAATTAAACAAAATAAACAACAAAGCTATTTTGTACTGTTGCAATCCGTCCTTCCCTGTCCCAGTGCTCCATTTTCTTGTTTCCTGATCTGCTGGAAAAAAAGACTGGAGTAAGTGTCCTCAATCATTTCTTGGTTTTGCTTTGAATTATTAAATTTCTCTTCTTCTAAATCTGGTTTGGTCTAGTGGGTGTCAGCTTATGGGACAAAAGCAGCAAATCAGCATGTGCCAGTTTGGGCTCAATTCAACCAGAAACAGCACTTCCAGAAACTTAATGCTTAGTTAGTAATTTAACACAAAATAACAGCAGTAGCAACCAGGGTGGTAAAATAATGTTTTATTCCATGAATGAACAAACACTACCATGCCACATCCTAAAGTTCTTTCTACAAAAAGATTGTGGACAGAGCAGATTTTTACGTTTCTCAGTTCAAGTTCATTTCAGGCTCTCGAGCCTGTTCAGCGTAGCAAAATCTGGACACGCAGCATTCTCATGGTCTATTTGGCTTTTTGCCAGATAAAGCAGATTTACACTGTAGTTCTTGTTCACACAATGTCGATGCACTGTAAATTAAAGGAGATAATCCCAACCAAACTAGGTAATTCTTGTGGTTTATCAATATATTTTTTCATGATGGTCAAAGTACAACCAACATTCAAAGCTTAAAATAAAGGTAAGAAAAAAGACACACTAAAGAACACAATGGAAACATCATCATTGCTGTCAGGATGTGAGTTTACCCACAGTACTATGTAAAAAGTAGGAACTGGCATTGACATTCAAGCTGTTAAAACGAGAAAAGAAATGACATTAATTGTTATATTTCCAAGCTAGTGCTTCTAAGGAGTCCTGACCAGCAAAGAAGTGTTCCCGCATGCATGTCGAACACAAGACTAATATTGGATTGGGGATCTGACAAAGAGCTGACTTACATTCCTTTATATACAACAAAATGAAATATACAGTATTAATACTGGCTGTACATTTGGTCAGAATATTTTACAAGGAGCGACACTGTCAAAATTCTTATGATGCAGCACATGGAAGTGGATGGAGGTTGGATTCTTTTCTGAAAGATGAATGTTTTCACAAGGAGTTTTAAAAGTTGCTTTCCACTGCTCAAATGAACAGTTAGACCTTTTAAAGCAAAAAAAATCCTCCTTTTTTTGCCCTTTTACGGTTGTCAAGACTAGTGTGAACAGAAGAGACAATTAAATGTGTTTGGAATATGCTAATCATTGACCTGGAATAAAAATAAGCCACAGACAGCATGTGCAGTAAATCTCTGCACATTGTCTCTGTTTAAATGGCTTTATAAGATGATGTGTGAGGTCTCTGGTACAAATTCCTGTACCACAGCCTCACCTAGCTGTTCCCTAGCAGGTTACCAACCATTTGTTCCAACTCTAAAGAAAGAGAAAGAATAACAATGACTGTCGCATCTTTTTCTACATCGCAATAAAAAATATGTCAATGTAAGCTGATTTAGCTTATTTATGTGCATATTTTTCAAGGCTGCCAAAGAAAATACTCAATCTTGCTGGCAAGAGCTATTTTGGGAACTCAAGAGTGAGTTTTTCTTTGCTTTATTCCAATAGATCTTTTAATATCTGGGTAGCTCAAGTCCCATTGCCTCATTAGACCCCTGAGGTCTAAAGTGAGTTGGTTTATTAATTTTATGGTTTTCCCCATCCAGAACAAGCTGAGAAGCTAATAAGGTAAGCATGAGACCCAATGAACAACAGAAGTAAAAGCAATACAGAATTAACAAATAATTACAGGGAGGTTAAGATCAGTGTAGCTGTAGTGATATTTTGCACAACTGGGTTTGTGTATCCTGTAGCAATGACAAACCTCCTGGAGATGAAAAAGAGCAGGCAAGTGCATGAATTGAAGCTGTATCCTTCAAAATAATTGTGCTATAATCTTCTCCATGTATTAGATTAGATTTTTTGTTCTGACACAGTGTGATGCTAACTATAGCAACCTTAATGTGGATGATGGATTTCACTGCTACTGCTTGACTGCTTGACTGCAAAGAGACATCAAATCTTCCAGTCCTCAAAATGGTTTCTTGGGGTGTTCCTTCAAGTTCAACGTCTTCCCATTTTCATTCTAGAAGTCATTTTGTGGCAAACAAAAAAAAAAAAAAAAAAAAAGGAAGAAAAAAAGAAAAAAAAACCCAACCAAAAAAAAGAAGATGTTGGTTGTGATGGATTTATTTCAGACAGCAGTTTCTGCTGAGTTCACCATGCTTAATGTTCTTCCATTTAGGAAGGAGTTGCTGTCGAGTAAAGCAGAGGAGCTGCTTTCAGTTTGTTTTTTTTTTTTGTTTTGTTTTTGTTTTTTTTTTTTTTTTTCAATCC
>JAWWMS010000001.1:106693852-106721999 GCA_035048045.1 Chlorospingus semifuscus
CTGTGATTGGTCTCATGTGGTTGTTTCTAATTAATGGCCAATCACAGTCAGCTGGCTCGGACTCTCTGTCCAAGACACAAGCTTTTGTTATCATTTTTTCTTTTTCTATTCTTAGCTAGCCTTCTGATGAAATCTTGTCTTCTATTATTTTAGTATAGTTTTAATATAACATATATAATAAAATAATAAATCAGCCTTCTGAAACATGGAGTCAGATCCTCATCTCTTCCCTCATCCTTGGGCCCCTGTGAACACCGTCACAATCCTGCACAGTGCTGAGGACTGGGCTCACAAGGACAGCAGCAGCATCCCCAGTGTCACAGCTCAGCCTGCAGGCAGGCCAGGCTCAGCTCCATGAGCTCAGCTCTGCTCCTGGCTCAGAACAGCTCCCCTGGTACCCCAGCTCTGGCAGCAGCTCTGCTCTGCCATGAGTTCTGTCAGCCAGGTGGGGACAGGCTTAGCAGGGGCCTCCTCCATCCATGCAAACCCACCTATCCTACTCCTTTGGGAGATAGATTAATTTCTGCTGTTTAAAAGGCAGAAGCAAAAGCAGACCATGCTGGGCTGTGAAGATGGGCAGCTTTTTAGAGATATCTGAAATAACAAAATCCATCTCACCCAAAAGAGCTGATACACGGTGGCCAAGCAAGAGGCTGGCAAGGCAATGGTCTCCACCCTTCAGAAACCTTGCAGCACAGAGCAGGGGAGCACATTTCTCTAGTCCAGACATCAAAGCAGCATTCACTTCTCCTTGTGATTCTATTCCATGGCTATTTAAGAGCTGGGCCAAGTGGCCATCACCTGCATGCAGATGCCTTTGCTGTTTAGGGATCCAGCGCAGAGGTGTGGAGAGCTTGCCCTAGGTTGGCTGTCAGAGTGAGGTACCAAAATCTCTCCCTTCCTGGCTGTGCCCAGCTGCCTTCTCAGGAGAGCTCATCTAGATGGGATGTCTTCTGTGCTTGGTAGGGAACAGCCTGCAGCAGACAGCGGCCAAGTTATCCCAAAACATCGAGCCCTGACACCCAAAATCCTTGCAGCACTGCAGGGAGTGCTCACTACATTTCTGTATTCTGGCTGTCTCATGGGCTGTGTACAAAAAACTAGAGAGATTTAAGTGTTAAGCATTTTAGTAATTAAGCCTAAATCACAATTTTATTCACTGGCTTGTTGCAATAATCTCAAAAAAGAGTTCTTCCTGTCTCTTAGTCGTCCTCATGGAAGACCTATAAGGTGAAATTTGATCTATTTCTATTTCTTATTAAGTAGGAGAAGTACCAAATGCAGAGAAAAGATGCCTTGCTCAGAGCTTAGAGATGACTCCCTGTGGCTTCCCTGGGAAGGGAATGGCCCCAGACACCCAATTATCTCAGTGACACACATGGCCTGTTAGAAACCTCTCATCACCAATGTATTAGGATCAGCTGCCCCCATGAACACTTAACTATATCACTACCTGTTACACCTAGGGTATGTATGGAGGGGCTGCTCAGCTATTAAAATTGGTGTGGCCACCATGGCTTAAAATCTAGAAATTTTGGGTGCATTTCAGAGCACATCTTTGCCTTGAACTTTGAAAGCCACAGTGTCCATGATCCTTGTTCAACCCTGAATAAAGACTCATGCAAAGATGTGCCAGAAAGATGAGGGTCTCAGCTGGTGGTAAATTACCAGTGCAGATTGCCCCATCTGCCACTGAAATGCAGCTGCATGGTGCAAAGTGACAAGCACTTGGTGGCTGCTTCCTCTCACAAATGTCCACAGGATTTCAATCACCAAAAAAAAAAATCTGTCCTGTCCATATGGCTATAATTCATTGGCCATTAATCTCCCAGTGTTTACATGTTGATTCCTCCAGAGCCTAATTTCAGCCTGTAGCTGTCAGGCTGCTTCTTGGAGAAAAAACAAGACTGATCCTGCACTGCCCAGGACTCTCAGTCTGTAGGCAATAAACAAGTGTGGGGCCATAAGTCAGACATGCTGTTAAGTCATAAGAGCTGTGTCATTTTTACCAGCTTCCCACATGTCTGCCTTGACACCCAAAGGGATCCTCACAGCAGTTCTTCCTCTGCTTCTCTTGTAGGTGCCACTTAACAGGGACTGAAGAGGAAGAGCTTCCAGCTCTACCCCATTTATCTCCTTCACAATCAGGCAGTTAACTGAAACACAGGGGCTTGCAGGTTTTTTTTTCTGATAAGGAGAAATTGATGATGAAAAGGGCATCTGTGACATGAAATCCAATTTTCCTGAAGACAACAGGAGAGAGGATATGAGGTACTCTCTCCCTGTTTCAGCAGAACTCCCACCTCAAGGACTCACTCCACATTGCCCAGCCAACCAAACTCTCATATCAGCATTTGCCATGTCATGCTTTTTACTTCCTGAGTTGTGCAAAGGAAGGCTCAGATTCGATATTTGGGAAAATCCTTCACCAAAAATGATAGTAAATTATCCCAACAGGCTGCACCTGGGCAGATGATTTACCCTGCCTAGAGGTGTTTCAAAGACCTGTGGGTGTGGCACTCACAGACAAGGTTTAGTGGTGGACTTGGCAGTGTTGGGTTAATGATTCCAACCTAAATCCTTCTGCAATTCTCCATGGTTTATGGGCTCTTCTCAGCCAGGTGTGCCTTTAGTGTGAAAACCCTCTACACAGAGTAATGGTGACACTGCATAAAATATAGATTTTTAAAGTTACTTCATGAGTTAAGGATAATGGTTCTTCCTGTCCCCTGAGCTCCAGGTTTAACAGGTTTCACATTTGCAGTCAGGTGTTGGCCAGTCATTTGAGCTCAGCAGTTTCAGCCCAGCTTGTACATGAGGCAAATTACTCCACAGCAGCCTGTATTGCCTCACTGGGGTTTTGTAGGAGGGAACTACATATGAACAACCTTTTTCTGCCTCCCTATTCTCAAAACTCTTCACTTTTTTCCTCAACCTCTTCAGAAACCTAGTTTGGGTTTGCTTTCTTAATTTAAAATTTCAGTTCTTTCAAAATGGAAATTGTTCAGGGATTGTGAGGGGGAAAGTGGGCAAACACCTGTTAAGTCTCCCTACTCAGGCCTGTCTTTTTTTTCTATTACTGGTTCATTTCAAGCTGAACAATTGTATTTTAGATGCTTGGAAACATATCCAGTTTGCCAGAAGAGCTGGTCAACATGGCTCCACATGTGACCTAGTGTTTTCCCAGCAGCAAAAATCAGGTGTTGCTCAGGTCCCTTCTTAAAACATAATAGGCTGTGTCACCAAAGGTGTTTTACCAACAAGCAAAATGTAATTATCACTTTTCCAAAGCTGAAATGCTTCTTTGGCTTCGTTTGACCTTCTAATGAGAATAAATACGTCAGTAAATGTTGCATTCTTTGGAGATAACAGTCAAAATATTAAACACTTGCTGGTAAGAGTAAATTCAAGCACTTGCAAAGGGGGTGTCTCTAATCTTAGTGTCAGTAGTTCTCTACCTGCTATTCAGGAAAATTTATTTTTTAATTAAATTATCTGAGGATATGGTGATATTTTTTCTTACGTGACACTGAAAAGTGAATCACTCATCAAATCCTACAGAAATCTGGGTTCTGAACTCTGACAAACTCCAGGGTGGTTTCATTTCTTTCCTCTAGTGTGAAACCATACCTGTGATCTGCACACCTCCCCCAGGCAGAAATTACCACAAGATGACTCCAGGCATGCTGACATCTCCAGCACCCACAGCTGATGGTCATCTCCACTGGGCACATTAATTAGTTACTGGAGCAATTAACTGGAAGCCACATCATCAATGCCAGATGTTTTGGAGTTGTTTGATTTTGGATTGCAACTGCTACTGGGTTCCCAAACTTATAATCCTGAATGTTTTTCCCAGGGAAGGCCAAACTCTTCATCATCCAGTCAGAGCCCTCTATGCTTCTATTCTTCCAGCCCAAGGCTGGGGCTGTATGACCTCACCAGCCCCACACCATCACTGCTGGTTGGACTTGAGTGAGATTGGAAACTATTGGTTAACTTTCTATTTCCTTGTGCATCTTCCTCAAAGGGATGTTTCTGCCTTGGGAAGAAGCAAAGCAATATGTCAGAGTTGGTGTATTTGCATGCTAATGCTTAGATCCATGTGACATTTATAAAGGAGAACAGTGAGGAATGGAAGGAGGTGTTTGTGTCAGCGCTGCGGTGGCTTTCTGGGGAGAAAGCTCTGTGGCTTCTTCAGGTCCTACTAAACATTGCAGAGTGGAAATTTCTCTTTCTTCACTTATTTAAATGATGATCATTGTCTGCTCTTGAGTTCTACACCAGGTTTGTTGTTTTTTTTAATGTTACCTTCAGACTATATTAAAAATGGCACATTTTCACTCATCTTGAACTACTTTTCATAGACATAGTTATATAGTGTGCCAAGATATGGCCTGCTAAATTTATCCTGATATGGACTTTAATTACATTGTATACTTACTGCAAATTAACCAAATGTAGCGGAATTTTGTTGGGGAACTGATTTCTTTTTAACACCCTGACTGTCAACAGTCCATCAAAGACATTGATAGAAGTTTATCAGATACAGGTGTGTTTGATTTAATGGAGAGGAGCATTTTTTCTTTTAATTGCATCTCTTCAACATTGTGAATGCAGTGTGGTTTCTTTTGGGCCAGCAGCTGGTGGTGTCACACTGTGAATGTGCTTTCCCTCTTGGGAGCCATTGGTCCTTGCACCCTCATCCTTCCTGGCTCTCCTCCCCACCAAACACTCTCTCAATCTATTTTTATGGAACTGCCATGGCATTGCAGTGCAGTTAAGGAATATTCTGTCCTCTCTGCTTTACAGCCAGGATTACAACACTCCTCTCAAGGTACTGTTCCTTGGTGATACAGTTTTTATTTTGTTTCTATCAGTTCTATTTGAAATATTTGCTCTTTATTTCTTTTTATTGTTGGACAATTTCTTTGGCTGATTTTCTTTGATGGACTGCTGGGACACTGTTTTTTTCCCTAGTTTTACCATAATTTTTCATACTTCTTACATTGTGACAGAGACACTTGTCATAGGGTTGACAGTCCTGGCAGATGTCTGTGACTGGCTCAAGTGTTCCTCAACACCTGCTGAATTTTTTCCTCCTGTTTCTAGTTTAAATAATCCCCCATAACCTCGTCTGCTTTCTGTGCCAGTTGACTTGTCCTACTTTCTTTAAGGTAGAACTATTCCTCATTTACAAACTTCCTCTCTTCCCAAATAAACCTAGTGAGGCCCTTACCTTCATGCTTTTTTTCATGCTGCTTTTAATCCATTAATTCAGACACGGATAATCTACCTATCTGATTCAGTTGTTTATCCTCTGTTAATAATCAAGTAATTTATTTTCTTTTACATTTTGAAAAGTGATAGGAACTGCACCCAACCATCATTCTCAATGCACTAGATGATGGGTAAAATCTTCCAAGTGCAACACCACAATTCACTATCAGCTATCATGAGCAAGCTAAGTAAGCTAAATGCAAATTTCCTCTTTGTAATTTATTCCTTTTAATACAAACCTGGGGAAAGGTGCAGAGATAATTTGCAGCCTGCTCTGAAAGTTAAGATAAGGATTATATCAGACCATGAACTGAGTATATTTAAAGCCATGGGACCCCCAGTGGCAATATCCCCAGCTGTTCCCTCTCATTTTCAGCAGCAGAGCTCTGGCTTCAACACTGATCTCGGCAGCTGAAGCCTCAGAGCACAAAGGGGAGGGAACTGCAGGCAGCTCCAGAGCATCTTTTTGTCCTCCATGGTCCAAGGGGGGGTCCCAATTCCAGCCACCTCCCACCACAGACCTCTGGCACTTTCAATTCTGTGACCTGAAATGACCAAACAGCTCTTACAGATGTTGAGCCCCTAATTAATGACATTGTTTAATGAGCTAATGCAATGTTTCTGCAGCTGATTTGTGTTTCAGTACAGTGACATGTCATCTAGCAATTAATTCCTCTTATGGCAGTGATCACAGCCACTGTGTCTAGATACTGTTCTCTCAAGGAAGGGAGGTTTCCTTAGGAAATATTTCTATACAATAACATTTCTTTACCATGAGGATTTAATTTTGTAGCAGTGAGCTTGCTTGTCTCTGTTTCCCCTCCACACTATCGCCTCTGTGTAATTTAAATTCAGGTTCAATAGGAGCAGCTTCAAAATGAATAACTGGTAGCTGAGCACAAGAATGCTCACACCTAGGCAGCGTAGCCTTGTTTTTGGTTTGGTGTTGCCTTTTTTTTTTCCTTTTATTATTGTTTGTTTACTTATTTTTTAAATAGCAAATATTAAGGCAGAAATAAGGCAACAATAAATGGAATGAAAGTACCAATTAACACTAGCCACGTGGCTGCATGGCTCAGAAAAGCATTTTAAAGGCAAAAGTTTTAATTTAAATGCAACAGTTCATGCAGGAGCAATGCAAGGCTGCTGAGTCAGTGCTGTTCACATATTTACCATGAATTTAACCCAATACTCACAGGTATGCTCTGAACTCAGAAGCACACACCTGACTGCCTGCACTTTCACCTTGACTTTCCAAGTGCAGAGTTACTCAAATACACATTTATTTTACATATCAAGGAACAGAAATAATCACTATTTTGTTCTTACTTTATATGTATATTTGTTAACTCTGTAATACACCACACACTGCAGAGAGCTATTCCTAAATGGAGTTAATGTGCTGGCAGTAAAATTTGTTAACATGATGGATTTGGATTTGTTTGCTCCATGGATGTTTAACAGCCAAAAATGTTTCAGATTGCTGACAGGAGTCCCCAGGACACTAAATACTGTATCCCAGGTATCAGTCAGGATATTTATGGGGGAATTGATCAATTGTCCAGCTCTGGAGTTCTCAGGAGAGACAGCCCTGTGGTGTGAGTCTGGAGAAGGGCCACAGAAACAATGAGAGGAATGAAACATTTCTCAGGTACAGAAAGGCTGAGGAGCTGGGGTTGTTCTACATGGAAAAAGCTCCAGGGAGACCTTACTGAAACCTTCCAGTAGTTAGAAGGCACTTAGATGAAAGATGGAGACAGACTTTTTAATAGGGCCTGTTGCAGTAGAACAAAGGGTAATGGTTTTGAACTAAAAGAGATTTAGACTAGATAAAGGGAAGAAATCTTTTACAAAAAGGGTGCTGAAACACCAGAACAGGCTGTCCAGAGGGGTGGCAGATGACTGTATCTGGAAACATTCAAGGTCAGGTTAAATGGGGCTGTGAGCAAAGTGATCTGGTTGAAGATGTCCCTGTTCATTGAAGGGGATTAGATGACCTTGAAATGTCCCTACCAACCCAAATTGTTCCGTGATTCTGTGATAATTAAACCTAAACAATATTAGAAACATGCATTCTCTACTCATCAAAAAATGTGGAAGTTTCACACCTTACCCTGAAGTCTGTTTGTCAGGAACAGATCAGAATAGATCATCAGGAATCTTTCTTTTCATAGGCTAGTTTCTTCAAAATTATAACCTGAGATGCTTCAAAATTCTTCAAAATTTTCTGAGATGCTTCTTTAAGAGAAGCTTGTGGGTGTATGGGTGGAGGAAATTATTTCTTATGCATTTTTTTGTTTGTTTTATTTGGGTTTGTTTTGTTTTTTGTTGTTTGTTTTTTGTTTGTTTTTTTTTTAATTACAATTGCAGGTTTTATTGATTTTCAATGTATATTTTGCACTTCAGTATTATATAGATGAAAACACTGAAGACTGAAGGAGACAGCCATCCTTCCCACTTCACACTGCTAATATCAGGCCAATGCTGTGGGCTACAGCAAAGGCACCCTGGATACCTGTTCCAGGGAATGGGAAAACTGGGCCTTCAATTCTTGTACAAATTGGTAAATTGGATCTCATCTGATGAATATCAGCACTATCCATTTAACAAGTGGAAGGATTTTGCTTTGTTGCCTCACTCTTCTTGATACCTCTGATTTTATTTTGTCACTTAAGACTTGTGCCAGACTGGTTTGTTGGCATCTGCTGTGTCCTGCTATGGTGGGATGAGCAGTGAGTTGCCAGGTTTTCCACTGAAAGGTTTATTTAATTTTTTACCAGGAGAAGCCAGACACTTTGCAGAAAGGAAGTGAATCATGGAATAATGAGGGAAATAAAAGGTCAAATACTGTCGTTGCCCCATGTCTTCAGTTCCCCAGCCACCAAGCAGTGATTTTTAGACACATTTCTATGCAGTGACCTTGGCATCAATTCCTGCCATGACTTCACCACGCTGGCATCATGCCATGGTCTCAAAATGTAAAATATCCTTCTACAGGAAATCTGACACTACCAATAGTACAATAACTGCAGTAAACTGTAGAAAAATATGTTTCATGACAGTGGCAGCAGAAAAGCTGGTAGATGAATTAGATTCCTTTTCAGATGAATCTTCTATGGATCAGTAGGTTTATTCAGAGTTACTTAAAAAGCAGTTAACATTCCATTAGCAACAAACTGTGATCTGTGTCAGCAGTAAGGCACTGTTCAGTCATTTATTTTAGAATGAGCAGTCACTGCAGGGAGAAATAAAATTATGAAACGCTTCACAAGCAAATAAATAGTAAGGCAAAGCCAGGGATTTTCTCTCTTATTCTAAATATTAAGCCTTCTTCCTAGGAATATCTATTAATATACAGCAGTTCTTTTCCCAGTGTTTGCTATGTGCAGGGTGAGTCAGAACTTTCTCAATCTTCTGCTAATTTGGGTTTGTGATCAAAGAGGAAAAAAGTGCCTGCTCAGACTTGGCTGCTGCCATGGTATTTCACCAAAGAGCATTGTTGGTTCAGCATTTTGTCCTCTGCTAACCTGGCTTCATTCCCAAAGAGCTGCATGGAAAGAATCCCTTTCCTTGCAGCAGGAATGGACAGGAGGGCACTGTGCCCCCATGGGCTCTTACCTGATCATCATTACCTCCTGTGCTCAAAGCAGCCTTTATCTCCCCACCCTCCTGACTCACACAAAACCTGCTCTGGCACAGAAGTTAATGTTTGGCTCCTATTATTTTTGATGGGCAGTTTTGATACTTCCAAACCTTTTTATATCTTGTGAGAGAGATCAGGTATAAAGCAGCCTTCGAGTGTCATTGATACCATGGTGAGCCAGACATGAGCAGAACAAGCATTACTGAAATGTGTGCAAAACCCTCTCCAAGCTGAGCTGCTAATGGCAGCCATCCTAAAGACATCTCCACATTACCCTGGTGTCATTCTCCTGTGTGCAATGTGCCAAATAAAGCTCAGTGAAACATCAAACAATTAGAAGGTCGATTGCTGTGCTTTGAAGCCATTGCTCTGACTGTAAATCCTGCAGCCCCCCAGGGCAGATTGTCCCCACTACTGGACATGATGTCACATAAAACCAGGAGCTCAACAGCTGCAAAAGCTCCACTGCATTTTAACCAATTTAAATGTAGACCTCATTCCCAAAAGTAACAAGTTCTATGCTACACAATAATGTAGCCTGGTAAGGTTTAGTCCTTGTTTTAATTACTCTGAGAGATGGATCATTATAGTGAGGCATAGAGAGAGAAGGGAGCAAGAAATATAAATAACACATGGTGACTGTGCTGGTTAGACAATCAGCATTTCCCAAGCCACAAACAAGAGATGCACAGCTGACTTGTGTGTGGCATGTAAGACTATTATAAAAAAATTTGGCCATAAATGCCATATTGACTTTGAAAAACTTACTGTGCTTTGAATTAGGCATTTCTATAAATCAAAACACATAAATGGGGTCAGTATACATAATTTTCAATCACTAATTTTCAATTGAGAAATTAGCTATTAATTCCAGTTGAGAGATCAGCTATTAATTACAGTAATAACCAGTACCTCCTCATTTCCCTGAGATTCTGCTGTGCCTACACAGATTAATGTGAAGGGAATAACTCCTCTTTTCATCCTTTTCAAAAGGATCCTGATGGGTATTCTAGTGTGGAGAAACAAAGTTTTGGGTTTTTTTCCTACCAGTTTCTGATAGTGGCTGTTCTGATGTGGCATGAGGGCACAGAAGTCATTGTGAGAGCATCTTCAAAAGCCATAACTTGAGGCTGTGTTCATTCTCTCCCACTGCCCTTTAAGATTATGATAATGAATAGTAATTTAGAATTAATTCAAAGCTAAATGATTTGGGCTGCTTTTTTCCAGACCTGAGCCCTGAGTGCAGCAATTGTGTTTAGCTCTATCTACAAGAGCTGAATTCATCTGCAGATTACATTTTTAGGGTGCAGAGGGATGGTGAGCTTGCCTAGCTCTTCTGAAGCTCACATTTAATGGTGGGTCCAAAAGCTTTGAAGTGAAATCAGTAAGTAAAAAAAAAAAAAAAACACAGTATTTTGTAATCTTTTCCCATGTGAGACCTTTCCTTCCAGGAGTTGAAACACTAATATTTTCAAAATGGCTCAGTAATTCTATTAAAAAGGAGGAAGCAAGTAATGAATGGAAGTTATCATTCTGGAAATCTTCTAGTGCTGCTGCTTAGAAACTGTTTTTAAGTGATATACTTGGAATTAGTCCTTGCATTACAAATAATACAGCCACCTCAGCAATGGAAGTGCAAATTATCAAGCTAAGTAGCAAAAATGAATTTATTTTTAACAGTTTATATAGTCACTGTAAGCCATAAATGCATGCAGATATTATGTAAAACGCTGTGTATGTTACAGCCACACAGCTAAAATGGTCTTTCTTTAAACCATCTTTGCAAGTGTATTCTTCCTATCAGAAAAAATATGCTTAGTTCTGTTTAAACTGTAAGAAATTAGAAAAATATATTTTTTCTATTAGGTCCAAATTCAGTTGACAATGGCATATCTTGCATAGCTCAGAAGTGACTTTGTACACATTGAATAAAACCCCATAATTTTGTCCTGCAAGCACAGATTATGCACTCATCCCTTTTAAAATAGATAATATAAATGGTTCCTTTGAAAACACCCCTCTGGTACTATTTTATTGCACATTTTCCCATGGATGTTTAAAATGTTTAGATGTATGACAGAATTTGAAATCTAATACATAGAGCAGCAAGTGAAGGCAAGTAAATCAGGCATAACATTTCTGGAGTGAGCACCATGTAATTTTTAAGTGATTCACCTCTACACCACCTGCTAATCCATTTCTGGGAGAATTAGAAAATTTTGTGCATCTTGCAAAAAAGTGCCATTTTTAATAGGAAAGCATAACTCTAAAGGAGTGAAACAAGGATAAAAATGCTTTTACAAAAAGATGCAGTCAATGAAATATTTCCTGAACACCAATCATAAGTTGTGAAACCATTGCTGGTCCATAAATTCTGATTTCTTACGGTCAGATAAACACTGACTGCATTTATATATGCAGTAGAGCCTTCCTATGAAACCCAGCTGCATTTGTGGTCTCAGCAGCATTTAAGATAAATATTACAACAGCTTTTTTCTCAATGTCTTCTAGAGATATCAGTACGGACAGCATCTTTCCAGTGTTGTCCACTGAATTTATAAAGCTGATTTTATTCTCACTTCAGATTACCTGGTTTCTGACCAAAATGGGGCACCCTGCATTTAGAAAAGGTATTAAACAGCACCATTGCTGTTTTATGTGCTCCCAACATTTTCTGTAACAGCTTCTCTAAAAATGTGTGGCATAAACAAAATCCTTAAGCACATTGCAGTAAAAGGGTTTTATTGGTGCTCATCTGCACTGACCTACATAGGCTGTTCTCAGGCTCCCCATTCCTGAGCACTGATGCTCGTTCTGTATTGGAGCCAAGAAGGCACTTACTTAGTCTGTGCCAAGTCATCTTTTTGTCAAAGTACATTTTGCCATCAAAATAAAGGCACAAATACAATTTATGTTCTGTTAGTAAAATCAGGTAAAATTATCTCAATGAAGAAAGGAGTCAGGAATTACCCATCCAATGATCTTACAAAGCATGTCTGCATAGATCTAATTTTCCACATTGTATCAGGAGCAGAGAAAGCCTGAACTCCCATCTAAAGAATGGAAACAGAAAGACACTAGGAATAGCACCTCTGATTTGTTTATTCTACTGAAAAAAGGAAAATCTGTCTTCATTCCTCACTGAATTCTCACAGCCTTCTATATCTTAATATTCTAAAGCACTAAATAAAATATACCTGACATAAAATTACTGCAGCAGGACATTTTATTTCATTTCTGTGCTATGTTTAATGATCAAAGATTTGAAATATTATGGGATGAATAAAACAAGATTGTTATTTTATACACAGCAAAGATATCCTAATTAATTAACTTTTCCAAACCAAGAAAAGGTAAGAATTTTCTTGTGGAGGAGAACAGACATTTTTTTTTTCTTACTTGGTTTGCAAGAAAACAATTCTGTGCTGCACATCACACAGAATGTTCACTGAAACTTCCTATTATGGTCTTATTAAACCAACATCCTTCAGAAAGCAAAGCATTAGTTTGAGTTGCCCAATCTTCAGATATAATTTTTTTCAACCTAAAGCTTTTCCTCTGAACTTGATGACATCTGCATGACATAAATAAATTGTTAGGCATCCAAAATCCCTTACAGAAAATCAGGAATATTACTAGGGCTCCAGTGCTCCGAATCTTCCATACAGAACATACAATCCATGCATATCATATCTGTTTAAAAAAAATTAACAAACCAAGTGTTTTTTCATTTGCAGAATTTATTTGTTCTCTCACCAAAAATTAACAGATTATAACTTTTTCTGTCTATTCCTAAGGACCAAAGGTGCTCCTTTGATAGGTGAGGATGCCCCAGTGGTTATAAGTTTCAGGTTTTCACGTACAAAGTTGCGCTGCCGGACTGTGAACGATCCTCTGTAGCTGCTGGTGCAAACCACTTTTGCTGCCACTGTGGGTGGTTCAGTCTGTGGAGGAAGTCCATTGATTATATATGTCCACTGCATTGATTGTGTCTGAAAATAATGAACAGGAAAAAAAAAAAATCAATTATCAAATACCTTGTAAATTCATCAGCAATTTTAGATGCAACATTGATTTCAAAAGATATTTGTCCTTTTCCATGTAATGCACTGGAATAACACAGAATGAGAAATTCACTCCTGGAACAGAGAACTGAAATCACATTCAGCTTTATTCAGGAGCAGGCATAACAAAGATGAGAAATTTACCTTCCCTGGCTGATCTAAAATTCCTTTTTTATTTAAAATCCCAGAGGTCTATATGTTTTTCAAAGAGCTCTGTATGTTTTTCAAAGGTGACTGTTCCTTACTACAACATAAATGCATCAAGTTTGTACCACAGTATGCACTTGCAGCTCTGCTATCTGTAACAATGGTAATATCAAATGGTGGGATTTTCACATTAAAACAATGAACAAAACTAAGACAAAAGGATTCAGAGCATGCACAAGAGAATTGAAGCTTCATGTTGGAATCTCTGGTTTGAGGCATATTTATGTGGATTGAAAATGACACTCTTCATTTGCTCTCTGTTTATAACTGGTCTCTAGGAATGGAACATATGTTTCCATGTCATGTCTTGTAATGCTTGAATACTTGATTCTTCCTGAGTACATGGTCCTTATTCTTACTACACATCCCATCTATCCATGCTTAAGGACTTTTATTTCTATGAATACTAGGGTATACTGCTGTCTACCTCCCATGCTTCATTTGTGTCCTGAAACAGAAATTTGATTGTTAAAAACTCATGTGTAATTTTTGCAGATGTTCCAATATTTTCCTTTCATAACATATCACTTTAATTTTTGAAAGCAAGTCTTTATTCTAAATTTCTAGCACCTTCCTGTCATTTCATCTGAAAAAAGGTATATTACTGGGTTTTAGTTTTCTATTATCCTTTTCTTTAAAACAAATTCCAAAACTACAAACTAACAACAGAAATATTACAAACCCAAAAGATAGTATAGAATCTCAAATTATGTGTCATTATGCCCAGCTTTGTACTGTGCAAAAGGACAAAGCATTGCATGCCCACTTGAGGCATAGACTCTCATCTCACACCTAGTGACTGAAAATCTCAGGTTTTATATTTGGGGCTTTTCTTTCTCCTTCTGAGATAAAACTCATAGAGGAAGACTGAGTATAGGGCATGTATACATCTATGAAAATATACTCATACAAGTGAAATTTGGCTTTTATACAGAACACAGAGCATGAACATAGTACACAGAACATAGCAGACTCTGACTTTGCAGTCTCAGGGCAGAGAAGTCACATGAAATGAGTGGTATTTCCAAATTCCCAGGGTCTGCCTTTCCCAGGACACAGCAGTGCAGTCACACATCTGTGCTGGCTGTGGTTCCAGAGCAGGTTTTTGGTGCTCTCCTCCTGTGTTGAACTGCAGGGGCACAGCTCAGAGGGCCACCTTTCTCTGCTGCTTCCAGTTTTATCATTACAGGAGGAGTTGTACTTCATGGAATTCATCACCCATTTAAAACTTAATCCTTAAAACAACCCATTGTAGATAGAAACATTACACCGAACACTGTCATTCTTCATCTAAGGAAACAAAAGGTCAGAAAGGTGATGTGCCTTCAAATTGCTCAGGAAAACAGTGCTACAGTCAACCCTCAAAGCTCAAGAGTCTTTCCCTCAGTTGGCAGTCCAGCTTCCCACAGGGTTGGATTTGTGACCACTTTGTTCATTCCAGTGTGAGCCCTCTGTGTTCCTGCTCTGCTGCTCCAGATCTGGCCTGTGGAGAGGTGCCACAATACCCACACAAATTGTGACTGATTTTCACACACCATAAATGCTATCAACCATCTCCAAAGCACAGTGTGTATATTTGCCTTGCTATTCATTGCATTTTGTCATTTAATTATGGTCTAAGTAAAGCACTACAAAAGGCACAGAGATAAGCAGTGAACCTTCTCCACCTCCAACCTTCTATGGAGGCATCCCATATTTATAGCAACATTCAGAAGAGGGAAAAAATCATGATAAATTGTTTCTTGACTTTACTAAGTTTTGTTACATCAGTTTTATACTTGCCACTGAAAAAGTTTGAACTATTATGTTTGTTATGTTTCATATGCTTCTTCCTACCATTCCTATTGCTACCCTGTTCAGTGATAATTTATATTATATTTAAGGAGTATCATTGCAAGCAGTTTTGAATTTATAATACAGATAATCAACAAAAAAAAGTTTCAGAACATTAAACGATAAACTCTTTGGCTCAGGCTTTGTTCTCTGCTGTGCACTTATAGAGCATTTATATTATTTCACAGAAATACTGCATTTCAATACTACACTTACAGCTTCTAAATGCCATCATCATGTGAATCTCTAATTGTAGTTTTAACCAGCATTTTGGCTACTGAATTATATTTTTCTGCACCAATGTTGAAATAACAACTGAGGGATTTTTGCTGTGTATTTTTAAAGAAACTTCTACTTAAAAATGGGCAGAACTCATTTTACATGCTGTCTGCTGAATGACTTGCCTTATTCCAGTAAGATTAGTAAATGAGAACTCAGTAGATATTTCACCATGCACGCTTAGTTTTTCAAAATTTTTATTATTATCCTACTAAAACAAAATTGAAATTTAAATTGAATATTATTCTGTGTAAAACAGGAAGATTAACTCATCTTTATTCTCAACCTTATATAATACTGTGAAATGAACTAGTAACTCTACTGTTTGTAAAGGTAGCAGCCAGCAAAAGCAGGTGTGACATGAACCAGTTTCATGTCCAAAAGTAAATCTGTCATTTAAGAGAAGTGGCTCTCCAAAATGAGCTCATTCATCCATTAACTTCAGTACAAAATTAAATAGTTTATCTTTCTTTAATAAAGCAGGTGAACAATTTAGTTTAAAGGTAATTTAACCTCAGTGTCATACTCACTGTGTGAAAGTCTCATGGATTATTTCAAGCCAGAGAAAAGATCTGAAAGGTGTTTCAGGTGTTTCAATAGCAAGTTACTAAAAAAAAATTATTTTTGTTCATTAGATCCACACATATTGTGACTTGACTGTCTGTAGTATTAGTAATAGTGTGATTTGAACAAAAATGGTGGGTTATTCCATCTCTCAACTTCACTTATCATCAGCATCAAACAATGGATATATACTTCTGGATAGTAATAGCCTTATGTTAATTTCCTGTTTGCCATAGAAATATCCTGGATTGTGTGTCCAGTGGAAAAAAAAGGGTTATGGCTTGACTTGTTGAAAAAAGCTGCCTATTCTGCTGCTGTGTCAGGTGTTCTGTAGCAGGAGACATTGCAACTCCACCGTAATATCTCATCTTGAACTATGGTAGTTCACCTATTGTAAATCATGTGCCATCATCCAAGACTACTAGAAACAAGCATTGAGGAAAAATTTATCTACACATTAAATGAAAAAACTAATGTTGTGTAAGGTAAGCTCAGCATTTTCTGCTAAAGGAAAACAAGTGTCACACATATGGAAAAGTTACTGTAATTGTCAGCATAACTTGGGGTTTTTTGTTTAGCATTAGAACCACCCAGAAATCAGTAATTTTCAAGGCAACCCAGATTTAAGTAATTTTCAGTAAACTTTAGGCAACCATCAATGTCTATAATACTACAATACTTAATTTCCAAGAGCACAATATTAGTTGCTCAAGCTCTAAGTAATTTTTTGGGGGATAAGTCTGTAAAGCTTAACTCCAGTAATTAACCAATATGAAAAGTGCAGCAAGAGCAAGTCTATCTTCAAAATTCATGCAAGTGCCCCAAAGCTGCTGCTTTGGGTTTCCAGGTGAGACACATCACAGCAAAGGAAAACACAGACCATCACAGTTTCAGACTTTCCTGGAATGGTGGAGAGGAAGAAGAGAGACTTTCAAAGGCCATCCACATATGACCATAGAATTATGCTGGAATATTTGATTTACAAGCAGCATTTACTTGCCTCAAAAGCAGGCCAAAATTTCCCAAATCAGAGGAACACTTCTTCCTATTTTTAAGGCAATGCAGTTTATTGTATCAAATTTGGAATAATTCCAATACTAGCTCTGGTAGTAACAAAGTCTAAAGATGAAAGCATCAAATCCACTGCAATCTGTACTATGACTAGAACAGAACTAGAAAAGAGAATCTCAGTTAAGAAGATATATCTGATATAAACATAGATAGTTAAGAGTCCAGGCTCCCTGTGATGCATATCTAGACCTATTTCACACACAATTTAAGAAAGACCAGAGCATATTCTGAATGTCCTTGACAATCTGAGGGAGGATTTCTTGTTGAAATGAATGACTTTCTTTTTTCAAAACCTCAGTATTCTTGAATCAAAATGTGAAGAGAATAACAATTTGGCTCACCTGACTGGAGTAATGGCCATGTACTGAGCTAAATCTCTCTGAAAAATGCTTTTAAAAATTAAAAATGAGACATAAACTGCCACTTCTTATCACATAATGTAAGTTATTCAAGTTAAGTTATTCAATCATCTTGATGGCTGACTGAGTAATGTTCATGAAGCAAATTATTCAGCCAATACTGGTAATAGTCACCAAATAATTTATATAAAAATCAATTTGTTTGGTATCCAACCCATTTTTACTGATGGATCATGATTCATAGGAATAATTTGCAAACCACAGATTATCCATGGGTGTTCCCTGTAGGCTGGAAGTGCTATTGAAGTACATGGTAAATAATTGCCAAAGCAATCTGTTAGGAAAGCGGATTGGGAGCAAGGATCAGGAATTCCAAGGAATATTGTATTCCAGTTAGCTTCCAAATACTGCTAACTCAAAAAAATCTAAATACAATTCACAAGCCTTCCTAAAAAGTAAAACCAGAGGAAATTACAGGTATTGCATCAAATATTTCCTGGCCATTGATTTATACTGCAAGGTTTTGTTATACAAACAAAAAAAAAAATGACCAATTACCATCAGTGTAAGCAGAATGAAATTAAAGCAAACCTTTATGTGAACTTTGTAAAGGAAGAGCAAAGGTAAGAAAATTCATGGATCAAGACAATGATAGCTTGATAAGTGAAGGAAAGAAGGGGAAGAAAACCCCAAGCCATAAAAACCACCTCCCATGAGCAGACAAATGCCCATCCAGGCTCTGATCAATTTCTAATAAAGAAGATGCATAAGAAAAATTTTCTTAGCTTAAAGAACACTTCCAGATATAATTAAAATATACCTAATTGGTTTCTGTACTTCAAATATTAGGTGTTTCACAACATTGCTTAGACATTATATAATTAAAATCCTCCAGGACTGACAGTGTTCTCAGCACCCTTTTACAGCAACGGTTCCCACATTATTATCACCTTTTTCCATTATCAGAACTGTAAGTCTCAATAAGCAAAGTAACCATTCCTTATGCTTGTGAATCCAAAATGTTGAGTACTGATTCTGCACTCTGTTTCTAACCCTACAACTCAAGCCAGCACCAACATGTATCTTATTTAATGGGAAACTACTTCAATTAATCTAGTAAGTTAGTTACATTTTTCCTTGCTCATTCTTTTCAAGAGATAAAACTTAAAGTAACATTGAACTATGGTAATTAAGAAATCCACCAGGAACAAGGCAGCTCCAGCAAGCTGCTGAATATGTAACAGAACTGTTTGCTGTTAAGATATGCAAGTTTGCATAGACAGGTTTAG
Organism: Chlorospingus semifuscus; assembly: GCA_035048045.1. NCBI lineage: Eukaryota > Metazoa > Chordata > Aves > Passeriformes > Passerellidae > Chlorospingus > Chlorospingus semifuscus. Next base: position 106,712,442 of record JAWWMS010000001.1, read on the forward strand.
AGAAGCCACACCTGGGTACTGTGGCTGGCACACTGCATCATTTATTTGCAGAGCAGCATGACAAATGGTTTTGATATGCTATCTTCCATAGGCTAAGTTAGTGATTATTCAGTAATAAAGGTGCACAAGCCTGACTTCTGGAGGGCTTGATAATGTTACCTGCAATCTGGTTCACTCTGACACCTATTTTATCATTTAAGACTTATTGTGTGTGCCTCCTGCTTTAGAATATCTCAGAAGTCTCACACATGAATTACAAAGCAATTGCTCTGGTCTCCAGCTGAATTCAGCACAGTGAAAGGAAATTAACTGCAAGCCTACAGGAACATTCCCTTTGCCAAGGATTCCCATCCTCCTGGCTGCTCCACCTTGTGCCTGGCAGTGATTCCAGCCCCAGCTGCACCGGGACATCCCTCAGCTCTGTCAGTTCTGTTCAGCCTCACTGGCACACCACAGCTCTGGGATGTCACTGGGGCTCAGGAGTCCCTTCTGTCCTCACAGCACTTTACAGCCCATCTAAGTAGTGTGCTCTATTCACTTATTTATCATTAGGGATAATATTTTTTTTCATTCAGAACTGCACTGTTTATGAAGGCAATTCTAAATTTAGAAGTTTGATTATGGAAAAATAGCTATTTTAAAATGCTGTTCAGGCACAGTTTCACTGTTTCTCATCTGTAGCTCAATTAAGATTTGATGTCCTCATTCAAAGCTACAAGCTTTTTCAAAGAAACAAGCATGATTATTTTCCTTACTGCCTTTTCGTAATAGTTCATTCTTTGATCTACATAAAATTTTAAAGTAATTTTCTATGTCACTTCTGCAAAATTAAGGTTCCTAGCAGCTATTTAAATAATTATCTAATTTCAATTGTTTTGAGATGTAGTTGACTGAGAACAGAAGTTTTAATGATGGTTAAAGAGCTTTAACTGCTTCAGCAAAGTAATTAAGGTTTCCTGCCATTAATAAAATCCATTGTAAGTATTCATGAATATTAAAGAATTCATTGAATTCCCAAAGAATTCATACTACATCTCACAAAGTACTTGATTTGTGTGCAGAAATATAAACTAGACAACATGATTTCAATTATACATATATATATGCATTCAGTTAGTAAAATGCACACACTAAGTTCTGGTAGAGACAGACTGTTACATATATGTTAATGCTAATTAGCTTCTCAGCATTGGGCTCTCAGCAGGATAATAAAAAAAAATGTACATACAATATTTGGGTTTAAAATTTAAAAGCAAATGAGAAAAAGATGACTGTAGGATCTTCCTTCATAATCCCAACCTCCAATTTTCCTTTACAACAGAATTGTAATGATGAACATAAACAAAAGAACTTACTCTCCTATCTCTGCTACTTCACAGCTTAATTATCATTGTTCATTGGAACACACAAAAATTACAAATCTGATACTCAAATAATTTAATAATAAAAATACGTTAGTGCTAGTAGTATGAGTTTACCCTTGAAAATGCAAAAGACATTTTAAAGCAAGAGCACTGTAATCCTTTATTACAGCAGCAGCAGAAGAGAGGCACTGCAAAAGAAAAGAAGCTTCTTCAACATTTCTAAAAATAGCCCAGAGCCTCAGCCAATATATTGGCTAGAGAGGATACAAGCAAGAAAGGTTCTTCAGTGTTAGGTCAAACACTAATTGCATTTTACCACCTCCACTGTTATTCCCCAAATAAGAATGATTTAATACAGCTTTTATTTAATATATCTTACCAAGTCTGTCTCCCTCAGTTTATTAATGGAAATGATTTCAACAAACACAAAAGGCAGAAATGAGTATCAGGTATTCTCAACATCTCATAAAATCTTACACCAGGTCAGTGCTGAGAGCACAGCAGCTGAATCACACACAGCCACACATGCTCTGCCTTCCACCAGAACTGCAGGAATTAAAGCTTGTGGGGAGCACAAAGGGGGAAGTCTGGAGTACAGAAAAGGGCTACCAAAAAGAGCAAAGAGAACAGAAGCCTCATCAAAACATTACTGAAACCACTTAATTCTGCAATTTGAGTGAGAATGTTAGAAACAGCTCTAACAGACTGTGATGGAGTTATACTGGTCCAGAAGGTGCTTGTGAGAATCAAGAATCCTTGATGCATTTTTAAATATCCAGGAATAGATACAAGAAGATGTGATCTGATATATATATATATATATATATATATATGTAATATGTATGAATGACTGACTTACTGCAGCCACACACAGTACCAAAGGTGGAGATGAGAAGAGCTGTCTGCCTAGATCATAACCACAGACTGAGGTGTGAGTGCACGTAGCTTAAAAATCCAATTAGACACAGGCCATCTATAGTGATAAATTCCTAAAAGGAAATTCTGAATTACTGCCTGAGTTCTTAAAGAGCTAATAATAGCCTTTGATCATTGTGTTTGTCCCATTCCAGACAGATTTATGGTAAAATCTCCTTGTTAGTGATGAAAGCTAAGCCAAGGACAAGCACAGGTACTGCATTTGTATGTGCCATGCCTAAAAACAGCAGTTCAGCTCCAAAACTTCAAGTGTCTGAGCTCTGTAGCTGTGTCCTACACTGCTTTTTAAACACAAAATAGGACAAAATATATTCAGTAAACTATCTTATTTTTTAAATGGAAGAGTGATAAGCATCATTGCTGTTTATGTAAAGAGATTGCATTAATCACACATCTAATACAGTAAAAGAAAACTAGTGGGAGGGGTTGAAGGACCTTGTTTTTTCCAGGATTTGAATTTCTTATTCACTGTTATACAAGTTGTCACTTCTAGAGATAAAACACTAGAGTGATTTGCCATGCATCTTTTTATCAACTTTGTTCTGACCATCTGATTTCTTAAATCAATATTGCTGTTTCACTTCTAATAGAGTAGGCTGAAAACACTACCAGCATGCAGTGAATAGAGTGAAAGTACAAACCATGATTTATAGAGAATGTGGGGTTTTGCCCCTGCTGTTTGTTTTCAACACATTCCTTCTAAAGAATAACTTAAAACTTGAAAATTGGTTTCTGAGAGCATTTTAACTGTTGAAGGAATACATGTCTTCAAATGTTTCCTGACCTTCACACTTACACAGGCTATTTGGTTGCAAATAATTTTTGTTTATTTTGCATCTTGCTTCAAAAGAGCTATTTCTGGCTTTGTGCTCTGAAATTCTCTCCTCCACAGTTGGGCACCTGCCTTCTTGGAGCCTTTGATCATATAAGATGTATAATACAATTAAAATCAATAACCTAGGCTTCACATATTCAACTACTTTTATATTCTCCACAATTTCTAACAGGATTATATTGATTCTCTGTGAAAATCATGTTGTCTATGGAGTTGGGGCAAACATATCAAGATGAAGTATCTGCCTCTGGTGCTGATGGCCAAAGGATAATGTAGAAATTGGAATAAAGTGTAAAATACAGTGTAAAATGCAGTGTGTTTTTACCAGTTTGTCATCGGTCAATTCTCCAAATTTAGTTTTATTCTGATCCATTGCGAGGAGTAGCAAAACCATCCCAGCACATGCACTGGGTGTGTTCCAGTGCTGCTCCTTGGTGCAGGATTCTCTTCCTGCTGCACTCCTGAAGGAGGATTTGTGATTGCCCTGAGGAAGGCTTACCTCGATGACCAGGGTTGCTGTGTGCTTCCTGCCATACATCCTTGGCTTGTACCCCACTGTTATATGGGTTCCCACAGTGCCCTCTGGGAGAAGCTCTCCAGCTTGTGGCATCACAAGGAAATCAGGATCACTGCCTGCCAGGAAGTGTGCAGTGAATGGCTCTGGGTACCTGCAGAAAAGCACAAAAACAGGAGACTCTTGTGCCTTGTACAGAATCTTCACAGAATTTATCTGCAATCTAACACTTAGGCCACCATGTGGCATGACTCAGGAAACATGGCATGGAATGAATATGGAATATTAACAGCATTTTTTCTTACAGAGTAATTATTTTGTAGTGGTTCTTTATTTATACACAGGGACCTGCATACTGGTATTCAATTTCAAACACATTTACATGCTATTATAAATATTATATTAACTATGGAATAATGATAGCATTTGCCACTAGAAAAAAAGAATCATTTGACTTGTAAAAAATCATAATAGTGATAGAAGTAAATTTCATATCAGAGTGACAATCCATTATTTCTATTAAAAGTACTCCCTTTTCCAATCTCTAATCAAATAAAACTGACAAGCTACCCATTTTATTAAGGTTTATGACTAGAACTGAATTTGCATTCTGGCAGAGTGTTACTAGACTAGGAGGGAATTCTTAGAGCCTTGAAATAAAGATATGAAAAGTAATAATTTTTTATCACTGTTTTCACATTTTTCATATCCCATAGACTGAACATTTTAAGATTTTTACAGTAACATAATTAAGTTCCTGTATTGATAATATTGTGTATCTCTTATCTCAAAGAATTTCTCACAGGTACTGCAGATCTTGTCTAAAGCCTTGGTTCACAGCAGTGCTGTTGGACCCAAAGAAAACCCTAGTACTGGTGAAGACAGTGGCTGAGCACTATAAAACAATCCTAGGCCAATCCCAAACTAAAGCCTGTCCATCACAATTCCTCAGGGACTCCTTGCTACAAACATTCTCAGCATGAAAAAAATGTACATTTTTGCATTTTCTGGTGAGGCATTCTCCTTTTAGGCTTTATGTGTTTTGCTGAGGACAACTCTATCACTCTCTGAACAGAAGAAGAACACAGGAAATTGAAAGTAGAAATACAATGGGATGGTCAAAAATTAATTCACAACAGCCTGGCACTGTACAGCAGGGCAAGTATCGTGCACACTTAGAGGGAATACATTTTCCTGTATTAATAAAACCTGAAGAATGGAAAGCTAACAGCATCTCAAAAAAGAGCTGTTGAAATCTGTTTATTCATGGACTGTCACACCAGAAATAACACTTTTCAAAGAAAATACCCACAAAGGAATGAAATTTAATATTTTATGGCAAGTCATATCTCTGCGGAAATGTTCCACATTTCCTGGGCAAGCGCTATCCTGTGGGTGGCACGCTGGGCCTCTGTAATTTTGTTTAAAAATAGCCCTCTCTTGGAATCTGTTCTCATGAAAGGTTGCTCTATATTCAAAATGCTCTCCTGAAAAAAAGGTCACACTGCCAGTTTATAGAAACAAACAGTGAAAGTGCAGAAAACAGAAACTAAAAAGCTTCTGTTGCCTCCAGAAAAATGAAGTGATTCTTAGCACTGCTTTTGGACTTGGGTGCATCAGCAGATTTAGCCTGGCTTTTCCTTTAGGTGACAGCACAGTGGGCAAAAGTACTGAATGTCTGAAACTACATTTCCAGTCTTCCAGTCTTGACATCAAACTTATGCTAATAACATCTTTTTGTGGTGCCTAAAGCTGTGCCCTGAGTTTATAGCCCTGGGCCATCAGCACTAATCCTGCTGGGCCTGAGCTCCCATCCATGTGCCAGGTAAGTCTGGAATTTTCACATCTTTGTTTCCCAAAAGAAGTGCTCAGCTGGGAATGCCTAGAGCACACCTACTACACACAGACAGCAGGAATGGGATCAAAAAGAAGTGACAGATCTTGACTGAGCAGCAGAGCACTCATCAAAAATGCCTGAGATAAATATTTTCATGCTGAAAACAGACCTGGACACAGGTTTTCATTTCCAGCATCACTGCTCTATTGACTGGCTTCAGGAACATTTCAAGGCAGCACTTTCAATGCTGCTCTCCCATGCTCCATCTGTTTTCCAGTGAATAGTTAGGGATGAGAACTCCCAGTAAGTGCTTGGTGTCTTTGTAAGACATCCAAGAGCACGACTTGGACCACAGATCTGATGATGAAGGGCTGGGGGAGAGATAAGGCAGGGGACAGGCTGCTTACACAGCAGACACAGGAAAATACAGATTTCATTCCTGCAGAAATTGCATCCTAGCAGGAAGATATGCAACAGTAGCTTGCTTCAGAATTTTTCAGAGACATCTAAACAGTCAGAAAACAGAGAGGACAAAAAAAAACACAGTTTTTGTCCAGACAAGGGGATCAGACAGTTTAAAGTGAAAGTGTCAAAAAACTCACCTATAATTATGCACAAGATATTTACCAAGTCAGAGAAAAATAATGTTATTACATCACCCTTGTCAGATTTTAAAAATGGAAAGAAAAAAAAATAAAAAAGCTTTAAATAAAATCTGCATGCTTCTTGACAGCATTATAACAAGCTACTAGAGGCAGCTATAATTTTTGAGTAAAATACATAAAGGCATATGAACTTGCATGAACACATATAATCACAGCTAAAACATCCCTCTTCCCAAAGCCTGTCAGTTTTAAACAAAAGAGTCAGGGTGTCTACTGGATGCAAAATGTTTCTCCGAGTAGAAACTATAAATGTTTCTTTGAGTAGAAACTATGTCCATGTAAGGAAAATAGAAATCCTGACAAGTTAAATGTGTAGCCATAATATGATAGGCCAGCAGGGATTGTGATGAAGACGGTACAAAAACCAGCAATTAAAAAAATACACATAATCAGAAACAGAAGCCTTTCACTGATAAATCTTGCATTGTTTTTAAAATAAATCTAAAAATTCCCCGAGACAAAACAAGCAGTGTTTTCACTGCTGTTCACATTAGGAGATGAACTGGCATGTTGGGGACCTCACTAGCACAAGTAAATTGCTTTAACTTTCTCATCTTTTATAATAAAGAGAAATCTGGAGATGAAATTCCCAGAATAGCACCTGAATTTCAGACATTATAATTTTTGTGTCTGTGTATTTAGTGTATAATTAAAAATTAATAATTCTGTTTCTTAAACTTATTAAAATCTAATTTTTCCTTTTTGATTAATCCTTCAGGTGAAACAGCTCTGGAGTGAATGTTTGGCTTGTCATTTCTCAGCCATGAAGGTCAGTTGTGAGGCAGACTGCACTTTTTCAAGAAGGGTGGCAGATATGAACATACTTTATAAAGCTTAATGATGTGTAGAGTTTTGAAAACACATACAAACCAAGTACAAATGAATTAGAAAGTGTAAGGGCAGAAGCCTTATAAAACAAAGACAATAAATGTGTTTTCCCATCCGTCTTTCCTTAAATCCTCTCATAATGGTTTGATACTGCCATCAGACAACACAAACTCTGTCCTTACTCAAATAATGAACAAGAGTAAACACTAACTTGAATTTAAATAATAATTGGACAATCAAATCATGACAGCCTGGAAAAGAGGTTGTCTTGTCTTACATGGACATTTTTATAATTAATCCTTTAACCTTGCCCTTATATAGAAGTCTATGCTTATAAATGTTCTCATGCTACACAATTTTCAAATTATTAAACTAAAAAACAATAGCAGCAACAATACATCTTCAACTAAAGAAGAACTTAAAATTTATATTCCTGCAGAGATCACACTCCAAATCTTACAAAATACTCATCAAAACTTAAAATATTTATTAAATTTTATTAAATTATGGCTCAAAATAGGTTTAACGTTTCTCTTCCCAAAACTACTAAAGCAGTAAATTATTCCTGTAGAAATGTATTCCTTTACAAAACTCAGCATTTTGAAAAGCCATACATAAAAATACCAGCACCTAGTCTTTTTGGCCAAATACTTGGATATTTTTTGCTAATAAAAGAAGAGTAACAAAATGTCTTAGTCTGTGAAGTAGGTAACTGCTTCAAGAAATAAGGGTTATTAAAATGTTACAATAGTTCAAGCAGTTCAAACAATAGTTAATCATAACTAAACGTATTTATTTTAATTTGTAGTTAACATCTGTTAGATGACACAAGAAATTTCAGTTATTACATAGTCAAGTCCTTAAAACATATTAATTGTATGCTGTTGTCAAATTCTACAGAATTATTAGTGATACTTGGTATGATTTAGATAATTTCTTATCAACAAAATATTGCAATGGAAAAATAAATTAGTAACTCATCATTATTTATAAAAATTGGTTATGTTTCATACCCAAACTAACTCTGGTTTAATTGACCACTCTAAATCCTGAACTCTGAACATAAGTAAAGCTTTAAAACTCTGGCTATCACTTTTTTGGAAAGGTTGCTGTAGAATTTAAGGATTTTCAAAAAATATGAGCAAGCAGTGCATGACAAATGCCTGTCAGGGAATGCTTTACCAACCCTAAGATGCCATTTTTTTGTGTGTGCATGCTGTAAAACCAGAGCAGGAGTTAGAGGTTCTATCTGCACAGGCTCATTTCTGTCTCATCCCTGTTTTACCCAGGGCTGCTCTCTGCAGATTGAGTGATGACTGCAAACAGGTCCTGGCTAAATGTGTGACATGTCAAGGATTGCATTGTTAGCAAGGGTGATCATAACTTTGTGAAAAGTCTGCTGAATGCTCATCATCAATATTTTCCACTAGTCTCCATTCAGGCTTCAAAAAATGGAGCCCAGTCAACATTTGTGCTTTGCAGCTGCCGCTGTGTGGGAAGTAGTAAGAGGAAGTATTCTAATTACATCTTTAGATTGGTGGCAGAATTTTGCAGAACTGCTAACAAAGAGATTGGCAGAGGAATCCAGGCCTGTAACACACACAGCAACATGTGAGAGAGTGAAGGAGAGGATGAATGAACTAAGAATTTAACAAATGCATTTTCTTGCAGCACACTTAATCCTGGCTCATGGTAGTTCTAATGAAATATAGCAGTAATTAGAGTAAAATAGAAATGGTTCTTAAAATTGTAATTGTAAACATTTTTTGTTGTTGTTTTCCCTTCAAAATAAGGGTGGGTACAGAAACAAAATGGGTTGCCCACTAATTCCTCAGAATTAAAATTAATTTTGTGTGACCAAGGAATGTTTTTAATTGAACATTTATTCTATGCAGTAGGAAATGTACATAGAAGAAATAAGGAAAACCTCCAATGAAAAGTAGGTTAAGAGAAATAAATCTGCATGTGCAGTCATTTTAAAGCCTAATTTCATCTTTATTCTCATCTCCCCAGTCCACCAGTTTGGAGCTTTTCTTCCTCTTTATTCTAGCTCTGTTTCCATAATCAGGTGGAGCCTTGGAATTTGCACATGGCCCTCAGTGGAGATCACATCAACATGAGGCTGTTTGCTTTTTTTTGGGGCTGTGACAACAGGTGCCACGTTTTTCAGAGGGGCAGTTTGAGTTTATCCAAGAAGCTTCCTTAATGTAACAAATATCCTGCTTGTGATAAACACAGGATTGGAATGACAGGGCAGGATGGAAAGATGGAAAAAATTCTACTGCATATGTGAAGCCATACATGATTGTAACAATCACTAACAGATATGTGGGAAGGCAGAACTAAATTGGTGAAAGGAAACTGTACATGAGAAAGAAGCAGACAGAACAAATAGGGGAGAATTACCCCCCAGCTTGACTAAACCTTCAAATGTAGTGTAGTTTACAGAAGATTTCCAAGTGAATATAGTGTTCACAAATATCTATCTATCTATCTATCTATCTATCTATCTATCTATCTATCTATCTATCTCTATCTATCTATCTCTATCTATCTATCTATCTATCTATCTATCTATC
>JAWWMS010000001.1:106722158-106844881 GCA_035048045.1 Chlorospingus semifuscus
CTATCTATCTATCTATATCTATCTATCTATCTATCTATCTATCTATCTATCTATCTATCTATCTATCTATCTATCTCACACATCTCATGTTGGCTACTGAACTATTTGCCCTGGAAAACATAAGGTAACATTCTGCTGTAGATGGACATCAGTATTTTAATGTGAAGAAATGAATCCAACCACCAAAATAACTGTACAGGAAGATAGAGCAGTAAATAAGCTCCAAAACCCCACTTCTGTATTAATGCAAATGTCCTGATCCCAAACTTAATTGATTAAAAATACATTAAGCCATCTTCAGTATGCCAAATATAGAAATGGCCAGTTTTCCTAAGCAGAGTATCACTTCGAGAGTTTTTATTTTATGTTTCAGTTACAGATATCAACATAAAATAATAGACCAATAATTTAAGATAGATATCAAATAAATTTCTGTGAGTTTTATTTCCAAGGATAATATTCTATCCTTTTTGGTTAAAACTGCTGTCATTCTGTAAACCATTGCCATTCAATAATGCATTTGGTATTAAAACAAGCACTAATATTATCTCAAACATTAGAGGTTTATACTAAAACAAATTACTCCAGTGGAAATGCTGCCAATGATTTCAGCTGGTGTTGAATTACTCCTGCATTTATGATAAAACCCGAAAAAGGTCATCCATGAATGTTAAGAAGTGGTAAATTTTTCTTATTTAGGAAGTGAAATCTGTTGATTTGACTCTAATCAAGCTTAATGCCAATACAAAAACCCTTCAACAATCTGTCCCTTAGGAATTTTTAAAGCTGAAAGTAAAATACTGGTCTACTCTATTCCAACTGACAGAGGTGCATATAGTTTTTAAAAATATATCTGTTTTCTTCATGCAATAAAACTGTTTAGCTGCATTCTCAGTATCTTTCATTATTTTCTGGAGCACATATTGGTCTATCTCTCATTGTGTGAACTTTAAATGTATTGAAAGGGTGCATTATGTATTTTCATGAACTGCTCGAGCTTTCATTATTGCAGATCATTGTGAAGAGTGTAGCAATGACCTCCCATTTTTAACTGATCACCCTTCCAAGCTCATTAATTCATTCTGAGATATCCTGTACACACACAGGATTTTGGGGGAGAGAGGGGAGAAATGTGGAATTTAAGGAGGAAGGTCACATTTGAGTTGCACTAGCTGTAAAGAAAAAGAAAGCTAAATCTATTGATCTCATAGATTTATTGTGGAGCACTGAAAAATCCTCATTCAATGTGGTGTGTGTGTATATATATATATTCCTCTATATATATATAGATATATAAATCCTAATCTGTTCTTAATAAGATCCTGAGCCTTTTTTAGGGCCTGTGGCTCTCATATACTCTTTGTTGCACCACTATGCACCTTGCTAGCTCAAAAAGATGCAGAGGTGTCCTCAGTGATGCTGTGCAACCCCTCTTTCCTGGCAGTAGCAGGAGAAAAAGACACATCTGCAGAGTCCCTCCCTAGCAGGTTACTCATAAAAACACCCATTTCCCCCACAGGTCCTTCCCAAGCAGCAGTGCCATGAGCTGCTGTCCAGCATAAGAAACCCCATCTCTCTTAAAGTAACAGAACAGCTTCTCTATGGATTGTGCTGCTAATTGACTACCAAGAAAATTCCAAAGGGCTGATCATCTGTTTTTTCAGGGAGGATCTATAAGATGGCACTTTGTATCCTATCCAAAAATTTTAAACCCTGTTTTAATATTTCATTATTTTATTTTTAATCTGAATAATTTGAGTTATTCAAGCATTAAATTACACCTGTAATATATGGGTTTTTTTATGTAATTGCTTTTAATCTTCAGGTCCTCTATACTATGTGTTGGTTGGCTGAGTGTTCTATTTCTACACACAACCTCCACCAACAAAATCTCTTAAGCAAATCACAGGTAAGATAAAGCAATATATAACTTATGGAGCAGTTCACAGAATCACAGAGTGAGTCAGGCTGGAAGGGATCACAGTGGGTCACCAGGTGCAGCCTCCCTGCCCAAGTGGGGTCATCCCAGAGCCCCCAGCACAGGATTGTGTCCAGCCAGTTCTTGGATATCTCCACTGAGAGAGACTGCACACCCTCTCTGGACAACCTGCTCCAGTGTTTGGTCATTAAACAGGAAACAAGTTATTCCAAATGTTCAGATGGAACTTCAGTGCATCAGTTTCTGCTTGTTCCTCCTGTCCCATTGCTGGAACCAGGGAGCAGAGCCTGGTCCATGCCCTGACTCTCCCTGCAGACACTGACAGGGATCAGGGCCCCTCTCAGATATCTCAAGGTTGGACAGCCCCAGCTCCCTCAGCCTGTCCTCAGTGAGATGCTCCAGTCCCTCCATCATCTTTGTCACCCTCCACTGGATCAGCTCCAGGAGCTCCACCTCTCTCCTGTCCTGAGGAGCCCAGAACAGGACTCAGCACTCCAGGTGATCCTCACAGGGCTGAGCAGAGTGACAGAATCCCCTCCCTGACCTGCTGGCAGTGCTCTTCCCAAGACACCCTCATCAGTGGAGTTCCTGGTACTGTTTATAACACAGAGCTTTTTTACTGCATGCAAGTATTACATATTGCATTTGAAATGTATGGGAGGAACACTTGCTATATAAAATAAAGCTGAAATTTGTTTAAGGGCAAAAGAGAACCTATCTTCCATCGCTGCTCTTCCTCCATATAACTATAATGAGTCAGGTTTTATAACACCTTTCTGGAGAACATCAGGTATCTTCACTGCTATCAAACACCTACCAGGAGATTACAGTATTGCCAGAGCAATTGCTTTGCTTTTGTTCCTGAAACAGCCATTCTATTGAAGCTGTTAACTTGATCACTGTGATAGAAGCCTTTGTCAGAGTCCTCAATTAACATCACTGACAGACATCTAAAACCTGGAACAACTGTCCCTCTTAGAGACACAGCTTTTGGAAATAAGCCTAAAAAAAAAATCAGTTGTAACCAAATACATTTCCTGATGAGGATGAAACCAAAGGATGTATCCACCACGAAAGTGTCAATCTGCATAGCTGGCACACCTTCTAGATATATAGTAAAAATTGTTAATTTAAAAGAAAATAAAAGAAAATTTAAAACTTCCATAAGGTACATAGATTGTAAACATTGTGACTCATTCAGATTCCCTGTTTAATATTTTACACATATCTATCATTATCACACACACAATTTATTCCTTGACTTCCTGCTGTATACAAATGACATTGTTAGTTTACTGTAACATTGTAAAACTCTGGGGAAATAACTGAAATATGCAAACATTATATATTAACAGGGGTTTCTGCAGGGCTTTTAAAAAAGGAGAGTAACAAAATCCTGAAGAATTACACCATTATTTTAGCAAGTGGAAGCAGAGATGAATTCATAGCACACATATAATACAATAAGAGTACTTTAAAAAGAATGGCACATTTAAAATTCTTTAAAGCACAAGGTGAGGGAATGTTTTTAACTTGGTGTAAGCATAAAGTACATTGAAAAAAATCTATTAGTAAAAGCATTAGCTTTTAAAGTCTTACTAGCGAGCCTTTAATAGCACAAAATTATTATCATTCTTAACACTGTATTACACATTTTAACATCTTCCTAAACCTTTTAGGGCAAAAAAACAAAAAATCATAACATAAACATGTGGATCTATTCCACAGATTTTCTCTCAAGCCAAAGCCTAAATATAGAATGCTTCTGTTTTCTACAACAAAGCTTCAAAATCACATTTGTTACTGAAACAATGCAGCTCTTGAAAATAGGGATGAAATAGCTGCATCCCAGTTATGTGTATGTTGCCCAAATTCATTCTAACCAATGTGTTTGAGTAGGAGTTGTACCCTCAGAAAACTGCATAAATTCTTGAATCTAAGTGCTTTTACCTTGTCTGGCTTGTGAGCTTGAAGCCAACTATGGATTCCTTATTGAGGCCAACTGCTTCAATGTTGATCACATCATCCACCTCTGGCTCTGTGGCAATGAACACCAATGGAAACTTCCAAAGGCCTCCTGCAGTACACTGAATTACAAGAGTTGCCTCACTCCTTAAAATTTCAAATAACAACAGTCAATACATAGAAAAACATTATAAAACATGAGCTGATTAATGTAGCAAAAAAAAATTAAATCTTTCAGTGTGTAGAAGTAAACTGCAGTAAAATAAAAATACAAGTTACTTTAAACTGGAATACATCCCTAATTTTGCATGGCATAGTATTTACCTGGTAAAGTTGACTGGAATGTAGATTAAATAGTGCTAGATATTTACAGCAAATTACAAGAAAGAACTTAATATGAAAGTAACATTCCTGGCACAGCCATGAGATTTTATTCTTCCTCTGCTTGCTCTTTTTTAAATTAAAAATCTCAAACACACTAAACTATTTTATTCATTATTCTGTATTTATAGTGATGTTAGAGGAGAATTTTGTCCAGAAATATTAGCAGTTCATAGTAGGAGCAAATAGATCTGACAAAGGTCTATGTACTTAAGGAAAATGCCAGACTCTGATGCCGTCAGAATAAGAGAGTTGGTGCTGTAGATTCTGAAGATAACAAAACTAATTAATTGCTGTTATCGAGTCCTCTGCAGGAGGCCTAAGTCTCAAGTACACAAAGATAAAAATTACAAACCAAATTAAAAAATAATAGAATAAAAATGAGAGAGTAGAAATGAAAAGGCTTTGTAAATTCACCTCCCTCTGACACAATGACACTGAATCAGGTGGGTGGATCATTCTTCCTACAGGTTTGCTCTTTGTTTATTTCATTAATCTTCTGAACTACTGCAAATAAAGAGTAACCCCCTGCCTCCTAAAGATAACTCTTTTCATGCAACCCATGATACTCAGCAGTGACTGTTCCCTAAGACTCCTGGTCATGGGACTCTGGATGTACTTTGTGCCTGCAGGTCCCAAAAGCTCCATTTCAGCCTCCTCCTGACCCACATCTGACTGCACCCAAAGGAAGGGACAACTTCCCTCTCTCCAAAAGGGTCTCCCTTCAACAGTTTCTTTTTAAAGAAGGGAGATGTTCTTATGTAAATCAAAGCACATACATAATTTGTCACATCACAATTATAAAAAAGGAAAATAATTTCCTGATCATTGATCATTGTTACTGGTGCAGTAGAAACTAATTTCAAATTCTACTATCCCACCCAGTCAAAGACTGTGTACACATGATTGTCTAGGAAAAGATTTCCAAGACTGAGAGACCATCTTGTTTGTATGTTTTTTATGAATTATGAGAACAAATGATTTTCATTGGAAGTCCTTCAATACTCCAATGTTTAGAAGTAAAACGATGCACACACAGACTATGGAAGTAACTCAACAGAACCATCTCACAGGCACTAAAAAGAAACACTGTCAGTTTTAACACCAAAGATAGCTGAGAAGAAGCAAGGGAGAAAATCTAAACCAAGAGATCTCAGAGGTGAAAACAAAATGAGGAAAAGAATGCAGGGAAATTATTGTATAAGTAAGAATGACCACACAGGATTTCATTACATGTTCTTTTGGTAGTAAGGAACAGGACCTTACCTCATTGGTTTGCTAGGTGCAAACACTACATTAAAGATCAGTGTTACAATTCTGGATTCTGAATCCCATTCTTTTTCAACCAGCTCCATACCAACCAAAGATTCAAGCTGATATCTAATTTCATCTGATTGATATTGCAATTCATACAGAAACTCCAGTGTTGCAGAGGAACCTAAATGATACAAAAGAAAAATATCAGCCTGTGTGCACTATAATTTCACACAGTTGGTTGGCTCAGAGTTACAATTCTTCCCTCTATTACTAAAAATGACAAATGAGTAAAACTAGCAATTATTTAAAACTTACATGATTTCCTTCTGACTGCATAACAAAATCTTCCCATTTCATATGACAGGCTATATAGTTTCTAGCAAAATAGAAGCTGGAAAACTTACTTGGGATATGTGAATGGTAACAGCAATATTGCTCTGGCTGGTGGAATATTTCTAGTTCATCAGCCAAATGAAAATCTCATAATACTCTTTTTGAGTAATGCCATTGGGACAATTGAAAAAAAACCCATAATTAAGGACATCAATGCCATTGATGGCTGCAAGCCCAATACACAGAATACAGAGAAATAGTGAAGATGTCACCAGCAGCCTCTTCTCTCATCCCCTGAAGCAGCTATGAAAAGGCCAAGTAGTAATGACATAAAAATAAACAGCTGAGCTTCTTGAATCAAATGTCTCCTCCAGCTGTAATATAGGAAACTGAGATATTCAGTATACAATAGTAATTTGTGCACAGAAGGGAGCATTTCCACAAGGAAAAGAATCTCAAGCTGTTAATACATTAAAAAGTTTTACACATTTTCTGGATGAGAAATGTTTTAACACAACCACTAACTCCTACAGGTGATTTCATTTTACTATGACCACCTATCTCAGGGCACATTTTGAATTTGCACAGCTGGGTACAAATGCACAGAACTGCTGTGTGTGCATCCCTGTACACTTATCCTGGCTGCATAGTGCCAGGCAGCTGCAGAGTTAACTCCCAAGGCCTTCTGACTCAGAATTCTAAAATATAGATGACAGATTTGTTTAGATAAAAAGTCCAAGTGACAATGTTGGAGAAAAGCTTACTTTGGTACTGCCAATCTGTAAAACCACCCAAATTTAAGTGAGTATGGAGATGCCTTCCCACACTTCTAATCCTTTGTCCTTCTCTAAAATGCACTATTTCCTCTTCCCACCTCAGCAGCTCACAGGAGGTGTGACCTTTTGTTTCTTCATTTTTACAACACAAAGATTAAGAAATGTAGCAGCTTATACTCAACCATTTATAACTCTTTAAAATAGACTGTTCACAGACCTCTGTACAATATACACCAGATGAAAGTCACACAGATGTAAACAAAGTATCATGACCAGGGGTTATCAATCATAGATACACACTGAGTATCAAAATACAGGATTTCCATGTATTGATCCATATATGCAGGGATTTCATTACAATAAATGTAATTTTTCAAAATGAAAATCAACATGAAAATTTTCTCCTACAGTTTATAAAACTTAGGACCATCCTACATTTTTTCATCCATTACATTTGAAAAATGTGATGTTTATGTCATGCATTCACATTCCAACACAGCCCAAGGCTTTTAGGAGTCACCCTTGACAAATGCTAGAACATGAAGATTCAGATGCTGGCAATCAATGGGAGAGAAAGGATGAGACAATCTGGAGCATTTCACAGTGAAAAAAAATTATAGCTGTTGAGCAGATGCCTCTTTCAGCAGTTATATCACACAATACTACTCAGGAAAAGCTCATTTTATAGTTCAGGTGCTAGGAAGACAATGTTGGGAACTGCATGCTGGATTTTAATATCCAAACATTTGGGCTTGGTTTGACATACATATATATATATATGTGGTATGTATTACTTTTCAGTCAGAAGCAATTAAATATGTTTTTTTCTGTTCCAGGCTGTTTTGCAACCTGTTCTATGCTTACATTAAGTAATTAGTTAAAATATTTTATACTCCCAACACTTAAGGAAAAAATGATGCATTTATGAATGCCAATATTTGGAATCTTGCTATATTGGTCCCTTCAGCACATTTTGATTTAGACTGCTGATCTAGTTTAGCACTACTAAAAATGTAAAACAGTTATATTTTTCATCACAGCTGCCCTGAAGACTCCTATATTATCATGCTGTGGGAATTCTCTGTGGAATGTTAATATTTGATTCTAGCAATCCTGTAACACACTGCCTAAACAAACTGGCAGAACCTAAAAGAAAAAAGTTATGAATCAGCCAGGAAATTGTCCAATTTGTCCAATATTCAAAGTTCTCTTGACTCTTAGAATTCCTAGCTTCAATTAAAATGGCACAAGATATAAAACATGGAGATAGCACTAACATCTTCTTTAAAGCAAAGTCAAATACAATATAACCTCCTGCTCACATAGGCCTTCACCCTTTAGGCCAGGCTATTTCTATGATTTCATTCAGTTTTCTCTCCATTTCAGTTCAGTTTTCTAAATCACCATTTTTAATACAGGTAAAATTTTTCTTTTATCTAATGCAAGATGTAAAATACACATGCAAATGTAAAAGTACACCCCAATTAATCCACTCATGTTCTGTAAATAAAGAGCAGCAGGGAGAGCTTTAGCCACATCTGATACAACATAGAGATTTTTATCAATCTAAACAGTGGGAAGATATAAGCATGCTATTTATATACAGCTAGTTAAATCTAGGGAACAGAAATTCTGATTATAAAAATTATTGCTTCTTCCTATTTTCTGAATAATATTTTGCCTTAGTTAAGAGAAAATATATTCTGAGGTAATTATTCCAAAACAATTTTTTTTATCATTGAACATTTCTTTTTTTGAAAGGCAATTACTGTTACTCATCAAGCATTTTCATTTGTGTAAATAAAGATATCTAAAAAGATAGAATGCATTTAAGCAACACTTGTGTATACAGAGCAGCTGAAGCACCTATGTTGAAAAACCAACCAGGCTTTCAGCAATACAGTACTATGATTTGGCTGTCATTTATTTAGAAATGGTAGGAAGGACACTGGAATAAAAGTGTTGGGGTTTGTTTAAATAACCTCAAAGAAGATGAAAGGATATAGATCACTTTAAAAAATTATTTTATGACTCATAAGACTTACAGCATAAAAACGCCAAGGATTTTACAGTCCGGGCATACAAACTGGGGAAATGTGAATTTTTGTGACTGCTAGATTTACTGTAAAGCTAATTAATAGATAAATGCATCTAAAATTAATGCATCTAAAATTTAAAGAACTATTCCAACAGATTCACAAAATAGTAATCTTAGACATTTAAATAATATTTTACTGGAAAAGAACCTGTATTCAAGGTTCAAAAGAATTAATAACAAAGACATTTGTAGAAGGGCCTATTGCCTAGAGAAGGGCAGTGAAAGGCCACTGGATATTTCTGACCTCAGAGTTTCACAGTGTCAGGAGAGAAGCGTTTGCACCTCCCTCCTGTTTCTGAAAAGTGAGTGTTTGATTTCACTGAGGACCTGCTCATTATCCTCTGCTTTTCCTGATGATAAAAATCTCATGGCCACTGGCCCAGGAGGCAGCAGTGCCCTGTGGACACCCAGGGGAGACGTGGCTGTCTGAGCCCTCCACAAACATCACTTTAACTGTGGCACACTGGGTGACAAAATGTGGCAAAGGGGAGCACCTCCCTAAGGGACCCCCTTTACTTTCACACTGTCTCCCATTTCCAGTGAGACAGATGGAAATTAAAACTGTGATGGAAACATGCTCAGACTGCAAAAGTGCTTGTGCTCATTGCAGAGGCTTTTCCTTGGATGGATGCAGTAAAACAGAGATGCAAGTGAATTCACTTAGCTGCTCTTATTTGTAGTCATTTCATAAAGGAGGGAAGCACAATCACCAAATATAAACATGTAATTAAAGCCAAGGCATTCATAAATTTGCAGTTTCATGCTTTGCATAAACCAGATTAATTATTTTCACTTGGTGCAGAATGAAACACAGTGCACTCACACTGATTTTTTCTACTGGTTTTGATAATTTTCCAAGGCTGTATCCACTGTGACCCTGACATCTAACAAAGATTTCTTCCCCTCTTGATCTAATAGTCCCCAAACTGCTAACACAGAAACTACAAAAAAAGATGTCAACTACTCATTTCTACCAGGTATCTGGCATCTAATCTTCACCTTCCAAATATTTTGAAATATCTTCCTACATAGTCCCTTTCAGGTCTCATCTGACATTGTCCTTTTCCTGCTTCTCCATTGTCTTCCAAGAGTTTTTACACAGACACTGCTGGAACTCAGCAGGCAGTGGGGAATGAACATTAAATATGCAGTTCTGCCTTTCCAGCAAAAGTAGAGGCAGGCAGAACACATTATTGTACAGCAGATCAAATAATTATAATACTGTTTTCAGGCACATATTCAAATAAACAGCAAAAAGTGAATTGCAAGAGTAATAAAAGAAAAAAGTAAAAAGAACTTTAGTGGTCAAGAACATCCTAACACTTAAGAAGACATCATTTGGGTAGTAAGACATGAGATCTCAACTGAAAATTATGGATCTGTTTCTCACTGTAAAATGTCACAACTATGGGACAATAGCAGCAGAATAAGCAAATTGCATAAACAACCCCCCCCCCCTCCAAAGACCTGGCTGTAGTTAAATGTGCCTTTCACCAGATTTCTTCATACAGATACAAAAGAGCTGTACGTGGAGCATTAGAAATATAAGCAAAGATAACATTACTTTACCAAATCCCAGACACCAAATTAAAATCCCAAAAATTAATGGATAAATAAGCTGATATTCCTCTGTTGATAACAAAATTACTGATCCTCATGGGAATTCAAGGAAATTGTCAATATAGTTCTGCATATATATCTTTGTATCTCTTCTCTGTAAATTTTTCTCTTTCCATATCCAGCCAAAAACTTTCATCCATATCTTCAAGGCCCTACAAAATTCCACTCTTATCCACATCTTTTACCCTGCATCCCACTGCCTATTTCCTTAGCAACTAATTGGAATGCTTCTTTCTTAAATTTCCCCTTACATAAAATTTTTCTCTTTCAAAACACTTCTTTGAAAGAGGTACCTGCTTCTAAGCCAAGTTTCTACTGTAAAGAAGCAGCAAAAGGCAAAAAACATTGCCTCCACCTTTTTTTTTGTTTTGATAATGTGTTTCTTCAAAACACTGCACAGTATAGTGAATGAAATAAATGAAATAGAAGCTTGTGAATCCATTTTATGTATATGAAACACATGGTGTGCATCTAGTATTGTTCCTTGCAGCTTGTTTCCATATATTCTCTCTCCCTGAATCCCTTTTTCACTAATTATCTGTTTACTCTGCCTCCATACATCCCTTTCAATGCTTTCTTTACTCTCATATTACTTGCATAATAGAGTTGAAACAAAAACCTCAGAAAAATCAAAAGGATTCTCTTCAGCCCAAAGGGTCTCACATTATTTGCCTTTGATCTTGCATTCTACTCAGATTTGTATGTTACCCTCTAAATCCATGCTATAAAGAGAACAATTAAAATTTATTTCTTCATAACCATTATAATCCTTTTTCAACAAGTTCCCTCTTTTATTTAGCCGTGTCTTCATTTAGCCAGAACCTCTGGCAGATAAAGATCACATCTGTACCTTGGCACAGAAACATCAAAGCAGCTTCTTCAGCAACATATCTCATGATTTAGTCCTAATTCACACAGACATTATTTTTCCATGGCATCCAGAGTCATTTGCCTCACTTTCAGTGTTGCTCACAGAAATCAGTAACAACTCAAGTTGACTTTTAACCTGACCATTCTATTTGAACTGGGACACAAGAGAGGCTAAATTGAAAACGTCACCATTTTTTCAATGGTTCTTGACAGTTTTACACTATTCTATGGTCTATTACAAAAACATGCACATTTTATCTTCTGGCTTTTTTAATATAGAAAACTGAGCCACAGAGAGTGGAGCACAGCCCCTGACCACCAGGGTCACATTCATTTGCTTCCTTTTCCTTACCCAACAGATTGCCTTCAGTTACACATAAGACAGAACATCTATCACACAGGGTAGTGTAAATTCTCTACTATAAGACATTTCATCTCATGGGAGGTATCTACTTGTGTTATCTTTTGGATACAAATCAGGTTTCAGAATTAATAAAGTTTTTGTGTAGTAAATTTCTGAGGTTTCACTCTTGTCTTCCTCAGCTGGCTTGAAGAAAGAGTGATGGTTCAAGGTTATCACTTCATTCAAAGTTCTGTGGTGATTCTGTGTAACTTCTATTTACTTGTCTTATAGTTTTAATATCTTCCTGTATCTCCAAAGCTTCAGATCAAATTGTTCTTAAACTGTCAAAACAACAGGCCTGATGCAGTAATTTATAAAACATAAAGTTTTATACATTCTACAAAACAACAGGGGAAGTTTGTTGGGGAATTTTTGTATCAAGTTCTCCTTGAAATGTGTAGTGTGACAAAGATGAAGGAGATCTAGAGATAATAACTTCATTTTCTGTAAGAACAACAAAACTTGAACAATGTAACTTCAGAAACAGAAGACAAGGATAAAGAATTTTATCACAGAATTGAAAATAGGATGTAATAACCTGGAAATAGAAGAGCATTTGGGACAGGCTTGTTGCATGCATGTAGTTTTTTACTACAGTGATTGTCTGATAAATTTTCTGAGGCAAATTTAGGTGCATAAATCCTCTGCTTTTCTATGACAAACAGCATTCAAACACAGCTGAGAGACATAGGGCCACTGTCCCAGAAAAACTGAAGAAGTTTGCATCTTAAGGGGTTTGACCAGCAATGCTTTGCTAGTGTCCCATAAATAATGAGCAAATAATTCAGAAAAAAGTGGAAATTAATGCAGGCAGATCATTGTTAGGTATTATGATATTCCAGAAGAACAATTAAGGTTGTATAGAGCTGTGTTGGCCACGGCTCTGATTTACAGAAGCTTCCCCAAAATATCTTTACAAAACAAGGGTGCAGTGGTTCTGCTTCTATTGGAAGCAATACCTCCTTATCACCCAACCAAAGAGATTACAGGAAATTCTGTGTACAAGAAAGGGGAGAAACAGCAATCACAAACACAGAGCAATTAAAGTCATTAATACACTCCTCCAGCTAATTATATTGCCTAGGTTTTTCTTATCCACTAGCTCAAATAATTTTAAGGGATATCTATTTGTGTGTTCTTGTTTCAGACATTATTTGAGTCAGTCAATCAGCTCTTTTGGACTTCTCTTGTTTCCTGATTCTATATCGTACTGAAGAGTAGCACCTGGAAGAATTTCATTATTTCTGGGTTTGTATTATTTATTGTTTTTGCAATTTTATGAAGCTGAAAAAATAACTTCAGATTAGTTTATAATAGATCTGGTTCCCTTTAAGTGTTGAATATTTAAAGTGAGCATGATTTTGCATAAGTATCAGAAAGTAATTTTAATTAACATAACGATGATTCTCATTCCTAAGGCTTACAGATTTTAACATTTTATACAATGGCAAGGAAACAGAATTGAGTGATGACTGTAAATAGAAATAAAAGCAGTTCCCAACTGCCTGCTCACAATTCACAAGTTCTTTTTTTTTGCCAGAATTTGCTGTTACTGTCCTAATTATATTAAGAAATGGCAGTAGGAGGGTTTATTTATGAGATAAAAATTGTGCTGTATTTTTTCTCTTTTTTAATGGACCCAGTGATATCCTTGTATATCAACAAGAACTATTTGACCTTCTTCATTAAAATGCCTGGCATTATTTCAGCTCAATAATGGAAATAAACAATACATCAAATCTCTCCCATGCTTCACTCATAAATAAAGAAACAAAGAGGCAGATGTAAATAAAAATTATGTAGATGACAAAATAATCCATTTAAGACTTTCAGTTCTCCTCTGATGCTTTATACTTTGACTTCTACTAGTCTCTTCCATCAGGAGTTGTCACCCCCTAACAACATAACAAAGTGTCTCAATTGCTAGTTCACCGCCTTGTCAACAACTTCATTTTGCCATTGATCACTGCTTTCATCAACCCTTAATCCAAAACAAACACTTTGTTATCCTTTCTTTTATTGCATAGGAAGAAAATCTAATTTGTATATGTATAATTTTCTCATCCTCAAGGATAATTTCAAAAATAATGCCACAGTAATTCTGACAATACAGAAATGGCTTAAGTAGGATATAGGGCCATCTTCATCATTATTACCCTCTTCATACTGCTTCCAATATTAATCTGCTACACTTTATCAGCAATCATATTAACATCCCTGGATGAGTGATCAAGTCTATTTGTCTCCAAATATTTCTTTGGTCATACCCAATTTTATTGACCTTATATCTTAAAGGTGAGCCTCCTGATCCAGATCCATCACATTAAATGGGAATTTAGTGTAATGTAATCCATAGCACTGGCTAACACAAAATCCTGCTGGGGATGGAAAATAGCTTTTTAATGTGTGTTTGGATATGTTTTTATTCTTTGCTGGTTTCAAAGAGCTGCTTTAAGGAAATTAAAGAAAATAGAGCCTTTGAATATTCTGATGAGTTTCAGGAATATTAGGTAATTGCTATGAAGTTTTTATTAACAGTGAAATAAAGGGTACAGATACACTTTGTATAATGATGGCAACGTACATTATGGATTAGCACATCTGGAAAATGTTATTTCCCTCTCAGGTGCAGTTGAACTCTCCATCTGTTTAGTCTGAGTTCAGAATGGCTCTAAACCTTGGTCACAACATAAACCAGCCTCATACCTGTGCTACCCTACAGAATGTGGGCAGCACTGTTCCCCTCAAGGCAACTGTCATGAAACCTTCCCAGAAATAAGAATTCAGAGCAAGGAGCTAAGACCAGCTGCTGGGCTGTGAGGAGAGCAATGAATTAATAAAGATGAGAGAAGTTAATGAGAAACACTCAGCCCTCATGGCTGGCTTATGAGATAAACTGAAGCAATTGAAAGGGAAAGGTTACAAAGGACCACTACAAACACACAATGTTGTGAATGTTAAATGTCAGTCAAACTTCCAGAACTGATTCGTGAATGTCTGATTTTCTTTTTTTCAGAAGACTGTGGAAAATTAAATGTGTTTGTATTCCCCACTGAATACTTAACCTAAAAAATAGCAAACTTCACTTGTTTGGATGAATCTCAGCTCTTAAATTTCCTTTAGTGAAAAAGACATCTTTAGAGCCATATGTAAGAAAACAGCTGAAAAATACATTTACGTTGAAAATATGCATGTCATGTCACTGAAAATTATTTTTAAAAAGGACCATACTCTATTTGCTACTTGCTATGTCTAAAATATTAAGCTTTCATTATTTGATCCCTGGAACTTTGCTGACTTCTGAACAAGAAACTATGTCATTGGAGCTAGACAACTTTTAGATTGCACCCTCTTTCTTAAGAAATTGTAGTAAGTTTCTGTGTCAAGTGCACTCCTCCCTATTGGATGAAATCGAATTTTTTATGTAAAAGACCTGTTTGAAGATTTTTCACTTCAAAAGGATTTATACTTGTCCAAATAATTTAAATACTGAAGCACAGTATTAGCTGTTTAAATCTGATCTGCCAGTAATTATCATCATTTATCCTTGGGTGTAAAAACTGCTTACTGCTCTTCACACAGGCACTCTGATGAATCACTCTTTCAGAAGAGAAAAAAATGAAGAACAGTGTGCCAGACTGTTATCTTAAAGGTTTAGGCTTTTATTTATGTTATTACTGGTAGACTGCAGAAAAGCTCAGATAGTACCATTTAATTTGCTTCCCAACAGGCCTCAAATTCATCTATCAATAATGGCATTAAAATGTCATTGAAAAGGATGAAAAGCACAGTGTTAAAAATGATTTTACTACCTAGGGTGCAAAGCATTTCATTACCAGACATCCTACTTAAAAAGATGCAACGCCCCAAATCAATGTCTTGTACCATGTGCAGCAGCCAGTGTGAATAAATTATTCCTATGAATAAAACAAGAACTAGACAACATGAATCTGCAAGACTTTCAAAATGCTGCCTCAGCTTGCTCACTTCATATTTTTCTTGTCAATTCTCTGGCCAACATTTTGGAAGGAAATAGCCCAGGTGTGTTTAAGGCAGCCCACTCATATGTGACCAGCCAATAATGAGCTAAATCTGTTACTCTATGATAAAAATAAATTTTAAAAAGTGCCTTTTTATCTCGATGGACAGCTGTCCTCAAAAGGCTGAATAAATTTTTATAATAGCATTTACAGTTCTCCAAAGATGAAAGAATGTACACTGACAACTTCACATCTTTTTGCTTTACTGGATTTACCACTATCACTTTGCAATATGGATGTGTAAGATGATAATATGCCCAGGAAATAAGTTATCTTTAACACTGCAATATGAGTAAATATAAAATTTAGAAAAGTAATTATGAATATCAGCCAATTAGTTAGCATATGCTCTGCAAGCTCTCTTAAACAGTTCAACTTCAGATCTCCTATTTTAAAAGCTTTCAGAAATGAAATCTATTTAAAGACAGTAATTGTTGATAGGAGATTACATTGATCAATGTGCATGTTTGCATGAAAACTGGCCTCCTAGGAAAGATGTAATGCATCTTGATTTACCTTTTACACCTATTCACTTTTGCTGTTATTTGGCAGGACATGTTCTGTAACATGGTGTTCCTGCACAGCCTCTGCTGGAACAGACTGTAAATGGCAGAAAAGGGACACAAAAGCCAAGCTTGCCTGCCCTTCCAACTGATTACCTGATAGACTGTAATTATAGCAACATCTGTAAACTCATCTTTTACCACTTCGAACAAAGTCAGAGTGCAGGTGAAATCCCTTCCCTCATCTACAGCTAAGTTAAACACACATTAGTCTGTTTCATGTTATGTGTCATAATTTTTAAATAACATTTTCCTTATAAAGGATGATGACTTTGAACGCAAAATGGAATGTTAAATTTCCAAGCTGCACAATTTTAAATTTTTTTGTGACTATGACTGATAACAGAAACACTGATGATACAGCAGTAAGAAGTATTTTTTCCTTACTACTTATTTGTTGTGCCATTCTGTTTCAAGGAGAGGTATATTTTGAACAGCTGCAGTATCTGAATAAATTGATTTTCACTGTGTTCTCAGCAGATTAACAGTAAGTGGAAGCTATCCTTTTACAAAGCTTTATCACTTCTTTCAAAAAGTCCTCCTTCTTCAATCCATTCTGATACCAATATTGACCTGCTGATGGGAATGCATCTTATAAACCTGCAGATAAATGTCTCCTGGCAATGCTTACACAGATGTATTTTTACTAACTGAAGACTTTGTGCAGGCTCTCTTTTAAGGGAAAGATTGTGTGTATGCAAGCCTCACATCCAGGACAAATTTCGAAAAAGGGAAGGTTTAGGTTTATAAGTGCCCATAGCTGCAGACAAAAAGTTAAACAAATACTCTATACTTGCAAAATGACAGAAATATGAACAGGGCCAATTTGCCTAAACCTCACTCATTGTCATAGCAGAGCTGCACATCTGGTGAAGTAATAATTTGAAATTTTCCTAAAATAGCATAACATCCAAACTATTCTTACCATCAGTGGCTTCTGGGGTGCTGGACAACTCTTCCGTGTCCACCGAGGCAGAGTTCCCCGCATCAGGCAGGTCCGAGGCACCCGGCATGACCCCAATCAGCAGCAGCTCTACCCTCTGCTCCAGCCTCTGCCTGGCCTGGCAGCGGATCACAACTACACAAAAGCAAAAACATCTTAATTGCAAAGAGCTGGCAGCTTGATTTTAACAAAGAAATGAAACACAGAAGCTAAATGTGCTTAGAGAATGACAGAATTCCAGTAAGGAGCAAGATGACTAAAAGCTTTTCCCAGCCTCCACTTTCTATTGTTCTGTTGTGGTGAAGTAGTAGAAAATATTGCTAAGCAAACAAAAATCTGTTCAGTTAGTTCCCAACAGAACTTGCAAATTTCTCTCTTATCTTTAATCATTAAATTTATCTTCATTTTAGTTCAACTGCTAATAGGAATTATGGCATAGTTTGAAATATGCCAGTAAGAAAGGAAGACTGAAATAAAACCAAAAATATAAAGGTTTTATGAATAAATGAAAGAATATTAAGTTATTCCTTGCTTTCTTAGTTTAAGAATACTGTTACTAAAACTTCAACTTCAATAGAAATATTCCAGAATAAAAAGCATTCTCGCATGAGTTGCTGTTTGAAGCATCATAGAACTTCTTTCAGTTCAGTAAGTGATTTTAATTTACTACTTCCAAAGTTTGTCTTTTTCATGCCAAAGTTTTTAAGTTTTAGCTTTTACACTAGTTTCTATAAAGCCTGTTTCAACAGGTGTTTGGTTTTTTGTTTGTTTGTTTGTTTGTTTTTTGGGGTTTTTTTCTGTTTCTTATTTAATAACACTGAAAAAGAAGAAAATTACATAAAAGCACTGAAAAAAAAAAATGTTTTCCTAAAGACCTAGAACTTCCTAGACTTCTGGGAATCAACATGAAAAAGAACAGCTGACCACATACTTTTTAGTTTCAAGATCTGTAAGTCATTTTCATCAGAGTTAGACCCAATGTTTCATCAAAAATTAACTTTGAAGTTAACATAAGGAATTAATGATCAGTAATTTGGAACCATATTGGGGTGAATCAATATGCAGTGTTTAAAAAAAAGAAGAAGGAAACCCCTTTTTTATCTCATTTTTATTTAGCTTCAACTTTCAGTTCTGGCACTTTATTTACTCTGCAAAATAGATAATTACATAAGTTCAGGTAATTTCCTTTCTCTCTTGGTCTTTCCCTGCTTAACAGAGTGCAAGTAGTTTCTAGAGATCTCTTAGAATTTCCATGAAGGAGAGTTACTGAAATAGGTTAAACACAGATCTTTTTGTTTAAATGTATGACCTTATATAAATATAGTTTTAAATCTATATTTAAAAATAGATTACATTTTCTGTATTCCACTAGTTTACCAAATGTTTCAGATTACTGTGTGCACATTGTGTCATTTTCTATTCTACAGTTCATCTTACTACCAAAATTGATTTTACATTTTCTTTTTTCCAAAATGGCTGAATAATATTTATGAATAAAATTCATAGATATCTAGGATTTGACTGGACAAGTCCCTGAGCAAGCTGCCCTTGAGCAGGTGCTTGGATTAGAGGACCCCCAGTGGTCCCCTCCAATTAAAATTGCTGTATGCTTTTTTAACTCTTCACTCCACAAGAATTAAAAGAATATCCTGGATGACCCTCCATTTGTAATCAATTCTATAAGATAGCCAGGGTATCATCTACTTAACATGTACTACATGGGTTGTGACCACAGATCATTTTAATTGGTCTCATGAGATAGAAAGCCAAGTGACTTCTAGAAATTTAAGTATATTAAGATGCAAATAAGAATGACCCAAAGATGAACTCCTTAATACACCAGCAAAGCAGCTTGGGTTTTTGACACAGAAACTTGTAGCCTCCAGGCAATTCTAATAAATGTCTGCATTTAGAGAGATAGCAATACTCTTGATCGTTATCTTTTTTTTTTTTTTTAAGTAGATTTCTGGTTATTATCTGCTTTGGATTTATATCTTACAATGCAAGTTTTCTAAATGCCCAATTATAACTGAAAACCACAGGTTTCAGAATCAAGGTAGGAATGGAAAATTACATAAACACACTTAAAAACACCTTTTTCTGTTTTCTGGGACATTCTTGAAAGACCTAAATTTTCCTTGGGAAAAAGTATTAGCCCAACATAACATCCTGATGGCCAAAGAACTATATGTACTCAAAATTAATGCAATGCATTTTTATGTATTACAAACATTTATTGAACATAAACAAATGGATAACAGTTATAAATATGCTACAATTTGGTTCTGCTGTTTTAAAAAAGCATTTAGGAATTTGAAATTAAGGGTTGATAGTATGTGAGCTTCGGATCACACACAGAAGTGATGTCACCTAAGCAATTCATGAATGCTAAACATTTTAATTCATAACTTATACAGAAAGCATTGGGTCCTGCACTTGGGGCACAACAACCCCAGGCAATGCCCCAGGCTTGGGCAAGAATGGCTGGAAAGCTGCCCAGGGGAGGATCTGGGGATGTTGATGAAAAATAGGCTGAACATGAGCTCAGATGTGCCCAGGCAGCCAAGAAGGCCCATGGAGCCTGGCCTGGATCGGGAACAGGAACCTGGCCAGCAGGAGCAGGGCAGGGACTGTCCCCCTGCACTGGGCACTGGTGAGGCCACACCTCGAGAGCTGTGTCCAGTTCTGGGCCCCTCAGTTCAGGAGGGACATTGAGGGGCTGGAGGGAGCCCAGAGAAGGACAGTGGAGCTGGGAAGAGTCTCTAGATTAGGAGGGTGACTGGGGGAGCTGGGGAGTCTAGCCTGGAGAAAAGAAGGTTCAGGAGAGACCACCTCCATCTCTAGACCCACCTGGAAGGAGGTGTAGCCAGGTGGGGGTCAATCTCTTCTCCCAAGTACAAGTGACAGACAAGAGGAAATGGCCTCAAGTTGTGCCAACGGAGGTTTAGATTGGATATTGGGAAAAATTTCTTCATGGAAAGGGTGGCCAGGTGATGGAACAAGGTGCCCAGAGAACTAGGGGGACCATCACACCTAAAAATATTCAGAAACCACAGAGATGTGGTACTTAGGGACACGATTTAGTGATTACACAGAGTTAATGGTTGGACTCGTTGATCTTAGAGGTCTTTTTCAACCTTAATGATTCTGTGATTTCAATGAAAGCAACAGCCCAATAAAAGGGAGATTTATCTTGAGGAGTGCCACTGAATTACACAACAGCTTTAAATAACACAACAAACACCCACATTAATATACACGGTTCTAATGCTAATGAGACTCATTAAAGCCATCATTTTGGGCAACAGTTGATTACATGATAATATTCTGTTTCATTCCTTAAGGTATTAAAGTACAAATTAATGAGATGAAAGCTCTAATTAATACCACATCATTGGCATTTGTCTACAAGTAAAGAGTCCTTAAGCAATATAAAGTAATGACAGTACAAATATCTATGCTTTTTCAGGAATTGTCCCTGTATCTTAATACATTTTATGTAGAAGGGTATTATATTCACTGATTCAATCCACAAAAAGTGAGCTGAAAGGACAAGCTGGTATAGAATTGGTCCCACATTTACACATTGAGCTGTAGTTTCAGGGTTACAGATTTAAAAAGCTGTTCACAACTTCCTGTTTCGTAGCTCTGGAATTATATCACACCTTAAAAATACAGATGGTCAAATATATAAGTATTTACTATCCCCAAAATAAGCAAGAAACCTCCAAGAATATTCACTCATCTTTTAATGCTAGTTTACTTCTAAAGAGCAAGGGGAAAACTTACTGCTGTTCACACTACTTTATATTCTGGTTTTGATGAAGAGATGAAATTCAAGGCTGAGAGAAGCAGCAAACATCTCCTCCAATATTTTGCACCCTGTAGAGTCTCCAGAAGGGTGTTCTGGATATGCAAGATGTCTACCTTTGAGTCAGCCCTGTGCTCATCTTACCTTCAGTTCTCAAATTCAGGATTAATTGGGATACTGAAGGGCACAGCCCTTAAGATTTAAAACTGCCCCCAGCTCCTTTTATTCACAATAAGAACAAAGTAATGACCTAGATTTGCTTTGGAAGTGGGAGAAGACTTTATTTTTAATATGTGATTTTATCTTTTTTAAGATATAGCTAAGTGCTACTGCAAATTCTTGTGATCAAGCAGGTGAGAATATAAGTGAATATTTGATTTTCTTACATATTCTTAGATATATTGCTCAAGCTTTTCTCAAGCATTACCTACCTGATTTCTGCTGTGGTGCTTCAGGTGTTCCATTAATGGGATAGATCCAGAGTATTCCCTGAGTTTCCCCATTCTCTGCTACAATAACATTTCTAGAAAAATACAAGTATCAATTAGACTGCTGAAAATTCTGTTTCCAAATTAATCTAGACTTAAGAGTTGTTGAAAAGGTTAGACTCTATCCTATTGTGTGCTGTAATGCTAACCAGATCTAACAAAAATGTGAAATAAAATCCAGCTAAATATATCAGCTATAAATTATATCAGCTATAACTTAGATCCACTTAGTGTATTCAAACATTATAGATCTGCAAACATGTGGCCTGATCTGCATTTTGTCAAGTTATGTTTACACTGAGATAAGATTTTTGCAGTTTATGAATGACATAAAAATATCAGGATGTAAATCATTATTATCCCAAATATATTGAAAAAACAGAGCTTTCATTTGCTCAATATCCATAACTGCACCAGCAGCCAGTACTTTACATTTTCTTTATTTAAAGCAAGAATAGATAGGTATTAAAACAGACAGATATCTCCCCCTGAATCTGCATACTTTGCAGGGTACATTAAAAGCCTTTGATGGATACCCACTGCCCTCAAAATCAGACACTGGACTGCCCTTGGGAGCTACACATGAATAGTCAATGGGATAAATGGCGATAGGATTGAGCATCTCAACCACTTTTTCCTTTCCTATTAGAATAAATTACCTGTTTAAGTCTGTATTTGATTCACCAGTAACCTCATAAGGCCAGTTCTCACCGTTTTCCCTCATTACATGAATTACCACCACTGCTTTATAAATTTTCATTTCAGCTGGCATGAATAACACAGGGATTTCCAGTTTTTCTTTTGGAGCTAATCGGATTCCTGCAAGACGAAACAAACTGTTGTAGCATTTTGGAAGTTTTCAAAATATTTTCTATCATTTTACTCATATCTTTCCCTTTTTCTTTTTTAATCACTGTTTAACCTTCTATCATATTGTATGGCTGCCCCTGTAAAAAAATTCCATTTTACCCTGCCTTTGCTACAAAAAAAAAACCCAAAAAAACCAAAATTAAGTGAATGTTCCACATTTAACATTCAGAGATCATGTGTAACATATGCGTGTCAATCCCATGATTTTGTAGGCCCTAAGTCATGTTTTTTTCAGCTGTGAGTTACATCTATAACACTGCATTAAAAAGATTCATCCAAAAACAAATGTTCACATTCAAGACAACTATAATACATTTAAAAGAACCTTCATTACTGTTATTATACAAACCATGCTTTTTCCACATGATTTTTTATCTGATTGATTTTGCTGCTTAAATAAAACCAAACAAAACAAACTAAACTTATGTTATCTGTAATGAAGGTAGCCTGGTATTTTCAATCTTTAAGGGCCTTTTTCCAGTGACTTGTCAGTCTGCCACGTTTCAGAACATCTACTTCAGCTGTTTCAGAAATAATCGAAAGATTACACCAAGTAGAACAAGCAAATCAGTCTTTTAACTACAAAGCTCTTTGTTTGAAAAGAATTCCTGAAATTTGCAGGAAATGACACCTCAGGGTTAGGGTTTCAGCTTTAATTCTATCTGCAGAAAATCCTCTTAGCTATGAGTAGCTGCTTCTACATTAGGTTTTGAATTAGTTTTTGTGATAATATTTCACACTTTCTACAATGAACAGAAGCTGATGCAGGTCTGTGCTACCACTCCCTG
The DNA here is from genome assembly GCA_035048045.1 of Chlorospingus semifuscus. Lineage (NCBI taxonomy): Eukaryota > Metazoa > Chordata > Aves > Passeriformes > Passerellidae > Chlorospingus > Chlorospingus semifuscus. The sequence goes on from JAWWMS010000001.1 coordinate 106,745,304, forward strand.
AGAATGACGGGACATGCAGCATCCTCCTGGGGATTGCTTCTTTGATCACCACAGGTGGTTTCATGCTCAAAAAATGCCAGCAGGGAAACTTCACCTGGTGCTCCAAATGGCCACCTTCCTCCAGCCAAAATTCCTCAAGGGTGAAAACCTCAGGGCTCAGAGTTGTAGAAGGGTGGGTGGTAGGGAAATTGTAATGCAGTCTTGGGAAAAAAAGGCGGATGCACAGAAGTTTGGGAATGAAGGTGGAAGTGCTGGGAGACTAAGTAAAATGATGTCAGGAATACAGGAATGGCCAGAAAGACAAAAAAAGTTCAAGTCACATTAGGGAAGGAGAGAAGGGTTTGAAAAACAGCTCTCCAAAACACAGAACACCAGTCTGGACTCCTCATCTGCACTAACTCCCTACCAGCATTTAATGATAGAGTCTATTGGTGATAAGCTTTTTGCTAGAAACACTCTTAAATTAAAATAAACTAACCAAATAAAGATGGGAAAATCAATTTTAAATTAGGCAAGTTTTGAATATTTAAAACCACACAACTCTGCAGGTTTTCTACCTCTCCCAGTTATAAAGACCTCAGGACATCAAATATAAGACCACTGCCTCACTTTATTATGAATGAGAAAAGCCATAGGAAGTTCTTACCTAAACATGTCTGAATTTCTGTGTGTAAGAGTTTTACCATATAGTAATTATGAAAATTAACCAGCTGCTTTTCATTTGTGATTGCTTAATTCTTGTGTATTTGTAGGAGTTCATCATGGCAAGAGCAATTTGCCTTTGAAATAATTACTTGAAAAGTTTTGTATCATGAAAGAGCTTGAAAATATCCTAATTAAAAATCCATTAAAATGTTAATATCTAAATGAAAAAAACAAACTATATTTTTTTTCCAATTTTGATAAAAATTTAAGATTTTTCTTTGGATCTTTGAAGCATTATCTATCAAGCCCATACCCAAATTTAAAAGATATACTACATATACATGTATTATTGGCATCTACATGGTCAAAGTGAAAATTTTTTAAAATTAGCAACTCATTTTTAATCCAATATCTGAAATAAATATTTTGATAACAGGCATAGTTACAACACTCCTGAAGACATCTGAACTGGGATCCACCCCTTTGGATCAGAAACCCATCACAGCACTGATACACTATTCTCCCTCAGTGAGAGAAGAGTCAGCTCTCTGCAGGGATTTGCCCCCTTTGAACTTACTCTGATTTAGTTAAGACATGGACATGCCTTTAGTAAAGGCATCTAATATCTTTAAAACAGAAGAGTATACTCCAGGATATATTTGCAATTAGATTGCCTTGAATCCACACATACATGGATACCAAAATAATGTAAACACTTTGTAACACCATTACAGTGCATCCTTAAGGTTCATTTGCAAAGCTTTTAACAGATGGCAAATAGAACAGACTGTAAACTCATAACCAGTTATATACATCACATTACATATTTTGAATTGTAGCTTAACGATGCCTGTTACAGGACAGAGCCCCTTGGTTTTTTAAAAATAGATTTTAATGCAGAATCCATATGATAGCATTCTGGGTCATTCTGGCAGAAAATTGGTTATTAAAGATCATGAAAAGACAAATTTTACAATATTGCTATTGAAACAGATTGCATTCACATTTTTAATAAAAAAATCTTCTTAATAGAAGATGCTCATAATAAAGGTAATTTTTACATCACCAGGCTTGCCTGCAGCTGTCAACTAACCAACTGATCATTAACTGCTAATACAGATTTATTTCATTATGATTTTGGCCAGTTAATAAGATAGATAAAATAGCCATAATGGCAAATATAATTTGCTTTTATTTCTTCTTTCCCATTTAGAGAATGCAGGCTAGCACACAAAAAATAGCTCTGTGTACAACTTCAATAAAAATCAGTTTTACCTGCTCCTACTTGCCTGGGGACCTCAAGTACTCTGCCAAAAACTGATACCAATGGCTGATCCCTTGTCTTCATGTAATTATTTTACTGCAATGAACATCCACAAATTCTGTGTAAGAAATCCACAGCAAGTCCCTTTTCTGAACACAGGTACATCACATTTGATAAAAAGCTTTGGTCAGATTTTGATAATACCTCACTCCTCTTTCACTGTCCTACAGCCCATTAGGAAACAGTTAAATTTAGCAGAGCAAGCTCACTGACCCATTAAAGACTGAAGGCATCTGACTCAAACCAAGGGCTGCAATTTGAGTCAACTGCCTTACAAAGGAGTGTGTGGAGCTCTGCATGATCCCTCATTTCATTTTTAGGTAACCTTTTGTCAAGCTTTGCCTCTAGCCTCCCCAGAGGCTGCTGGAGAACACTGATTTTGTAAAAGATTCCTCAGGCACTGAGCCTAGAACTCAGAACTGGATTAGATAATAAATCAAAATTAGTATATTTCAAATTCCTGGCTACAATTCTTTGGGACACTGAGCTGTGGTTGGGTTCTGTGTAACTTTTGTGTCAGCCCTAGAAAGCTCAGCACTGTGAGAGCTAAAATTCAAGCAGCAGTGGATGGCAATAGCTGGGATGTTATTCGGAAGGAATACAGATGGGTAAAAATGCATTTTTTGCCTCTACAGTAGATTAGGAAAAAATGTTAAGAGCAAGCATACCAGGCAGCATCATGGTAATAAAACAGTGATGGTAAGGAACAAAATACTCTGCAATATATCATCCTCCCATTTAACTTTAACCTAAAGCCATGTATTTTTCATATTAGTAAGGTGCTTTGCAGGTAGATTTTCTAGATGTTGAAGTGCATCTCCCTGATTCACTGCTCTTAATTCTGTAGCATCTGAGTGCCTCCCATTGATTTCACCCAGAAGAAGAGCACCCAGTTCAGCCTCCTTTAATTGAAAGAGAGAGATGAGACAGAGCTCAGAATATCTTGTTGAAGTCTCATGGAAAATCATTTAGGAGGGGGTACTTTTATTTGTTTGTTTTCTTGATAGTTTCTCCATTAAAATTACTATAGCAGCATTTTGATTAAACCCACAGACAGCTTTGCTAAAATTAGCACTGGCCATGTAAATGTCAACTCGCTATAATTAGGTCTGTTTTCTCCTATTATCCTCAGAATCTGGAAAGGGCAACCTCCAAAATATTCATACACAGCAGCTGCTGCTGGGGAATTATTGCTAATTTCTTCTCAAGGAGCTCATCCAGAAAAGAATTGATATCAGATAGCAAAGAGTGAGTTATTGCCAGCATACTAGTATCCAAAATGCATTGAAGAAGTCAGACCTAGGTATTAATTTCTTTTCATCTGCTGGAAGAGATAAAATCCTGGTTCAAATATGAAAACTAAGATATTTTATAGCACCTCTCCCAGAAGAGTTTCACTGCTAAATCCCAAGAGTCTAATAAAGAACAGACAACATTTCTACCTTGACTCTTATGAAGGGTGGGTCCATTTTTGTTCGCATCTTCTTCTTTTTTTTTAGTACTTCCAATGAAGCTGTTTGAATTTTTTATTTTCTTTCATTAAAACACAATCACAATCCCTTGTTATGGATTCTAATTAAAAAACTGTGAGAGCAGCAGCCTGTTAGTTTTGCTACATCAGTATTATAATTATTCAGTCTCAATGAGGAAATATAAATAAAATTTTCAAATTTTCTGAATTGACAGTCATCATACAAGAGCCAACAGCCTCCATCTGTGTAGATATTCAAAATTTGACAGGACATGGTCCTGGACCACCTGATGGAGATGACCCTGTTTGAGCCACAGAGGGTTTGGATGAACAAGAGGATCTCAAGAGGTTCTTTACCACCTAAACAGTTCCGTGCTTCTGGAATTCTGAGGTCATGACAGATCAACAGGCTTTGTCTTGTTTCTGTTTTTAAGAATTCACATAAAATGCATCCTTGTTTGCAAAACCAGACACAGATATTTTTCTCAGTGAATTGCAGGTGAGTGCACCCTACAAAGGGAAAGCACAAAGGCAAGAACAAGAGATCACCCTTACATAAGAATTAGATTTTGGGTGCAATTAAAGGCAAAGAAGCAGGATACTTCTAATTGCATCTTCTCTGGGACAAATAAAATGGAACATAATATACTTCAAGGTATTTCAAGTCTCATACAAATAGGTAAGTAAAAGATCTAATAAAATAACCCTGCAAAATGCCAAAAATTAAATTTGCTGCATCCCCTGTTTTAATATTTACATCATCGTTTTCCTTCCTTTGGTGGAGTTTATTTAGGTAAGTGGGGTGCAAGAGAGGTTCCTTTCACAGATGGTCCACAATGATTGCCTTTCTAGGGGACTCTCTGCTTCATGAATTATGGATACTTGCACCAAGAGGTAGAGTTGTGTTTTCCCTTTCCTCTGACAGTTTCACAAAATCCCAGAATATCTGAAGCTGGAATGGACCTCTGACAGACAAATGGTCCAATACCTCTCTCCCAGCAGAGTCTACCTGGACCACATCCAAAAAGGCTTTGGACATCTCCAAGGATGGAGACTCCATAATTTTTCTGGGCAACCTGTTCTAGTGTTCAATCTTCCTCACAGTAAAAAAAAACATTCCTTTTGCTCATATGAGAATTTCTGTGTTGTCTGTCATTGGGCACCACTGAAAAATTCCTTTTTCCATCCTTTTTGCACTCTGTCTTCTGGTACTTATACAGAAGAATAAAATTCATCTGAGCTGACGAATTACTTAGTTGCAAAATTTAAGTCATGAATATGCAGCACAGATGCTAATAAACAATTTCTCAAATGACTGGTTAAAACTTTATAAATTACTTTAAGAAAGACATGGCACAAATAAAGGCTTCACAACATCACTACCATAAGCACACAATAAAATGTATTAGAGCATGTTTATAAGATTTGTTCACCATTTTATGGATCTTGTATTAATACAATTTTGCATACTTCTGGCAGAGACTTTTTGGATTATTTAATCAAGATTTTTCATTTAGAATAATTTCTTTCTGGTACAAAATAATAGATTCAAGTTAAACACTTGCTATTTAGATTAAAATAAATTGATTGAGAACAGGGCTCAGTAATTAAATATGTTGTTTCATTTAATGCAATTTATTTTGTTTTTAAATGAAGCATGTCTGAAAGGCCAAGTATAAAGTTTTCTTTCCATTTATAAAATTATCCTTCCCTAACTAATAGCTTATATTTCAGTTTCAGTACAAATCAAAACAATTATTTTGACAGATATTATATTTTGACCTACTATATTTATTTATTGTTGAAGTGCAGTAACAACTATGCTTACAATGGTTAAATACACTGAGGAAAAAAATGTTGCCAAGTAGAGTAATTAATTTCTCTGCTGACAACCAAAACAAGCAAAATCATACTTAAGATCTTTAATTCCGAAAAAACTTTAAAAAATACATGTAACAGAGATCATGAAAGTCACATTCTCTTATTATGGGACTAAATTTAAAAGTTTTTTAAACCCCAATATAAAATTGTCACTTAATACATTTCACAACAAAGTCTCCATCACTTCCCAGTCACATCTGATTATAAATTTTGATGTAATAATCTTCTGCAGTAATACACAAATCATGGAAAAACCTAAACTGATTTATCATAGATCACCCCTCTTATCTCTGAACTCTGATACCTGAAGCTCTGACTTTGGGTAGTTATTACAGACCTGTCTAAAAATCAAACAGAAAATGGACCCACATTCATATAGGTGCCACATTTCTTTATATTTTACATCTCTGCTGTTACCTTATGCCCTTGTCTTGACACCATGGGGTATCTTTGCAATTTTCCTTCAGGGGTGCTGGGATGATTGGTTTGGGGTTCATTTGACAGAAATCCAGTTGGGCAGCACATCAGGAAAGCCACATCCAAATGAAGGACATGAGAGGGGTAAGGAAGCAAGGCTGAACTGAGCAGTACAGAGCAACACAAGGCAAATGTCAGAGAAGGAAAATAATTGAAAAGCCAAGGAATAGTTCAGCAATAGGGATGGAAAAATGAACAAACAAAGCACAGGAGGAACCAGCAAAAGGGCAACAGGCATAGACAGTAACTTGCAAAATGAAGCCACAGCAAACACAGAGCAGAATGTGTGAAGGCCAGACTATTATATTAAAGTTTTTTGGCAGAGTCAATGCCAAAGAGATAAAAGTAAGGAGTGAAGAATAATCAAGAATGAAAGTAGTGACTTTTCTTTTTATCCTATGGTCCAATACTTGTTTTAAAACTTCATGGTGTACTGACAGTTTCTCTTGCTTTCTCCTTACAAATCTATTTTATTCCTCCAATAATCTGAGAGTTGGTAGATCTACCCTATCCTCCTTTGACCAGTTCATCTATTTAAAAATTGTTTATCATCCTCATTTTCCTGATGACAATTTTACATTGATAAAACTCTGTAGATCCTTCTGGCATCCAAGATCTAAATGTCTGCAACATAGTAATGTCTTAGATCCAGAGTCACTGAAAGCAGGAGACAAACTTCAAAGCTGAAGAAAAAGATGCAAAACCTCTTCCAAATCAGCACTGTAAAAGACGGAATACTACACCTCTTCTCTGAGTGATTCTATCTGTGACAGACTAAACAGAAAAGTAAAAACTCAGTTCTGTTAGGTCAATTTTCCTTTCCTAAGCTAAATATTCATTTTAGTTCTGCACACATGTAAATATAACTGACATTCTCAGGAGAGATTAATTGATAAGTAGTTATATAGAAGAAAGACCATAAACTCAGTGTGGATGGAGAGTGCTGAGCTAAGTGGAGAGATAAGATGGCCAATAACAATAGGATCTTATATCCTCTACTTCATTAACAGAAAATCTACTCAACCTCTCTTGCCCCTCTGCTATTGTTAGTTGTGTTCTGTGTACAAAAAAACACTCTACAAGCACAACCTGCCTATGATCTCAACAAAGCAGGCAATCACCACATAAATATATTGAAAATGCAAGAGCCACACAAGAAATGGCATATGCTTCTTAAACAAGTGTGACTTTCAATTTAGTGCCCAGCCACTAGAAACACCACCAAACCTTGTCCTTTCTCCCTTAAGAAAAGTTCATGTTACCCTAAGATAAAGTACTAGCAAGTAAATTAGGACTATGACAACTTCGCTATTTCTTAATCTTTTTCTAGATTGAAACGTACACAAAAGTGTCTTGAGTTCATGCCTGAAAGGAAACTGTAATTGCTTCAGTTCAGATGTAATTGAATTTCTGACATACGTCAAATATCTGATTACTTTTGACAGATGTGTTTTTACTTTCACTTTAAACTTCATGGATATATATGTCTCTTAATCTGATCTCTGAAAGCACAGTCAAATTCTGAAGCTATGCCAGATTTTAATCAAAACCTGCAAAGTGTTGTGAAATCACTAATGACACCAGTTGCTGTTACATCCTTCTACTTCTTACATGCAACCAAAAATTGTACTGCTTGATACAAGTATTCAGAAGATTTATCACACTTCATACAGCAGACAGTAACTGGAAACAGTGTGACTGTGAGTCATATATATATATATATACATATATATATATAGGGGGAGAGAGAGAGAGAGATAGTGTTACTCCTTTGTTACTCCTTTTCATAATTCTGGTAAGTACGCTCTTCATCATTTGAGGTTTTACAGGTCTCTGTAGTAAGGCAGAATTGATTTCTGCCTTTCTTTTTGGTCTTTTCACACTCAAGAAAATAGATGAAGACGGTAAGAGGAATCTCTCTTTCAAAGTAATGTTTGCCCATTAATTTGACTTGTGTCTTAAAACAGTAGCTGAGTGAATGACAGAGCTCACAATACGGTACATGTATTTCATAGCTATGAACAGCAGTATTGTTGTAAGTGGACTAACAGTAACTTCTTCTTAGCCTATCAAATTAGACAAATATTTTTATTGCTCCACTTCTGTATCCTTTTGACCCACTCTACTTCATGCACAACATGCTAAAATCAAACAAGTGGCAATGCCAGCCTCAATGTTAAACCATGCCACTGGTCAGCAGGTAATCTCCAGATTGCAAAATTCTGAAGAAATTATTTACATTTATTATTCAATCTGAAAATAAATCTGCCTTAAATGAGAATATATACCAAGTTCTTATTTACAAAGAAAAAGAGCAAATAAAACACAAACGAAAATTATTTTATTTCATTAAAAATCCCTAGGCAGAGCACCAGTTTTAGAGCTGCAGCTTCAGTCTTAAACTATTCTAGAAGTTGGCCGCTTAAATGAAACTTTTCTCCTTTTCACAGCTTTTCAGCTAGAGTTCTTTGCCCTTGTCCTTACAGGTGAAATATTCAAAGGTCAGCCAGGATATTGCTGCAATGTAACTGAAGCATTTGGGGCTTAGCTAGGAGCTGATGTCTTCAGAGAATGTGGACTTCACACAGAAATAGCCTAAGACACTAACAACAGCCACAGACAACCTGGTACTTAAACCAAGCATTCTTCTCTTCCCAATGCCAGTTACATGTTCAAAATGTTCCTTGTGCTCTATGGAAGTGAAAACGAAAAGATAAAAATCACGGGCTCTGAAAACAAGGTTGCAGGACTCAATTCATAAAACTTTATGTAGGAATAGAAAATGCCTGAGAACAGAAGAAAACCCTTTCTTTTTTTTTTTTTCTATTTATTAGGGTGTCATTTTGATTACTTCCTTGGTCAGGAGAAAATGCAGTCAAAAAATAGCCTGGATGTCACTGCTGTTGGATTTTATCTTATTTTTAGGAATGAGTACTGACTTGACTGCAGTGGCCTCATACAGAGGCCAGCAATCATACCTCTAGGATGACAATTTATAGAATACATCTTATGTTCTGACTGCTCTCATTGACATGCAAAACCTGCTCCAGATTTTATCAAGACCATCACAGAACAATAATTTGTCCCTAGAGAAAGTACAGAAAAAAACCATTAGCAATATTCTCTAGCAAGAAAGTCTGTTGAGCTGTCAAGTGCCTTTCTACTTCAGTGATATTTTTGATTTTTATGGACAAACTAGTAACTCACATTGACTTGTTCTTTTTTTAACAAGTAATGATTTCTGACAGAATCCATTTTTTCAAACTCTGAAAATTCGCATGTCTACACAACATCATCTTTTATTGTCAGTGCAATCTCACATGCTGGTTATGTACATTCCTGCTACTCAGTCATTAAACCATGTTAGGACACATCAGTTTAGAAATATCCAGAAATATTTTAACCCTGCTACAAAGACCTGGGAGATGCTGGATCAGTGAATATGACACATGGCTGCTCACTTGTCAGACTCGGGTATAGCTACAGATCATATTTAAATTTCATTAAGACTTCATTCAAGTAACAAAATAGTTTATCCCTTGAATTTCTGTGGTTAATATGATAATTATTACAATTCTCCTGGTCCCCTGAGGAGCAGTTGAAATGCTGTATGAGTTTCCAGCCACAAGAACAATTAGCAGTTCATGACTGGGGAATGTGCATTGATTCCTGTTGTGTGAACAAGGTTAAAATCACCCCTGCAGCTGTAATTTAGAGCAAATAGTAATCAAATATCCAATAAATATATGAGCTGCTGACCCCTAAAATTCAGAGATTAATATAAAGGGATATACTTGAGGGCCTCATGAAAACAAAAAAAATGTTTCGAAGCAAACATGTAGGAAATGAACTAGATTTAAAAACCAAATAAAATTAAGGCTAAAAGTGGAAATTAATATTAAGATATTCTGGAAGGGATCAAGGACTAAAATTACATGACAGTGTCAGGATGATTGTGAATCACAGAGAAGACAGGCTTTGGATGACTCAATGGTAACTGGGAGCTGCAGTGTTCCTGAGGAGGGGTGGCTGCTGCAGATCCTGAACCTCTCTGTGAATCCAGAAATGGAAACCATTTGATTTCCCATGGAAACCAAATGATACACTATCAGCCACAATTCAGAAGGCAAGATGACTACTTCATTTTCACACAAAATACAAAACAAATATCTAAAATTTAGCTTTTACTTTTTTTTTTCCATGAACTGTTTGAGTTCCCAGTAAGAGACCAGTTTTCTTTTGATTCAGGAAGGAAGAAAACTGATCATTTTTGATTCTTTTCTAAAACTTAGTCAAAATATAGCCAGAGATAAAACTACAACACTTTTCTGGAATAGAAAGGAGACATTTTAGGTCAGTAACTGTAACCTCCTCTGACAACAACTTGTGGTGAGATAACTGGGAATGAAAATTTTCATGCAAGGAACTTAATCGAGATAATACATTTTAAATCTGTCAAAACAAGATGCTGTCAGCCTTCAAATCTAAGCCATTTTTTCTCTCCATATGGTTTAGTCTCTAAAGCAGCTCAAGGCACAAGTGATTTGCAGCCAAACACTGAACAAATGTAGGGACAAATGCGTTTCCCAACAGCTGTTTGTCATAGGTGAGAAGTGAAGAAAAGGCAGAGGAAAAAAACCCTGGGTGTAAAGATGACAAGGAACAGATCTTTACAAGCTGTCATTTGGTATCAATCTAAAGGAAAAAAAAAAAAAGTTTATTTTCTGATACATGGCAGCAAGGAGTTGGAGAAGAGTAGAAAAAAGAGTTAGAAAAACAGCAGTTCATTTTCCTACAATCTATAGCTTTTTCTAGTTTAATATATTGGGTCTAAGACTTTAATTTAATTTTTAGATATATTCCTTTTCTATCCAGACTAATGACCAAAACACAGTGCTGATTCTTTAGAGGCAATAGGTTACAATAGTAAAGAAAAGAAAGCTTGTAGTTTGTATCTATTGATGGTACTTGACTTCTTGACCCTGTTTTCATCCTGATGTAGTAAACAAATAGAAAATAATATAATGGAAATTCTGAAAATTTTAATTCAGAAACTTCAAAGAACTTTTTTCCCTTTTTGGATTGTATTATTAAAGCATGTTTAAAGCATATTTGATTATGCAGAACTCTGCAGAGATCTTTTTTTTTTTCTTCACAGCTAAACATTTCAGTCATTACGATCACCTAACTTGAGTTCAATACATAGAAAGAACTCATTTGAAAAAATCAAGGTTCAGTCTCAATAACTTCTTCTTGAACAAGAGAATTTAATTAGGAAAAAACCACAGTCACTTGATTTAGAACTTGTCAGCGATAGTGAATCCTCCACGTTTCATTGAGAATTGTTCTGAGAGTTAATTAAGCTCATTGTTAAAAATAGGTTTCACTTTTAATTTGTCAACTGAATAACACTCACTTGTTTTCAGTCCCTGCTTTCTTCTGTGACACTGAATGCTTCATCACCAACATTCTGCTTTTTAGAGAGACAGGACAAACAAATTGCCATCAAAATTTTCTTTGGTTAGTTAAGTAATTAGGAACCACTGAATCTCTCCCTCTTATCTTGAATCATTTAAACATGCTTTTATTGCAAAGATGAACAAACAACAACTGCAGAAGGCAACCCAGGCTAATTAACATTGTATATCAAATAGAGGGTTCCTAGAAGTAAATAGGCCTCAAGAAGTTGGAAAAAACCCCTGCATTTCTTCAATCAATGAGATTGGCATCAAAAAGTAGAGGTAGGAAAAAGCAGGAAAAAAAGGCATTTCCACTTAATTCAGAGTTGGGAGAATTGGGTAAATCTATAGATCAAAGAAAGAAAAATAACACAAAAATTAATTCTTGATTTGGAAAAGGGATAAATCAGTAAGAAGAAAAGATTAACAGGATATAGCTTGTGATTTTTCATTTGAAAGGATGTAAAGTAAGCTGGAGAGATAAGGATTATCCAAAATTTCCTCAACAGCTACTGACAAGCTATTATATTGTCTAGTGTCATGTGCTATTATGTGTGATAAGGTTGATTTGCTTGTTTGTGCTTGTAGAAAACACATTGTTGACACAGGTCTGAAAACCAGTTCTTTTCAGCAATCAAATTCTTATTTTCCTATTTAATGGAAAAGAGAAAATTTTATACATGGCTAGAAAAAAAGAAATTGGAACAGCCCCTAAGAGGACAGCATGCAATTCAAGTTTTGGGTTCTGCTGGTAGTATGTAGCAGAGGTAATAAAAAGGGTTACAAACCTCAGGGATTAGCTGAAATTACTGGCACTTATTGTGAAAAAGGCAATGCTACCTGTAATTAATAGATATCAATCTTTATGGGCATATAATCTTTGTTTTATGTTAGTATCTTTCTGAAGGAGAAATTTATAAGGGATTTTCGGTGCTTGTGAAGAAATCAGATAAAAGACAATTCAACACCAGAAATTGGTGCAATGCTATAGTTTTCCCCTCAGTGTAAAAACATTCTTATAACACAAGCAGGCAAACAAGGCAATCAAAAAACATCATCTGCATTGTTTAAGTTCATCTATTACAAAAAAACCTCTCAAGTTATCTACACTGAATTTAACACCTTAAAGAGGCAGTTAATAGCTCCAATTTAGAGATAAAAGAAACAGTCACATCATGAAGTTTCACAGACCTCTTGATAGTTACATGGGATAATTTTCAATTCCATGTCTCCTTTTGGACTTTGTATGAAAATTTGTTTTCCCAATGCTTCACCAAATGATTATGAGAAAGAGATTCTTCTTACCTTTCAAGCCTCTGGATTTTATTTTGAAATAACTACAGTTTTAGTAGGGGAAAACCTTTATTATACCTATAGCACTGTTTCCCTGGTTTAAAATGAGTAAAATGCTAGATTCCTTTGCTCAAGTAAAAGAAGACCTGTGAAAATAAAATTAAGTACCTTAACAAGATGTGAATGCAGAAAGTACTTAAGGTTCAGTCCACTTTCATTACCCATATAAATTTCAGAGGTTTTGAATATTTTTGCAAACACAGATTTTACCTAATGTAGTATATTAACAGAAAAAAAGAGTAAAATCCTTGAACATAAACTACTGCATGGTAAAAACAATGTTCTAGCAAGAGGAGTTTGAGAAAATAAAACCCTCTTTCAATGCTCTCATGACCCTTTAAATTACTGTGCAAAGAAGTTAGCTTAATTTCCCTCCACTCAATAGATGATACTAGACCAAATATGTGATACTAGACTATGAGTGTAATAAAGCATCTTATGTACATTGTAAAGATAAACTTTGATGTTCAATGAAGAATTTTGTGCTGCATGCTTCAGTGGTTGTGAGTTATTATTCCTTCATACAGCAAAGGTCACGATTCAAACACTTTTCAGCTATTTGCAATGTAAGTCTTGATTCTGTATTTCTCCAAAAACACACAAATGATGTTCAGTACTTAATACCAAAATCCCCTCTGCTGACTGACTTACTATGGCTTATGGGCAGAAAAAGCATCACATTGAAATAAAGGCCAAGTCTGGGTTAGAGTTACAGCCCATCCTGGCCTTTAACACACAGCAAACACAGCAGAAGTGCCCAAATTTCCTTTTTCCTGTGCTTGTTTGAGGCTTGCATGGGTTTTTGAACTTGGTATCAGCAATGCATTTAAAGAAATAAATATTTTTTAAACCTAAATATTATTGTAAAATGCAAGATTGTTATTAATGTTGATGACTGAAGGTATCAACCTGATCTTCAGGTAAACAAGAAGGATTTCACATAAATAATGTAAAAGCTGAAAATAAGATCCTGTATGCATCATAAAAGGCAGGGAAGAGAAAGATAAATTTTTGCTGAGACTTATATGAAGAGAGAAGTGGTACCAGTGAGATGCATTCTTTTTGCAAATACACTCAATATGCTTTATCATAACAAAACAGGCCCTGCCTAATCATTCAGGCTTTGTGACAGAAAAGTAAATCAGGGAATCCAAATTCCCTCTGGTAACTGAAAGATATCAATTTTAATGAGATTGTGAATAATTTATTATCTTTCCCATAAAAAAATATTTTGAATAATTTGTTAATCTTAGTAATAGTATGGCAAAATATCTAGGGAAGAATGAAAGCAGCAGAGTATGAAGAATATGATGTTCATTTTAATTAAATTATTCCTCCCCTTCAGAGAACAGCTTTAAAGATCCCATTTGGCAAGAAACTGAGGTGGAGCATTATTGATCCTGGTTATATCTTATAAGCAAGGAGAAATATATAATTTTGAGGTGAACATATAGATTATGGGTATACCAAATTATTTATCAAAACAATTAGCCACAGAAATAATCCCACCTCTATTCACAGCACAGCAGTTAGAATAGATGCCTGAAATACACATTTACATTCCCTGTAATCACAGTGCACGTGAGGCAGATGTTTAACTTTAAATTCTTTGCTGTCTGGGGATTGTCTTACCTACCTGAAATTCATCAGATTCAAATATGCTACTGAGCTGAGACTGAACAACCCAAATGCATCTTTCCCTATAATTAATAATCTGACTTGTGAATCCAACTGCTAGCAGCTCTTATTCCAATTAATCACAGACCCTACCACAAAACCAAACATATTCTTTTAAAAGTGTATAAACTTTATTATGGGATGTTTAGGGGAGAGAACACAGACCCTCTTAAATGTTAAATCTCATTATTCAACAGGACCTTTTCTGCTGCTTGTAAAAAATATTGGATCTGGCTATCAAATACAGTGCAAAACTAAGGCTCAGACAACACTGACTTCACCAAGAAGGAGAAAATGCACATCTGCATGCCCAGAACATTCTGACAGCTTCCCTAACCAAGTCAAGTAGTCCTGACAACTTTGAGACTAAAATAATGAATAAAAATAATGTTAAAAAAGCCACCCTCTTCTTTCCTTTCAGTTTGTTCCTGACTGCAATTCAGATTGAGATTTCACATAATTATAACTCAAAACATCTTCAGACAGCAACAGAACTATGTATCTATTGAAGTGTTGTAGAACTCTGAGTAGAGAAGGAAGACAAAAGAATTTACTGAGCTGTGGAAAATGTGTAGAAGCAAGTTAATTGTTTGGCAGGACAATTATGGAATGACCTGATTGTATAAATTTGACTTGTGAGATTGGGTTTTAGAGAAATATGAGATAAAAAAGGGGACACTCTCGTGTAACACACTTGAGTCTATGCTTCATTGCACAGAATTCCAAAAGAGATTCCAAGCACATCATGCTACTTGGAATGAGAAAAAGAGGGTCAGGACAGGGACTATCATGGATATGTAAAAAGCTTAACACTTGGGAAATAAGACCTTTAAAATCAAGCTGAAGTACACAATGTTCTGCAAGCCAAATTCTGATTAAGAAAAACCTTAATGGTTTCGTGACTTTAAAGTGTGTGTCACTATATTGAGAATTCTCTTACCACTGTGGATAAAAAATTGTTGCTTAACTACTGAATGCATACTACATATATATATATATATATGTAATATATATAATTTTACTTTCTCTTAGCTTCTGTCTTATACTTGACACCCATTCTTCACTGATCAAAAGAAAAAAAACAATCAATGAAAACATTTGACAAAAAATGTTCTAGAAAAACAGTATATGAAAAAAGAATATTAGTTCAACAGTGTAATTATCAAACACTTTTAAGGCATAAAACTTCAAAGTTGAAAGGTCAATTTCAATAATGCCTTCTAGCATTTATGTTTTAAAATAAAACCTGTGCCTTGGACAGTTACTTAATAAGATGAGTTTAAACTGGCTTCTCTCCTGGAAAGTGTACAGTAATTAAACCAAACAAGCAAAAAAAGCCAACTAGCTCTTCTTTCCCTCAAACCCTCAGACCTACTTTTGAAAAACTTAAAATTTTATCATGATCTTCCATCTCCAAATGTTCTTACAGAAAAGGTTCAATTTCTTTCCCACACATACCCCATCTCCTCATTTTAAAATGCTAAGGGAATATTTTCAAGAATTCCATAATTATTTTCAACCTCTAAAGGGAAAAGAAGTCTCTAATTTTCAAAATTTCCATACATTTTTTCTATCAATACCAATGCCAGTAGGATGGGGTGAGTTTTTTTGTTGTTTCTTTCATTTTTAGTCTTTTATCCTCTCTCAGCAAGGTTAGACAAGCATCTCCAACATACCTTCAACATTTCTCAGAACTCAACAGCTGGATAAACAAGCAAAGTAAACTTAGAAACACAAATGAAGAAATGAAGAAAAGCTACAGCAAAATCAACAATTTTAGTTCTCAGTCAGCAAAACAGCTGGTTTAGGGCAGGAGGGAAACCTGCTCCTCACTGAATGTTTGGGGTCCAGCATGGATGTGGAAGCATCTTGCACAGATGAATTAATGAGAGACAGAGATGTCATTGTTCCCAGAGCAGAGGAGAATTGGGAAAATGGAAATAAAACAGATATCCAGAAAATCAAAACTCTTAATTCCCTCAAGAAACAACTGATTGATACTGCTGGTAACTTCCCCACTGTGCATGTGCTGCTGGAAACAAAAGATTAGTGCAGATAATTTTTTATAGCCAATTTGGAGGTAGACATAGATTTACTGAGTAATTTACAGGTTGAAACAAATCTGTATCTCTGGAGTTTTCCCAGGGCTTATGGCCTAAACAGGTGAAGGCTAGAATCAAGAATCAGGAAGAGGGGAGGAATTAAGCAGTTCTGTCTTATTCAAGGGCACATTCTGACTCCATCTTGTCCATCAACAGCTGTTATCAAATAAATTACCAGTAATATTCTATTCAAAGTCAAAATTAATCATCTTTTCATTTTCTAGTTCTATTGAAATTGAAGAAGATAACTTCTTATCAAGTTATACAACAGAGCAGATATTTTTAAATAGAGAAATAGGCCAAGATAATGTGAAATAACAGCCTCCCCTGAGGTGATTTGCATAGTTTAAATGCTCTGAAGTACTGTACTCTGGATGTTCAGTAACAAATCATGGTATTCTGAAGGAAAACTACTGCATGGCCTAGCTAAAATCTGTGAGGCAATTATAACCTGAAAATCTGTTTTTCATGATAAATCCACATGGGAAGTCTTCTGCACATCTACATGAGACTATGCAAAATCTGGCTTTCTGATGCTTTTACTTCTTTTATTTGCATCCTGAATATCTTTTTTCTCTTCTTTTGCAACATCAGGAGAGCATGCTGAAATAGAGAAATCATTTCCTTACCCAGTCAAGGGAATGTGCTGTTCTATTCCTCCAACTCACAGGATTGTTTTTAAGAGAACAGTAACTGAGAATTTTTGCTTATTGTTACAGTGCTGCCTTTCACTTCCTTAACTTATTTCACTAGAATGGATTCCTGGCAAACAAATATAAAGATTTGTCTACAGCATATAATCCATAAAGAAAGTGAAATTCAAAGGTAAAAAGAGGGCATATAACAGGCCAAATAAATATATATAAAGTATGTATGGCCTGAAGAGATTGCAGAGAAGTACAAAGAAAAATCTTTAAGCTTTGTCCTTCTTTATACTAGAAGGCATGAGTGCCTTAAAACATGGCACAAACATTTCCCTACTGATTTTCCCTATGTGAGGGCAGCCTCAGGTGTGCTGTGGCTTTAGAGAGCTCTCTAAGGTTTTCCTTGCTGACAGCAGAGACAACCAGCCCAGCACTCAGGAATGCCACCAGCTTCACCTCATTGATTTTATCACACATCTCTCCAGAGACAAATGTGGCCTGGACCCCATCATTTGTGCTGTCACATCCCAGGACTGAGTAATGACACCCCATTTCTCTGTCAGCTGTAACATGAGGACACTGCTCTTTCAGAATGGATTCACAGGGGAGAGGCAAGCCAGGGTGATTCAGCAATCAGGAAAATGCCATGTGCATGGATTAGGCAGGGATCCCACACCTTCCTTTCTGCTGGAAATTTCACAAAGCAAATCTGCATCCGTACAAGCTTCCAGGTACCATGATAGTACATCAGAGAAAAATGAATGAGGGAAAATGCCAGCTGGAGGTTTAACAAGGAACAGGCATTCAGACAGACGCCCAAATAGGGCCAGGAAGGGAAATCATTGTGTCTTGCACAGACACAATGCAATAGCATCAAGAAAGCTATTTTGTGAGGAGCATAAACAGCAATTTCTTCAAAAGCACATGTAATAGTCTGAGTAGCAGTTCAGCTGTCAGTGACACAGAGTCTAACTGGGTACAGCAGAGCACCACTACTTTGGATTGATTCTACTGAGAAAAGTCATAAGGTGTGAGAAAATAGCTACGAAATAACTCAAGGATTCAGTAAAAAAGTTCTGAAGTGAAAAGCTATAAAAAAATCTATGGAAAAAACCCAAAGAATCAGAAGATGGCAACCCAGCAATATCATGGATGAACCTATCGCAAGACAAAGGCTGACCTGGCCTCAAATGACTAATGACAACCTGGGCAGTACAGATACATCCCATGTCTCACTGGGAATACTGATCATGGTAACAACTACCCTGGCAGTGTGTCAGTCCTGGTTATCTACTGTATGTATCAGACTGTAAAACAAATTTGTGTATTCTGAAATTACACAAATCCTGCTTGCAAAGTCTCTCTCTACACAGCAAAAGATGGCCACACCAAAAGTGAACCCAGGAGGAAGGAATCTCATACTCTAAGGAGGAAGACAGGTAGGTTTCTCACTCAGAGGACAATTCCAGTGAAAATGGCATTAAAATATTCTCAGGAAGCTCCTGTTTAAGTGACCACCAGCTCCATGGCACCTGCAACCACCAGGGACAATCACTAATCTACAACAGGGTACAGCCTGTCAGTAAACCTTTCTCCGACAGGTGAGGACACACGGACCATAAATTTTTACACTAGATATCCAACAGCCAGTGATTCCCCATCTAGATGCAGTCTCCAACCAGCCAGCTTCTGTTCAATACTCAGTAAAATAAGAGAACTGAAGTTAAGCCTGACTTTGTGCACAGAATTGACCCTGGAGTTAATCCTGGAGCCTCCTACAAAACCAGCCCTAACACCACCAAGGCAGCAGCATTTTGAAAAGTACTAGTAAGGTGTAAGAAAAAACTGAGATGTTAAAGGCAGCCTGATCTAGCAAACGATGCCCTTTCCCAAAAATTACAGACAGTAGATTAGAAAGAAAAGATGATCTGCAGTCCTCAGAACTGAATATACCCACAGGTGGAGGAACACTATCAGATGGAGCCACTGATGGTGGCCTTCAACAGAAACTCTGATGGAACTTATAAAGTGTAAAATTATTTCTGCTTGTTGTGAGGGACCAAACCTTGGTCACAAAATGCAGTTAAAATACAGAAGAGGAAAGCAAACTTAGTATTTTTCAACATATTTTCAAAATAGTCTGCTAGAATGAAGAACTATTTCTCACAGCTCTTTATCTTTTTTTCCTCTTCTCTGGCTCTTCATTTTGAGATAATGAAGGCATTATAAAAGAAACAGAGAGGAACTAAGGACAACCAGGACAACCAAGTATGTCAGTTTTGTTGTTTTTTCAGTCTTTGAAAGCAATAATAAGAAAAAACAGACTGTGCATGCAAAATTACTGGAAGAAAAAAGCAGATGCAAATAAGTATAGGATTCAAGAAGGAAATCTTGAAATCCAGTATTTTTAGGGAAATGGCCTGAGGATCTGAACAAAATTTATGCCATTTCTTAGGTGAAAGTAGTTTAAAAGCCAAATTATCTGTAATCACAGTGGACTGTACATGACATTAAAAGTATGCCAAAATGCTTTCTCAAAGAATGATGAATAAAATATGAAACTGTAATAGTAACATGCTTCCAAAGAGCATACACAGAATTTTAGTATCTCAAATTTGATTTCCATCAACTGGTTTTACTCTGCAGGCAGCTTTTTGGAAAATGTCTCACATTAAATACATTTATCAGATATATTTCATTTTTCCTTCCTAAGTGGTTGGAAAGTCAACAAATACATATATTTTAGACAAAACCAAAGTTAGAAGAAAAAATTAAGGCGCTCACCATGGAGTTCTCGATGGGGAAAGAGATAAACATGATACAGGTGACATGGCAGCTTAAAATACAGAAGTTTTAAAATATAAAATTTGTGCTGAAATATGGAGAGAGATATCTAAAAAAGCATGTTCAGCCAACTGCCCTGTTCACTGCTCCTGTTTGGTGCAGCACCAAGTGGTCACAACAGAGAAGCTTATTGATCACCCAGAACAGCAGCCAAGCCATAAAATGTGATGACTGGAGGTTGAATGCAAAATGAGATCAAACCTTCACTCTGAGGGCTAGGTGAAGTGACAGAGTTTGTGTCACTGGGAAGGCAGGGCAGGGAAAAAGGATACCCTGCTCTGAGTACCAATTTTACAGCAGTGTTAGTATTTTGGATTTTTTGTGAAAGGATGATGAAAAAATCTCTCCTAGATCTCAGACTATCTCAGTATCTCTGAATTTCTACCCCCAGCTTTTAGAGAGAGCGAGGGAAAAACAAGTAATTAATTAGCAACAAGCACAGTTTTTCCATAAGCATGAATTTTGCTCACAAAATGATCTAGCAGTCATATTCCAGCAAGTCTATTAAGAATATTTAGTTCCAACACATTTTCAAAGTATTGTTTCTATTTTTACAGGAAATAATGTTAAGCAGTAACACCTGCACCTAATCTGATCTTCACCTACTGATCACATCATTAAGATATTTCAGACATAAAGGAAATGAGGATGAGGAAAAAGTACAACTTTTAAAGATTGCTTCACTGCTCTTATATTTCTTATATTTGTGAAGGGATTACACTTTCAGTTTTACTGTGTACATGAACTAGATTGTTTTGGACAGTTCCTCACTGCTTCTGTGGAAAAAAAATATATATAAGAACATGGCAAAAGTCACAGTTTTTGTATTTGTCTGTGTAAAATGTGCTGGTTTTGGCTGGGATAGGGTTAATTTTCTTCTCAGTGTGGCTGGTGTGGGGCAGTGTTTTGGATTGTGCTGAACACAGTGATGATAATATAGGGATGTTTTTGTTACTGCTGAGCAGGGTTTACACAGATCCAAGGCCTTTTCTGCTTTTCCTGCTGCCACGCTGGTGAGGAGGCTGGTGTGCATGGGAGGCTGGGAGGAGACACAGCCAGGACAGGTGACCACAACTGACCAAAGGGATAGTCAAACCCTGGGACACCATGGATCAGAGTGTGAAGTGGCAGAAATAGGGAGCAAGGGGGGATGTTTGGAGTGATGGGGTTTGTCTGTCCAAGTCACTGTTAGCTGTGATGGGGTCCTGGAGATGGCAGAACTCCTGCCTGCCCTCGGGAAGCAGTGAATGAATTCCTTGGTTTCCTTTGCTTTGCTTGTGTGGCTTTTGCTTTCCATATCAAACTGTCTTTATCTCAGCCCACGAGTTTTCCACCTTCTACCCTTCCAGTTCTCTCCCTGATCCTGCTGGTGGGAGGGTGGGTGAGTGAGCGGCTGCTGGCCGGGGTGAAACCATGAGAAATGTATATATATAAAAATGACATGACATGCAGATCAATTCTTACACCTCTTGTTCTTCCAAATTCTTCTTTCTATAATCCCTAGAAATGTTTTGAGGCATAGCAAGCTTCCAGAAGGGAAAACAAAAATAGTTCCTTGCTGGGAACAGTAATGTCTGCAATATCCTTTACAAAATAAAGATCTGTCAAGTACATCTACAGGAAAATCATAGCATATGGAAATTTTTTTGAATGAAATTGTAAACAAGTGATCCTCATTTCATATTTCTAAACAAGGTCTTTAATGTGAGATAGACACTTTTTCTTCAAGAAATGGTATGGCTTTTTCTGATATCTATATTAACATAAAACAGATGCTCACACATTTGTGGGGGATATGAGCAAAGAAAATTAATTTCTTTTGTAAACAATTGAAGATATGAATAATTTACCTGTGTGTTCTGAAATTAGAAAGCATACGTGAGAAGTAAAGAATAGAAATAATTACTAGGAAAGATATTTAAAATAGCTATAGAAATCTACTTATCTTTTGTACTTCAGCAATGAGTAATTTTACATCATTGAAGTATGCAATTGCTGTTATAATCCAAGCCTTATAATTACACCAGATAAATCAAATAAATCAATTATCATATCCAAGTCAAAAATAAATTTTGGTACAATTACAGCACTAAAGGCAATTTGTTCCTTTCGTATCTCAGATCATATATGACCAGAAGTGACACTTAAAATTTCATTCAGGATAATGAACAAATAATTTAATTCTTTCCAGACAGGTTTTTAATTGAAAAGTACTGGTTTCTGTATTTTCCCATGAAAATTTTCCCAGAAACTACATACCAGAATTATCTTTAAAAACCCCAGACAAGCAACAAACAAAAAAAACCAAAAAACGATACACAACCCCCCTGAACAAAACAAAAATGAGTTAAAGTGACTGAAAAGGCTGAAGAGAAATATAAGTGAATTTAGACTTAAATAATTTTCTTTTTTGTTTTCTGCTAATTTGGTAAATATTTAGAGCAGTCACAATTGTCCAACTATGATTTTTGGAATTTCTTTCCTCTTCTTTTCCTTAACTGATCCTTCAAACTACAAAAATTTTATTTTCAAAATAATTTTCTTAGAAATGATGTGTTTTTCCACTCTGGTACTTCATGTTTTAGGAAACTGTGACTTGTTGCAGATCAAGTTGATAAAATAAGTAAAAATAATAGTTTAAATATATATTAAGGGTTAAGAAGCTCCATACCTTGTGGTTGTTTAACCAGAAGATGAAAAACAGATTCCTCACAGGTGGCCTGGGACAGGACAGATGCACTCAGATGCTCATTCAACAACCCCTGATCTAAAAGAAAATTAAAAGATTATTTGTGGAAACCCATTCGGAATTCAAAATTGATGGAACAATTTCCCCAATAAAACAGCTTCACAGACAGGTTTTATAAAATACATCCTTGAATGGGAGGACATGACCCCTTTTTTCTGCTCTGCTTAAAGTTTCTCTCAGTATTTTCCTCATTGTGAAGTATAGATCCAATATGGATATCTTTTTAAATAGAATTAAAATGAAATAAAACAGCATTAACAAACACAAAGTTAAAAATGTTTTCAGTTAAATAATAATCAGAGATTACAAAATAAACCGTTTTCTAAATTAAAAAATAAAGTAGCAATGAAAGGCAATGGTGACATGAAATATAAGAGACACAAGTTCAGGACCAGCAGTGCAGATACAGCTGCAGACAAGAATTCCTTTACTGATGGCAAGTTACTGGATCCCTTCATAAAGACACAGGATTTAGGCTATTTAGATGGTTTCTCTGATCAATGACAATGCTGAGATAAAATGAGATAGGAAAAACTAGTTTGAAGTCCAATTTTATAAACAGGTTTTGGAACCAAAGGCAATTCCTTGCAGGAAATATGTCTAGCAGCTAACTCCAAGAACCTGAGACCAACAGATTGACCATATCTGTATAACATGTCATATTAAAGTGTGGTAAAACTAAATTATGAACTTCTGAAAGGAAAATGGGATACACAGGACTCATCCAACAGCCAGGGAAGACTGCTGGGGTTATGGAACAAAGTTAAGATAGCTTTAAGAAACAAAATAATAATCAAAGACATTCAGGAAGGCAGAGAACAGCTCTCTTGGCACTATAATTCTTGGCTCTTGGAGGAAGAGAAACAACCCCAAAATTATTTCATCTCAAGAACAAGGTTTCAGGTTTCAGAAACCAGCTTAGAGGTTCAAAGTAAGATTTGCAAACCATGAGGAAATAAAAAATAATTGAAAGGCCCTTGCCAAATATTAAATGATGGGTGCAGAAGAAAAGCCAACACACTCATTTTAATACAGCAATAAAACAACTGTATCATCTTCTTTCCTGACCTGAGAGACTGCAGTGGCAAAAACATGGCTATAGAGAAATCTTCCTCTCTAATGCTTATTATTCTGTAAGAATTATTTTCTATCTTTTTTTTTCAGGATGTTAATAAGCTGAATACTTTAAATTTCCCCTACAAGATTTTTGCAAGCTTTAAAAGACACGGGTTTTTTTTTATTTTATATCCTTCTACACATTCAGCTAAAAAGTAATTTTCACACAATTAGCTAACTAATCTCAAGATCTTTTTTTATCTGAAACATATAGTTTCACTGTATGAAATTAAAAGCACTAGGTTATTCTTCATGATGCTTCAAAACTGCATTTATCAGTTCAGAGCTGCGTTTATACATTGCACGTTATCTTTTTTAATTGGAAGCTAAAATAATGATTTTAATTATGTCAGAACCAGCACAAAGTGATGTTAGCACTTGTATTCTAAATTGACTAGATGACTAAAAATATTATTTCTTCACACCTTTAGTATTTCACTCTACCATTGATATATATATATATGCAATAATACTTAGTCTAATATATTTTGTCTGAAGGAAAAATGACCAAGTAGCCTACTTGTCTTTGAGTACTTAGTTCAATTGCATAAAGGCTCAGAAAGTAGTCTGAAAATATTTTGCAAATACATTTAAAAAGTTGCAATTCCAGTTTGGAAATCTTTAAATGGGAAATGACACAGCCAACTCACTGTGAATGCAGCCTTATCTTGGACATAGGAAAAGTTTTAATATGCAATCTTATACACTGCCACAGATATCAGTTTTACTACTACAGGTAGCACTAGATTCCAGAGGAACCAATTCACCTCCCTTATCCAATTCCTAATTACTGCTGTAGCTTTAATATTTTCTTTGAGCACAGCCCTTCAAACTCTGAAATTAATACCCTCTATAAAAGCTGTTGCAATTTTTTTCTTGAACTATACATTGTGACCACTGAAAATATGAAATAAATTGTCCACACTGACTGAAATAAAGCATTAAGGTATTAACAAATACTTAGGGATAATTCTCATACAGGTTAGCTCTATGGGCTCTGGTTAACACTGGAGATTTTTGTAGTTTCAATTATTTATATTGTTTTTTTTTGCTTCCAAAAAAACTTTTAGTAGAAAAACTAGACAGTGGTATTTAGAGAAAAGCAGTATCATTCAACCTGAAAGAGCTGAACTAGTGCAGGTTGCTAAACCATCTGTGACAAGAGTTTGCATACTCTGTGGTTCTGGTCACTGGCTCATTTTGGGGAAAATCACCTGCTGTTAAATAAACATTACTTACATGACTACTCTTAATGTAGCTGTGAATGCCAATGTGAAATAGAGCTGCACACTTAAGCATTGAAGGGTCTAAATCCTGGGAAGAAAACTTATTGGTATTACATTCAATAAGAAAACACCTAGTTTAAAGAGGTCCACAGTGGTAGTATTAGTAGTTTTACTCGCTCTGTAATTATCCCAAGTAGAGGACTGTTTGTGCTACAACAGCAGTCAAAATTCACAGAAAGAAACATTTCTGAGGAATAATGCTCTTGGGTTTGACAAAGCCTCAGAAATGCAAATGAAAGCTTCAGAAATGGTCCAGATAGGACAATTCCCAATTAATGTCTATTTTAATTACTGAACTCTGCAGTTCTAAATATAATTTCACATCTATATAGGGCAGAAACTGCCTGTGGAATGTTACTTGAAAATAAGAGCGATAACTTGTGCAATTTTCTTTAAAGCATGAAGTAAATCTATAAATGTTGATGCTTATTGCTGTTACACCTTAATCAAGATGCTCTATTTTCAATGTTGACACACTGAATTCTCATAAGGAGGGGCACATGGTCTAAAAGACAATTTCTAAAGATCACAACCAGTCAGGAATGTCACTGATTTCTGAGTTGCTGCCTTCTGTTGATTTCCCCATTGCACCCCCTTTCTGGCCTCCACTAACACCAGCAGTAAGCCTGACATAGTTCTCAGGATATGTAAGGGCCAGGAATGCTAAACCGAACTCGTGCATCCAAAATTTTGCTTATAAGACTAGATTTCTCTTCCTCTAGAAAGAAGGAAATAAGAATTCTGGTTAAGTATTCCTACACAAAGCAAATCATAGAATGAACAATATCTAAATACATCTTGAGTGCATAAATCAACTACCTTGTTGTAATTAAAACAAAGCAAACTTTATGTACAGGTCACCAAGAGCAACTGCATTAGAAGATTAACATTACAATAATCTGATTTAAAAATTCAAGACAGACTTTAAAGGACAGGTATAATTATCCTTTCATAAAGACTGTAGTATATAATTTATTTTTTCAAAGACAACCTTTTGTAATTCCAAAGATCACAGAAACATTAGATCATCATGATGTCAGGTCAATTGATGTATAAAGAAAAATGAAGACTGAAAACTTCTGATGCATAATAACAAACATTAGTCCTTCACTGTCTAAGCCAGATACTTCTGTCTCTGTCACTATTTCTGAAAAACTCCCTGCGACAAGTTCATGCTCCCAGCTAGAAAGATGACTGTTATCACCAAAACAATTAAACAATGTACTTTCTCTTGTTTCTCAGAATGTCACAATCTACTAGGTTTTAGTTGCAATATTTAAGCTCTATAAATAATTTTTCTGATTAAGTTGCATCACAGGTAAGTTTATTATTCTTCTCCACTATTTTGTGAACAGCACACTGGATTAGCATTCTTACAAATTATACCTCAAAGTAATGGAATACTAAACTGAGCTGTCTGGCACTAGATTTATTCTCAGTAAGACAAGTAGTTTGCATCTCTGAATTGCTCTTCTTTTTCTACAAATCAGAATCCCAGCTTGCACTTTCCACTAGAATAATGCATCCTGCAATTATGAGATGCAACAGGAATCTTTATACCACACTCCTACACTTCAAAAGTTCATATAATCAGTTATTTCCTGGTCAAATAGGGTGGATTACACAGCACTTGTAATTCACTCAGTGTGGGCTAAGATAAGCACACAGGGTAGATGGAGTGAGGGAAAACTACAGAGGGTTAACATTTTAGCATGAAAATTGCATTACTAATAATGTAAAAGTTCACTTTGTCTTCAGCTGTTCCAGGAATGATGTGCTGATGAACAAAGCAATTCAAAACTGAAGTACACCAACAATTTATCAAGGTACCTCTGCACTGAAGCTCTACCATCCATCATGTCAGTTCCCATCCCTAATTTACATTGCAATCTCTATCATCATCCACGTCTTTAATAAAGGTCCTGAATAACACAGGCCCCAAGGCTGACCCCTGGGGTGCAATGATCACTAACAGCCAGCAGCTGAATGCCAAGATGTTGATCACCATCATCTGAGACCAACAGTTCAGCCAAGCTTCCAATCCACCCAGCAGTCTGTTCATCAGACCTAGACTTCCTTAGCTTCCAAACAAGAATGTTACAGGACACAATGACAAAGTCTTACTAAATCATAGTATATTACATTCACTGCTCCTTCTTTATTTGCATAATCACTCATTTCCATACAGAAGGCAACCACATTTGTCAATCATGATTTGCACTTAAGAAATCCATTTGACTACTCCTGATTACCTTCTCGACCTTCATGGGCTTGGACATGGACTGCAAGAGAACATGAAAATCATGGGCTACATGCACTGCAAAAGCAGTGTCCAATGACCCCACCACGGGCTCAGGTGAGGCTGATCATCCCACTGCTCCACCAGTCTTCCTTCTATCACTTTTCAAAGGAAGAAACAACAAAGCCTTTTCCCAGTCAGCAGAAAAATCTCCTGATCAACATGAACTTTCATAAAAAACAACAGTCTCACAATCATATTGGCCAAATATTTTATTACATTGTGAATTTCACCTGGATTTGTGGATCTGAATACCTCCAGCTGGTCTAAATCCACAGCCTGTCACTCCCTGCAGGCTGCCCATTTCCCTCTCCCAACAGGAAGGTCACCTACCACAGCATTCATCCAGCTGGTGAGGCTCCTGCCATTCACACTGCAGTGCCAGGGAGATGCCCCTACAATTCCTGACTGCCAAGACCAGAGCTGCAGCTTCCACCCTCCCAGCCTCCATCTGGATTACACAAGCAATGGCTGCACAATCAGAATGAGTGACCAAAAACAGCTCCTGGGGTGTGCAGTCAACATTTACCTTCCTTTTTAACTGTGAGAAGCACTTTGGAGCCTTGTGTACATGCACTGAATGCCACCTGCTGCAGCAGCTGCCCTGTCTCCATGTGCAGAGCCAGTGTGCAGTGCTCCTTGTCACCTAAGGACACTCAGATGCCAGATAAGTAGGAAGCTGGACAAGATTCTGTTTCTCAATTCCAGGCTCCCCCCTTCTCTGCCAGCTATCCTGCTCAGCACCTGAACTCTGGTAAAGTCCCCAAGATCCTGGCCATGATTCCCTTGGCCTGTAAGCACTGAATATTTTGCATGCTGCTGCTTCTTTCAATGTTTTCCAGAAGAGAACTTCAACTCAAATTCACAAGAGATCTGGTCACTTACAAATGGTACTCTCTTTTGTGACAGTCATAAATGGAAATATTTCAGCAGTTAAACAGGGGAAACTGCACTGAAGTCTGACGAAAAATCCTGGTCAGCAAAAGTACAGAGTGTTCAGTCATGAGACCAAGATGCTCCTGACCTCTTAGGAAAACATATTTCCAAGATCCCTCATATATGAACTGTGTATGTGGACAAAGCTGTATTTCTTTATTTCTAATTCATATTCAGAAAGTAGGATTAAAAAGTGTGAGTTTAATGCAGCAAAAAACACGAATCTACAGTTTTTTAAAATCACATTTCTTCACTTATTCTGTGTGTCTCAAACCCTGAATCACAGCATGAGTGTGTAAACATGGCTTAAAACTTACCTTTGAACAGGCTTGATTTGCCTATTCTCTTATGGTTTGGTTGCTATTTGTCTTACATTTATTTATTTATGAAAATAAAACTGGAAGGTTTATCTACAATTTTTGTTATTTGTAGATGTCAGGACATGCTTTGGCACCTGTTTTCTGATGCTACCTACATGTTATGTTCGAGTAGGCAGAGATTCAGTGAACCTTTTAAAGCCTTCTGATACACTTGAAGTGAAATTTCCTCTTTGACTGAGTAAATTTCAGTCATCAATGAGAATGTGGGATTTAGAACCTGAGTTCCTACAGCATTTGTGAAATCACAGTGTGGACAGTCATTAATAAATCTCTGGTAATTCTGGATCTCATGTTATCATTTAAAGCATGTTTGAAAATATAGATGAAACACACTTGCTTGGAAGATCATCAGAAAAAACCACAAAAAATATCAAAGAAAACTTTAAACATGTTTTGCCCTTGCTCTCTTACTAACTCCTTCAGTTATCCAGAATTTGACCATGCAATATAAAATATTTAAAGTTAATTGAGGAACAAAAGCCAAGCATTAGTTATGTGGCTTAGGCACAGCTACCAAAACACATCCCAGAGTCTCCTGTTGCCAAAGTGCTGCAGTGCAGAACACCCAGCCAGCAGCTGCACATCCACATGAGGCTGTTACAGGTTTGTGTCCTTCCCTATCTCCCACAGCACACTCTACAGAGTTTTCAGGGTGGATGTGGACAATACATTAAAGTCTATTGCTAAAAAATAAAATTAGTAAAATTTAATCGCATCCCTTTCACGGAACCCAAGGAGTTTAAATTTCTTATTTCTTCTCCCTTAAAAAAAAAATTCCAAATCCCTGTACCTGCCAGCACAATATCTACCACCACATTCTCAGCAGTGGGATTTCTGAAGGATATGATGGCAGAGGAATACTCTCCAATGCAGGCACTGGTGGTGGTGGTTTCCATGCGCTCAGGAGGAACTCCAGACCCCGTCAGGTGAAATATCCTCTCTCCAAACTGTGAATGGAATGTGCCATTGTTTATTATTTCATGAGTCAGAGCTGAATGTTTTCAAGTATTTTGTCTACTTCCTTCCACTGTTCTTTGTCTCTGCTATAAGTGAACCTAAATTTTTGTTTTCTTTTTTCTTTCTTCAAGCTGTTGTTACTCTAAGTACTGCTATCTGGAAATCAATACTTTTATTCTGGGACACGTTCATATCTCCTTTCTGTGTTTAATTTCTGTACTACTTCAAGCACACAGTATTTAACTTCCATCCAGCTGCTGAGAGCTTTCAGTGTAGGGAATGGAAAGATGTAGGTAGCTGCAAAAGCAGAATTCAAAGGACATATATTAAAACCTGAAAGCAGATAAAGTGAGAAGTTCTCTCTAGAAGACAAAGGAAGAAAGAAAATAATTCTTTGATGGGACAGCAGTAGAATCACACAACAAGCTAAAAGTGTTACTCCAAAGATAAAAATGAACATTAACCTTTAGACACACAAAAATCAGGGATATTGGAAAGAAATTGTAGATCTAAAATTTCTTTGGACCATCAGGTTTCAGAGAAGGCCATTGTGTCCTCTTGAACTGACCTTCGATATATACTATTCATATTAGAATTGCTGTCTCCTTGTTTTTATCCTTACTAAATATTTAAGAGATATTCTGAAAATAAATGCTGTGCCAACACCACCTGCAAATAACCTGTCTTTTCAACATACTTTTTCAAGACAAAAAATTGCCACATGACTTCCTTCAGTATTTGTTTTCTTCATATAAAAGAATATTTGCTTTTTAGTATTGCTTAAAACACTACTGAAAACTGCTGGTAGCACTCAACTGGAATAACTCACAGGTCAGCAGTGTTTTAGGATATCTGAAACTCAAAAAAAAAAAAACAGAGAGGAAATTGCACAGAAAGCAAAGGCTTCATTTAACCATATCTTGCATGATGAAATATTACCATTTATGTTGTAGTATCAGTTTTTCTTTTTTATTTCAGCTGTAATTTCATAACACTTAGTAGGTCATGTTGATGACTCATGTCTCTTTATTTACTAGTTTCTCATTCAACTTCAGGAAAATTCACAGAAAAAAAAGAAGTCAACAATTCTAGGGTGTTCAAAGTAAAAAACATTTTCAGATAAAATGAAAGGAAGAATTCACTTTATCAAGTGTGTGATCTTCTAAAATTCAGATTGGATAAAAAAATGAAACAATTTCATTTTGGTGAGGTTGGGAAAAACACCAAGAAATTTAATTTCAGAGGTGACACTCCTAAGAAGTGCCAGTCTTCAAGCGTTAAAACTAGCAGAACTCACTACTGAGCAAACTGAAATTATTCATTACCTGTTCTAGCTCCTAGGCCATTATGCCACATTTTAATACCGTAAACAGAACAATTTCTGTGTAAAACTAAGGATAAAACAAATTATAAGTTTTTAACATTACGTTTACTCTTTCATTATGCATCCAGTCACTAAACTTGATCTTGACCTGCAGGCTGAATCTTTTACTTCCTTGCCTATCATAAATAGTACCTAATCTGAATCCCAAGTGTTGTGGGACAAGCACATTATCATACCTGTGGGCATTTGAAGGTTATTGTTGCCTTGTGATTGCGCCTTCCAAGGGCAGAGGGACAGAATCTCACAGGCAGCTGACTGGTGGAATGAGGAGGAATAGCCAGCTGTACAAACACAAGAAAGAAGCAAAAGAAAGAAGGGGTAAGGGAGAGGAAATCAATTTTTTTGAGTCTCTGTTTTGTGCTTTGTACCAACAGTGCTGATGTGTATGTGATTAATGTGTTCCACACATTTCCCCCTCTCAGCCAGCGAGTTACTGCAGCAAACAATGCCAGGGGCAGTCCCTGCACATCCTCTGCCCTGCAGCCCCAGGGCTGGGGCTACAACTGCTCCAGGGACACGGGCAGCAGCTCTCAAACACCATTCCAACAGCACTGTGGTGTGATGGCACTGAAGGGTTATCACAGTGACCCCCACGGACACAAACTGCCTCAGAAAGGAAATACATGCCAGGTTTTAATAAACCAGTGCTTTGTCTCTCGTCTGCTTACCTTTAGCAAAACCAACACTAAATAATGTTGCAGGTTTTCTCTTCACCTCAAATATTCTACTTGAGACTCAATTGCA
This sequence comes from Chlorospingus semifuscus, assembly GCA_035048045.1. Lineage (NCBI taxonomy): Eukaryota > Metazoa > Chordata > Aves > Passeriformes > Passerellidae > Chlorospingus > Chlorospingus semifuscus. Next base: position 106,777,032 of record JAWWMS010000001.1, read on the forward strand.
TAGGCAAAAGCAAAGTAGCTGACTACAATCAATTAATCTGTTTTCAAGAAGCAGATAAGCAGTAAATTAATTGAATTATGAAGAATAAAAATGCCAATGCTTTTGAAGTGTGATCAGCCAGAATCACTGAATACACAATTACAACTATTTCTTTAAAAAAAAACAGGTATTAGTTTTTTATTATATATGTATAAATAACATTTGCACGTAAGAAGAGATAAAAAGGTAATTGATATCATGAGCAGTTAACCTGTGTTTCATAAAATGAATGTAATTTGCAATAAATGAAAGTCAAAGCAACACCCTACAACAGCTGGAACTGACAAAACATAAACAAAACTGCAAACTCCTGATGCTCAGCATGACTCAAATAAAAGCTCCAGCAGAAGGCACTGTTCAAGCCTGTGACATTTTTTAAGCTCCATGGCCTTCATTTGCCCGACCCCAGGTGGGCCTTCCAGTCACTTGGCCAATCAGGGTCCAATTAGCACGGCCCCAGTGTGTGATTGATGGGTAACTCCGCCAATCAGAGGCTGGGTGAGCACCACACCAGACTGTGATTGATTGATTGATTGATTGATTGATTGATTGATTGATTGATTGCTCAGCCAGGCTGGGGGGTCTGGGGTCACTGTCCCCCCACAAAGCAAGGCCTGGCCCATCCCCAGCCCCCCCACAGGGGCACTGTCCTGGGACATTGATCTCATCCAGTCTCTGTTGGGATGGATGAATCCCATCCATCATCCAACTCTTTGCTGCTCTTTCTCACTGCCCTGAGGCTTTTCCTGCCATCCCAGAGCTGGGCCCAGGCAGGAGCCACGCTGTTCCTGGTCCTGCCAGTCATTCCCTGGGTGTATTTATAGAGAGTTTCCTGGAATAAAACACCCATCCTTCCAAACACTGTTAAAATGATAACATATAAAAGTAAATCTTCTATGGAAAGGCCTTCAGGGTGCACCATATGGCAACATGCACAAATAATACAGTAGTTCTACAATTTTATAAGGTTATTTGATTAGTATAGCCATCAAATATTGTCCAACTAGAAGAGCAGTTGGTTAGGTAATTTTACCCCAGGTACTGCCCCATTGGAATTAGTCCAGGGGCTTCTTTGACCCATTTCTTGTGTCTTCTCAGATTCTGGTTGGAAAACAAAATGTCTTTGTCATAGGTTCTCTTCTTGAAAATAAGACTAAACAGTATTTCAGGAATGTGTTAGAAGGTTAGTTTATTGTTCTAAAATGTAGGGATAAAAGGGTGGAAAAAGTACTAGAAGCTACAAGCATGTATTAGCAGTCTCCAAAGCCACAAATATAGGAAAATATATAAAAAGCTAAAAATCTTTAGTCATCAGTACCAGCTCAATGAGGGACAGGGATGTTGGTATGCCTTGAACCACAGATATTCCTACTGATGGCAGTGGGAGGTAAGTTGTGCAGAAGAGAGGACAGAGCTCAGGAGTGCTCAAGAAACACATCAAACTTAAAATGTTATTTTCTTTTTTGGGAGAGAAAGTTTTTAAGTAATTCATCAGACTACTACCATAACAGTTAATTAAACTTTCATTTGCAGTCCAGTTCCCACCTACTAGTCAGACCCATTTATCAAATGAAGACCTACAAATGGAGAAAAAACCTCAGTAGAAAACATCCGCCCCCAAATACTTTTTATTAAAATGAAAAACTAGGTAAAGACAGGATGGCAGAGACTATGACTACATCATTAAATTAACACTAAGATTTTTAAATATTGAGTAATTTCAGTATAAGACATTCACATTACTTAGAATAATAACTCTTCCACAGAGATGCAGACAGACAGGAGTTAGATTTCCAATAAATATTACTAGGCATATTATCATTACTCAGAAAAACCACTGCCACAATGAATCAAAATAATCAACATGGAGCTATGATAATCCAGCAGACTGCCTGCTCTGAAAGCAGAAAGGATTTTTAATTTTTACACTATAGATTTGGTTTTAAAATTTCATTTTAAATTTTACAGTTTGTTGTTCTGTGAATCCAAAAAGTAATTTGTTTTGAGATAAGCTAGGCAAAAAAACCCTATGTACTTTCTACTGAAATCCAAAAAACATAAATTGCTTCTAAAACTAGAATTGAAAATAATGCAAAAAAATATAATTTTTTGTCAATTAAATGTGCTGATGCTAACAGATCTCCTGTCTTTCATTTTGTTTACATAAACAAATGCCTTCCACAATAGTCATGTGAAAAGGAACTGTTATCATTGCTCTTCATGAGATCTCAGATATAACAGTTCCAATATAGAAACTGAGTCTGGAGTTAACTACAAATACATTATTTCTGTTACAAAATGAAGAAAGGAGTGGAAATTTTTATTAAATCTAAAAGCTTGTTCTCTACTCTGTACAAAACAATACTCATGGTCATTAAGAAAATCCTTAAAGCTTGCACACAGAGATTGCACTCCTCTCTGCCAGCCCTTTCCTATTAAGTTATTTGTCCTCAATAAAAGCTGTGTTTCAAAGCCAATCAGGAAAGAACTCAGCTTAATGGAAAAGGTTTAGGCTACTTTAAACCAGGAGAAGAGCAAATTGAAGAGTTACAGTGAAAGCATGTTTCTTTTAGGCCATGGAGATGATCCTGTTTGTAAGACTTTTTTGTACATAGTAAATATATGTGTATGTCAATATAATACACAAATATGTGAAATATATCAATGTATTTATATTAAAAAAAAAACAGTAAATTGGGGGACACATTATTGATGATTGAAAATTTTCAGCTGTTAAATGCTGAACATGAATCCCTTTCTGCTAAAGACAAAGAAAGCTGCAGTCAGGACAGAAACACCAAACTCAACATCCCAATGACCTTTTTCCCAGACACTCCTAATACCCAATATTCTAATGAAAAAAAAGTTGGAATTTTACAGTAAACTTATGAGAATTCACTTTCATTCTGGTTTTAGATAATTTGGCAGCATTTCTAAAGTTACTAAGTTAGTTAAAGGTTTACAAAAAGGGAAACAAAAATTAAACATAGCTTGTTAAAAAAAAAATCCCAATCCCATTAAAGGGAATCCTTGAAAGCTTTTATCAAATTACTGAAAGAAATCCAAGATGTTATATTCCATTTAAACTGACTTAGGCTACAATTGCAAAGCCACCAGTAAGGTATGCAGTCTTTTCTCATTTTTATCAGTTTACAAAGGGTAACAGAGCTGCTTCTAATTGACATGAAGCTGACGAAGGATTTAAAGTCTCTGAATTTCATTTAGACTTCATTATGCACACTGAAGTTCAGGAATACTTGAGCCCAATCCAACTGGACCTCAGGAAAGCATGTTATTAATGATGTCCATACTTGAAGTTGAATCAGCTCTGTAGAAAATAATCCTTTGTGATATTTCAGTAATGCCCTTTGTTCCAAACTGAAACTGGAACAAACAAACTGCCACACACATGGAAGTAATAATAATACTGGATTTTTTTAAAGTTCTGAAATATTAGTCAAAATTTTGATTAATTTTAGGCAAATACCTTAAGAGAAGAAAAAAATTCTTTGATACCACTGTTTTATCTGATTTATCTAACATAACTCAGGGACTGAAGAAACCAATTTGAGACATTTTCTGATCAACAGCCCAGTACATTCAAAAGTCCTACATCTTAGATGACATAAAAACAAATATGGAAATTTACATGAAATATCAAAGTTATTGACCTGACTTTACTAACTGTCTTCAAATATAATGTATCTTCATTGCCCAATCCCATCTTCGATCTATTGTTAAAATAATTTGCTCTTTTATCTGAGGGTTGCACAAATCGTAATCTTTCTGCTGACAAGAAAGTATTATCTGCTTTAAAGAGAACAGAAACTTGAATGATTGAGATGGGAAACTTTTTCCACACATAACAAAGGCTTTGAAATGGGTATTAATATAAACCAATACCTGAAACACTGAGCATGGTTTATAAGCAGTAATCTTCTGGAATTTGAATGCAGTGTTGTGTGGAGGTGCTAAGCCTAGGATGCAAAATATTCAGGAGAAGTAAGAACATGTGGAGTGCTGTGTCCAGTTTTGGGCTCCCCAGTCCAAGAAAGACAAGGAATTACTGGAGAGGGTCCAGCAGAGCCCACAAAAGTGACTGGAGGCCTGGAGCATCTCTAATGAGGAGAGACAACTGAGAGGGGACCTCATCAGTGTGTACAATTATCTTAAGGGCAAATGCCAAACTCCTTCCAGTGTTGCCCAGTGACAGGAAGTTCCACCTCAATATAGAGAAAAATTTCTTTTCTGTGAGGGTGACCGAGCACTGGAACAGGCTGCCCAGAGAAGCTGTGGAGTCTCCAGCTCTGGAGATATTCAAAACCTGCCTGGAGGTGATCCTGTGCAACCTCCTCTGCCTGAACCTGCTTCACCAAGGGTGTTGGATTAGATGGTCTCCAGCCCAATCATTCTGTGACTCTGTGATAAAGGCCACCCTCTGACTTTGTCACCAAAACTGAAGGAAATTAAATAACCTCTCCAAACATGGGTCTGTAATGAAAGAAACAGGTTCAAAAAGGGACAGCTACATGAAGTAAATATTTAGTAGTTGCATTTAGCAAACAAAGCCTCCTGTAACTGGAAGAACTACTGCAATTAACTAGGAACATTTCAGAATTCAATCCATAATGATATACAGGACTGAGGATTATAATAAAAAGGAGAGAGAAAATTACTGCATTTAGTGTTGAATGTGTCTTTCCCGACACAATGTAATGTAGCTATTGTTGATGTGTGAGTCTCTGATGATAAATTATGGGAGCAGAGATATTTTTTTTCTTGTTAATTTCCTGCACAAGGCAATATGCAATCTGCAGCAGCCAAAAGTCACTATAGTTAAATCCAACCCATTTCTGTGGCAATGACCCAAACATAATACACCTACAATACTCCCAGACAATTAATATAGTTTGCATCCATTTTGTTTCTAAGCCCCTATTCAAATACCAATTCATTAAATAATTAGTAATAGCACTTGTTAGGGTTTACCACAGTGTATAAAGATGTGTTATTGTGCATGACAGAAACGACAGACTAGAAAAAACTTAATGTTTTATACTTTTAATTTAATGGAATCCTACATAGCAATATTTAGGGAAGCTGAATAGATAAGTTTGATCTCCTTTAGCTGTTACCATCAGAACCCCTTTTAGGAACATTTGGTCTGGCTGTACTGCTACATTTGAGGCTGAAAGCTGTTCAGTTTCTGAAAACTGAACCTATAATGACTATGTATCATTCCTCTATTTTCCCCATATGGTCCTTTGTATCTTCTTAGTTATATTTTATTGCAATATTCCTCTGCTGCCTCTTAAACCATTTTGCAGGAATAGAATCATAAGTTGTAGAATAGTTTGCTTTGGAAGGGACCAACCAACTTTGGTATCTTCCCTGGATTACCTTCTTCATATCTAGAAAAGGCACCATTATTTCACTATTTATTTCCTGTCCTGCACCATTTCTCTCTTTTATTTTTCTTTTTTTTTTTTCTTTTTTTTTTTCTTTTTTGTTTTTGTGGTAAAGGTTCTGAATTCAAATCCTAGAAGGCTGTGATGGAGGCACTCAATGCCACTCATTCAGATGCAGAGTTTACATGCATCTGCCCTCCCCTTTTCTCATCTCCCCATCATGAAAATGTCACATGTTTCATAGAATCACTTTAATAATACCCAAAGAATTGCTCATGGGGCCTGTACTATTAACTAGTATTCAGTGGTCAATAAGAAATATTTTTCTGAACCCTGACCACCTAGAACTCTAGCAAATCTCAATGAACATGCAAAAGCTAAACAAATCTACACCATTGTTATTCCTAGAAAGGACATAAATGTTAGGCAGCAAGATAGAAGGGCTTCTGTGATGGAGGAGGAAAAAGTGGAGTACATGACAATGAGAGGGTTAAGAGAAATCACTCTCAAGGTAACTGAATTTGGAGAATAAAACAATTCTAGGTATTTGCTTGAAGCTTCTTTGCAGCTATATTGATCAAATTATTATTCATATTCCTTGCAAGTTGTTTATAATATTAGATATTCTTATATTCTTCCATTAATAGTTTATCGACTAATCCTAAATATTTACCTAGTTATTCTGTTGATTATTAGATACTTATGAATCTTCTACCCAGCTGCTTTGTTTACAACTTCTCCTTCTAATATCTCCTGAATTATTTACAACCTACGCTGCAGTCCTGCTCAAAACCATTCCAGGAAAGAAAAAAACATCTGAACTTCAGCTTGAGTTGCTTTTCAAGTTTAATTGTTTTCTTCCTCAGGCTATAAAACCTCTAAAATATGTACTTAAAATGCCTAAAAGAGTGTATATTCTGAACACACAGTACAATACATAATTCAATTTGTTTTAAAAAGAAGGCTCTCTTCTATCCTTTTTGTGAAAACACAGAAATCTTACTTACAAGTTGTGTCGGGTCAGTCTCAACTGCAAAATGGCAGGGGTCGCTGTTAACCACTTGTAGCACCAGAGTGTCATTAGTAGGATTAGTAAGAGGTAGGTGTGTAAGAGTCCATCTGGAAAAAAATCATATACACAATGATGATTTATTACAAAGCTCCTTCCATTATATGTCATTATGCATAAGGGTTTTTTATTTCCTGAAAAGTTCTGGATTTTTTTTTTATTTTAAACATAATAATTAAGTTTTATTGCACTGGCATTTCCCCACTAGTGTGGAAACTTATTTAGTAACTTAAATTATTATTAATAATTATTATTGATAACAATAAATCCTTAATTCATTCAATGTTTCATTTTGTTCATTTTTTGTGGTTTTTATTACAGCATAATCATAGAATCATTATGTGCCATATGTAGATTATATTTTCTAATGAGAATAGTGACCCTCTCAGAACAAAGATTGGATAATTTCAATATGGAGAAAATTTTAAAAATAATTCATAAGACTCCCAAAATTTCTTCTATTCTGGTCAAAATGTCACATTTTTTGTTTTCAGCGAAGCTATATAGCCATAAATCACATTCTTGTTGTAATACCAAGGGGCACAGAGAAGAGGTTCAAGGTGAATAAGTGAAAACAGTAAATAAGAAAAGTTTGAAAAATGAGATACATATATTGGTTTTGCTGTAATTTATCTCCTAATGGATATTCCCTGTAGTCAAAGCTGTGGCAGGTCAACTGCCAGATTGCTGCACATATTTATCATCTAGAAAAAATTAGTCTGTTAATCATAGCTAAATCAGTAAGGAAAAAGAAAATGTAAAAAGCAACATTCAGTAGATATTTCAGTCCAGTTTTATGACTGTAACTTCAGACCCTAAAACCTGCTCACAGGTGGATTCCTTCCAACCCATGCAGTGGCATAAATCCCCAGCAGTGAGCACCAGAATTGATTCTGACTAACACTGTCAGAGCATTTTATCATTGAGTCTCAAAACCTGAGAGTAATGAAAATATTAGGAAACTTTCACACAGGAACTTCAGACTCACTTGATAATTCTCATTTTTCATATTTATCCCCTCTACTACTTTTTTTTTTTTTTTTTGCCCTGGTCTCCTTCATATGTAATATTTTGTCAAAGGGAAAACGAAGTTGGAATATCTGAAATTTCAGGACTTACTCGACTGTTAGAGGTTCTTCAAGTCATCAAAATCCTGCCACCCCACACAGATTGACTATGATGGTTATGCTGGACAAATTGTTGCACGTGGCAGCAAATTCCAGGTCACTGTGAGCATCATTCAACTGACTCATCTTCAATGACTCCACTGTGGAGCCCATAACAGGATGGATAAGGAAAGATGAAAAATATCAGGGAGAAGGTTTCCCTCCCTAGAGACATATGCTAAGGGATGTGTTAAATCTACCTTGGCACAAACAAAAAGCAGATCTGACTGTGATAGCCCCAGAACTTTAGGGAATATGAAGGACTAAACTGCCTTTTTTTTTCTCTTTCAATAATTATTTAGAAATTGATTCTAAGTTATCAGTGGGATCTTGGCCCTAATCCAATTCTAGGTAATGTTTTAAGGACACAAATACCCAATTTTTTCAGATCAATAGAAAAAAGAATACAATGAGGACACAATGAAAAACATTATTCTTATATTCATATGCTAATGTTTCTTCTGCATTCAGGGAAAAGGGGGTAGAATGAAAGTAAATCTGTTAAAAAATACAAATCTTCACCAACCAGAAATGCTTCAAACATTTGATGATGTTTACAGTTCACATCTCTGGATACATAGCAAAGAATTACATCCATTCAAAAAATTCCCAAACTGATATCTTTCTTAGACAATACACAGCTGTCTACCTGCATTGCCTTTATATAGTCAACATACATTAATGCAGCCAATTTATTTGGACTGCCTCATCTTTTCATGAGGCAGAGAAATCCCCAGTAACCTCAATGGCATCACTGACTGCCATTGTCCAACACTTTGCACTTCAACAAGAGTGCTGATGACATTATGCTGGCACTGCTGGACACCACCACCAAGAGCCTGGCACCATCCTCTTGGCACCCACTTTGTGCTATTTATATGTATTGATGAGATGCCTTCCCAGCCCTCTCCTCCCCAGACCAAAGAGTCACAGCTCTCACAGCCTCTCCTCATAAGAGAGATGCTCCAGACCTCTCCTCATTCCTGTGGCCTCTGCTGGACCCTCTCCAGTAGCTCCTTGACTTTCTTGTACCATGGAGCCCAGAACTGTCCAGTGTTCCTCCACATATTTACAAATGCATAGGAACTACAGCATGCATGTACTTGTAAAGGGAAAAGAAAGCTCATTTGAAAAAAATTAAGCATGGGCTTTGAGGAGTTTTAGATAAGAGTCTTAACAGGAAGAGTTGTAGTTAATGGAGCTAATCTTTTCCCACATCCATTTTACTTGCAGTAGGAAAGGATGACTTGTCATTTTCCACTAGACCATTTGTGCATGTGGCTTTCAGGCAGTGCATGTCAGAGAAAATTATGAGTGCCAGAAAGCCTGAATAAAAAGGTTTTAAGTAATTCCTAATTCCTAATAGCAAGAGCCTACATAGTAGAGGAAAATTATGGTTTTTACTCCAGTCAGCCCAGAATTTTAAAGTAAAAGCCAGGAAATAGCACAATTTTTTTTTCTTTAGAACATAATAAGAAAGGCATTGTCAGTTATCTTCAGTCTGTGCATCATATTTGAACAGCAGAATATATTCACTCACAAAAATTTAATCAGGTAAAATTTCATGTTGTGCTCTCTAACAACATTTCTGCTCAGTCTGTAATGTATATTAACTACAGATTTAGTCAAAGATACAATGAAGTGGAATTTAGCATGCAGAAGAGCAGTGTGTCCACAGAAACTATTAGGAAGTGGAGGTAATATGTGGAAAAGCACTGCTGAAGTTTTGACATTCTTCAAAGTCTTATCCTCAAATTTTTAGTTTATGTCTTGAAAATCAGAATGAAACTGAACATTATGCTGTCAAAATGCACATTGAAATTTTGTTGAAGGATGGTAATAATTGGGTTAATTTCTCCAAGGTGTCCATTTTCTTAACATTTGCAGTGTTTCCACCGTGTCTAACCCCAGGACCTGCAGGACAGAAGTTGCATTATTTTATATCTTGAGAGGTTAAAAGATACTCCTAACTGGTATACAAGCATTTGTAAAGCAGGATTGTCAGTAAATTCCGAGTTCAGAGAAAGAAAGAAAGAGAAAATAAAGCAAACCTACAGAGCTCAGTACAATGGATCTGGGTACTTACATTCTGCAGTATTGTCAGGGTGATTTCTACAAAAATGATTCAGAGGAAGTTTACATAGAGGCTAAAATTTCTTTTCAATTATTTTTCTGTAAGGAATAGTTCACCTACCTGCAAATATATCTAAAAAAATATTCTGCAATCTTCTACAGCAGACATAGAGCACTATTCTGAGTTTAAACTCTTCATATATTTTCCATGATACCTAAAAGCAGAGACCCATTCCAGCACCATGAACTACTCACTTTCCAAGCTCACATCCTATATCAGGCAGTGCAGCTGGTGATGGCTTCTCCACATTGAACTTCAGGGCATACCAAAACTCTCCAACCACATCTGACCGGAACATGACACTAAAAAAGATACAGAAGCTTAACATGACAGATGTTTTTTTTCAGATATTTAAAAAAAAAACAAACAGATTAAAATTGAGGAGAAAACTAATGATTTCAACACAGTGATTTCTTTAATTAGATCATGTTTTTCTTCTAACACTTCTCACTGGTATCTGAATTCAGCTACCAAGTGTAATAATATTTAGAATTCCTGATACAACAAAATCTCTTCTTCATCTTTCTTAAATTCTACCAATAAAATTCATTATAAAAATAATTCATTAAAAATAAAATTCACTTTTATTTTTTTGTTTGTTAGCTTGCTTTTATCAAAAATATGACCCAATCATATTTCAGCTTATAAGAGTAAGCTTTAATTTAATTGCAATATCACAGTATTTTCTTTTTAGTCATTTTGAAGGGCAAAGTAACAGAAATACTATACACTAATTTTAAAAATGAAAATCTTTTCAAATCTAGTGATAAAGTGAGAAATAGATATAGACACATTCCAATGAGCATGGCAAAGAGATACACTTCAAGGAATATTCAATATATTGCTTTGATATACAATCAAGGATTGTCATAACTGAAAATTGTGTCCTGCTGGGTGAGATATGTACAGCAATATATTTCAGTTACTGACACTCTAATACAGTCCTTTCCTACTGCAGAATTTCTTTTCTATTTCTTGAGGATTTTTGAGTAGCTGAGTCATAATAACGTTAAACCAAAGCACTGGAAGCATATAAAAACTTAGAAGAAATGCACTGTACAAACCCATGACCCTCTAAGGATGAGTTCTTTTTCTAAATTATAGATAACTATGTCTATTCCATGACTTTATGGTTCCAGACCATCCCCTGTGCCAACAGAGCTTTTAAAGTGAGCATAAAACAGCTCTAGGAAAGAATCAACCATTTGAAAAGGTACACCTGCCACAATCCCTTTTTCCAACAGTTCTTCCCAGCTGCTAACATAGCAAAGGAAACAGACCATGGTTTCAGAAAAAGAAGTTAATAGTGTGGATGTAATGTGCAAGTACCTCTGTCCAGCTGTAACTGCAGCCTGTGGGAGCTACTGCAATTTAAAAGAGCTATTGCACACTTCTGAAGCAAAACTGCAAAACCATTTGGAGAATGTCCACATGTGCTTTACTTCAACTCTGCATATATCCCCTAAGCCCCAGCCCACCAAAGATGAGCCCAAAATTTTGTCCTGTTAAAATAAACATCTTATTATTTGGAAATTCTGCACTTGAAAAATATTTTCATACCTGAAATATTATCTGGTATGAAAAAAAAAAAAAAAGATGAGCTCTATACTCATCTTCACTTTAAGATATCATAATTTCTACCAAAAAAAAGATACTTATTAGAGTTATAAAAGTACTCATTTTTATAAAACAGTATTATTTGAATCTGTATCACTCAATGGTATCTGACATTATTCTGGTCTTTGGAAAAATCAATACAAGCAAATTGGATAAATCTCTGAATGGATTTTGACTTTGAAAATATTCTTTCAAAACTGGTCAGATGTCCCTGCCCTCCTCTTAAATGACCACCCCATCCTCCATCCCATCCCCATATTTTTGCCAGTCAGTTGAGATAACTGAAAAACAGAGAATTGTTTTTCAATTAGCCTTTAGACTAAACAATGCTTTGGTAACCAAATTCCAGGAAAGTAAGCTTTGCAATTCTACACTGTTCAATTACTTGCTGAACTGTTTTAGTTGAAACTAAGACCAAGAGGTCATCTGTCTTTTTATTGCTAACTAAGATATCTGCAGGTTTTCACTGGGATTTCCAATGTAATGAAAAAATTGTAATTTAAAACCTACCCATATTCATTTAGTGGATCATTGTTAAGTAATAGAAGATCATGAAGGTAAATGGATTTAAGTGAAGAGAGTTAAAGGGTTCTCCACATATTTTAGTTTGTTTTTTACAATTTCATTTCTTCTCAGAAGAAAATGAAATTGTGCTATTCCCTTTACAGAACTTAAAAATTTAAATAACCAACTATTCAGAAGTTTTCAAGAGGGGCTTCTAACATTAAGTAAGTTTTCAAAAACCTTGTTCACTAAATTGTAGTGAACTAGAGTAGCAAGGAGTTATTCTATTGCCTGTCAATAATGCTTTTCCCTCGAGAGGAAAGCTACTGTTAGGGACACAATACATTTAAAGCTGTACATTTTCCTAAATCCATTTAATAACTTTTGTGGGAGTTTTTAGGGCGATATTTTCATCAAGGGATTTAGGTTTCAATGAAAGTAGTCAATTTATTAGTAAAACAGGCACAATTACAAGTACCAAAACTCTGCACCATACCTTCCAGCAAAAGCGCCAACAGCAGCTGCAGAGAACTTTAGGTGATATGAAAATGTTTGTTTGGGCTTGAGAATGAAAGAGTTTTCCCCAAATAGGGATGGATGGTCCAGCAGCACACTCATCTTGAGAACTTTATTGGTAGGATTAGTGATGGGAATATTAATTCCAACAGTATCCTAGAAAAAAAAAAATCAAAATCACAAAATTAATTGTGAGCAATTACACTTAAAAGATATTTCTCAAAAAAGTGTAAGGTACTTACTCATCGTCTACACTTATGCAAACTCAGGCTGCACCTTTGTTTGATGTGTGAACTAATCCAAAAAATGCCAAATTACAGCAAGAAACATTTCAGACAACCTTCAAATTGTAAACTCTTTAATTCCATAAATACAGAAAAGTTCAAATCTTCCTGGCTGGTCTGCATTTTAACAGCTCACTTCACCTTCCAAGATATGACCAAGGCTTGCCAAAATACACCTCCTAAGCCCATCTGCTGTAATGCCAAGCAGGTAAAAACTCCAAGCTGTCTCCCAACAGCCAAGCAGAGACAATTGGAAATATCCACTTTGCAAGCTGGCAAATTATGAGGCTGAATTCTGCTGGATCTGGTCCCTTAATTTATAAGTTACATCATAATACCTGACATTAAAACAACACCACCACAATAAATGTTCCCTCTCTTATTCCTTTAGGCCATTTCCCTCACTAGTGACCTCTGTATCTTTGTTTAAAGTCTAGGGGAAGGACCATCTTTCCTTGACCACCTGGAAAACATTGATACAGTTAAAAGTGCATTAAAAACTCCAGTTACAATAATAAAACAGAGCCAAAATATGGTCTCATTAGATAAATCTGCATATTTTACACCTTTAGGATGAGCAGGAATCGGGCAGAGACAGCTCACTCTGCACAGCTGCTACATTTCAGAAGAGTTCCTTTTGCTATAAGTCAGAAATGGTGTAAATCCATCCTGTGTGCCCTGTGTGCATCAATATCAATACAATTCATGAAATAAAGCGCTTTGAATAGACCAGAAGGAATTTACTTATGAAGGCAGCACACTGTGATAATCCAGGAGGCACGTCTGCAGTGTAAAATACATATGTTCTATTTATATATATTTATCCATAGAAAATACACAAAATCCAAAAATAAGAATATGTATTTATTTCTCTGTACCTATATTTGTGTCTACTCTTTTTTGTTCCCTTTTCTTTGCTCTAACCAAGCAGTTTATTTCAAAATCCACGTTGGTTTGGCTTTTTTTAAACATATAGTCATTTGCTTCTCACAGCAAAATTATTCCTCATAGTTGTTTTTTTTAAAGTAAATAATTCAAGTTGCAATATGAAAGGAGAAAAATATAAAATGCCTATTAAAATTAATAACACACTAAAAATGAATATGAAATACTTTTCTGACCCCACACAGAGCTGCCTCCCACTGATTTCAGCCTGCCTTTGATTTGGAAAATTTCTATACATTTCCATTTATAGACAATGACTACTAGAATATACATAAAACACATTTAATGTTCTACAGATGGCAAGATTACACTAACAATTTAAATCATTTAAGTGCCTTGCATCAGTAAAATGGGATTTAAATTTGCCATAAAATATTTTAAAGCTCAGATTAATAGTTTTTACTGGTGTAAACAAGTTTCTAAATCTATCTACCATTTTATTGCCACAGGCTTCATAACAATTTTATTGTAAAACATCTACATGCTGTGTTAAAAAAATACTTTTACAGTAAAAAGGAAATATGGGACAGCTGATTTGGAAAAAAGCAGCAACTATGAAAGAAATCTTTTTAATCTTGTACACAAAGGAAATTTTACATTGTCAGTATTATCATAAAACAATTTTCTCTTGCCAGTATAAAACGAATGCTTAGGGTTATGTATTTCCCTGGAATTTCCCAGGAAAATTGCCTGGAATTGCCATACACATTTCAATGATCTGCTAATTCATAGATGGTAATAAGAGCAGATGTATAAAAAAAATACATATATATATATATATATATATATATATTTTATGTATATATAAACTTTTTTGTGTTTCTAGGTCTTATTGGATTGTTATGGAGGCATAGAACTAGGATAAATGACAAAATGCCCATGCAATTGCTAAGAGTTCTATTTTTCTTATTTTTCTTGAAAGTGCCATTTTATCAGACCGAATGTAAAAGAGGAACATCACAGGCAATTTCCAAACACATTTATAGTCATTAATTTAGTTCCACATTTCAGTGCTGAGTATTTTATAAACATTTTGATAGAGGAGAAATGTGAAAGTTGAGAAAAGAAGGAAATTAATCTCTTTCCTCAAACATTTCTTATATCAAGGCTGCCAGTCACCAAAATAGAGCCACTTTTGTGCAATATGTCATGCGATTATTCCTTTAGAACTTTCAATTACCCAATTCTTGTACAGTTCAGGTTATTTAAAATAATCTCACCAGAGTTAAAATTAAATAAAATGAAATGTAAACATAAGCTAACATTTATTCTCTAAGGAAATTGAACAAACAATGGACTTCTAACACTGGATCATACATTAATAGCCTAAGTCTATCCATAGGTTTGATACTTTGTAAACCAGACTCTTGTTTCAAAAGATTCTCACCATCATCAATTGATCATTTGTGATATTATACTTGTTTGTTGAAATATTTTCCTGGCATATTTTTTGCCAAAACTTTCTCATCATTCCTTTCTCTACTTCCTTCTTTGAGCAACTGGATCTAATTTATTTAAGTCCATAATATGCAATTTTACTTTTATTAATGTATACACTGCACTGAAATATCAACTAATCCTCTTCTAAGTTCAACAAGGTAATTTGCAGGAAGATGGACACATTCTACAGTTACTGTGCGTAACAATTCTCTGTGTTCCATCTTTGATAATAATCCTGTTTCTCACCATCAGCAGCTGCCAATAAAAACCCTGCCTGGCCAAAGTGTCTAAAGATACTCACTAAAGCTCTTATTCTTTAGAAGAATTGTTTTAAATTAAAATCCAATTTCTTTAAGGAGATGGCATTCATTCCACACTGTTTGAAGCTTTTTCAATCCATAGACCTTGAGGTGAAAGCATTTGGATTTGTTCCTGAGTTTGCCAGGCTGTGGCTATAGAAGCAAATTTTTAAGTTGAGTAAGCAGCAGGAAAGTTATTTTTATAGGCCTGGTGAGATAATGCAGCAGAAAATCTTCCCTTTGTGGGTCCTTGTCCAAATGATGGTTCTTCTAGATGGACAAGTAACAAGTGTCTTCTGTCTCTGTGCTGCACCTGACAAGCAGGAATGTTGCTCACAAAAGGACTGAACCTGGAATGGTGGCAATATTGTTGAAAAAACAGATCCTGGCTTCTCTCTTCCATAGGCTCAAAATGACCAGAGCTTTCAACATCCCCATCAGTGTCTGCATGTCAGTAGCAGGAGTTAGAGTCTCCTGCTGTATTCTCATTATTAACTCATTTCTGTTTCTTGGAACAAAAGAGGTTCCAGTGAGTTGAGCAGCAGCAGTTGAGAACAGTTGCAGGGCCACATTCAATAGAGGTCAGCCCAGTTTGGTCAAACTACTTCTAGAAATCAGTTCTGGCTCTTGAAGTGCTTGATGCAAAGTGTCCCCAGGTCACACCTCACCATCCTTTTCCCCACACACCCCAACGCAGACACGCATGTCCGTGCTCAGCTGGGCCTTTCTGGCACTCATCATTCACATGGAACTCCCCTGTCCTGAGGGGCTGAGTCCTTCAGGCTCCCTATGCACTCCTAAATCAATGGAGAAGATCTTTGTGCAGTGAACCATCCCCCTCACTGTAAAAGCTCCTTAAGCTCCTTTTTTTTGCCTTTTTTTTTTTCTGAGATGTAAAAGAATTTCCAAGATAATCCTCTCCTTTCCATGTAGGGTTATGAGGCTGGAGAACCACGGCACTGCTATTCTCTTGATACTGTTTTTTTTTTCCCATTTTACTTGGCATATTTTGCCTTATAAAATATCAGCTCTCAAAAAGGCACCAACTGTTCATCAGCAGTGAAGTCTCTCAGAACCGCAGATTGAACTGCTTGAAATTTAGGACTAAACACCTTAAGCAAATTATATATTTGTAAAACCTGCTTAGCAAGGAATCCATTCTTATTGCAGTACAGGAAATTAACTAGAAGGGAAAAATTTGCACAGAACATTTAATATCAGCAGCTAAAAGGGCAGTGAGTTTCAGGTTTAAATTTACATATAAATTTACATAGGAAAATCACACCGAATTGAATTTCTTTTAGCTGAAATATGCATTAGTGTCTAAGTAATAATGCCCTGAAACAGAATACAGCAACAATTAGTTCATAAGTTATTACAATAATTCTAAGTTCCCTGACTAAAACTTGCAACACTGTTAACCTCTTAATGGGGCCTACATATTGTACCAAGCAAACAAACTGGGAAAACAATGTTTTGCAAGAAGTGATTACAAAAATTATTTTTCTGAAATGGAAGGAAAGGAATAGACTGAAAAAGCATTACATTTAATGACTGAATCAATCTATGATGTCCTCAGCTCCACCAAAAGATGCCATACCAAACTGATATTGCAATAACTTATACATTGCAATAATTTATACATACATAAAGGAAAACTAATGAACTAAATAATATGCACATATTTGGATTTACATGTAAAAATGGATAGAAAAAGCTGAGTTTTCAAAACTCTTCAAAGATGAGTTGAATGCTAAGCAAAGTGCTATTTTAAGATAATTATAAGAAGTATACCTGACAGGGGGATACAGACTGAGTCAAAGTAAAATTAACATCCCAAATTCCCACAACTGAGAAAGTAATAACTGTGCTCACATCTTAATGAATACTTTTTGAATTTGAAATCAAGGGCACCTCTGCATCCATGGAGACCAAAGCTCAATAACTCCTGAGAGCCAAATCTTGAGGAAGATTTCCTTCTCAGCTTCAGCAGTGTTAGAAGAAATTACCAATTACAGCTATTTTTCCCAATGTCTATACTGAAGATTGGCACTTCCAGTGGTCAGCTCAGTTGCCTTAATCACCTCATACAGTAAGCTGGCTCATCAAAGCCCAGTTGGGTTTGACAGCCCTACTAAAAAATGTAGAAGTCAATCTTTTCCATTACCAGAATCAATGGAGAAGGAGATCACAGAATCATAGAACTGTTTGGGTTGGAAGAGACTTTAAAGATCATCTCATTCCATGGGCAGGGACACCTTCCACTGAAGCAGGTTGCTCAGAGCTCCATCCATCCTGGCCTTGAACACTTCCAGGGATGGGGCATCCACAACTTCTCCAGGGAACCCGTTCCAGGGCCTCACCACCCTCACAGTGAGAAACTTCCCCTAATATCCAATCTAAATCTACTCCCTGTCAGTTTGAGTCCATTCTACCTTGTCCTCTCACTGCAGGCTCTTGTAGAAAGTTTCTCTCTGTCTTCCCTGGAGGCTCCTTTCAGGCACTGGAAGGCCAAATTAGGTAACCCTGCAACCTTCTCTTCTCCGGGCTGAACAATCCCAATTCTCTCATCCTTTACTCATAGGAGAGATGCTTCCTCTAATCATCCTGGTGACCTCTTCTGGGCTTTTTCCCAGAGGTCCCTGTCCTTCCTGTGCTGGGGACCCCAGGGCTGGACTCAGCCCTGCAGGTGGGGTCTCACCAGGGCAGAGCAGAGCAGAGGAACAGAATCCCCTCCCTCACTTGCTGCCCATGCTGCTGCTGCTGATGCGTCCAAGAGCACATTTGGCATTCTGAAATTGACTGAGTTTGACTGCAGAAAGATGGGCTGCTTCTGATATCTGACACTGAATTAATGTAACAAAGCACCAAATTAATCTTCAGAGGATTTTACAGGAAAATCATTTACACCTACTTTGTCATCAACATTTTTGGAAAGCGTGACTCAGCAAGTGACAGATTTCAATACAGCTCCTATTCATCATTTTTATGGGTCACTTTGCTGTGCAGACGCATGCACACAATATATGAGGTGCCAATGATAGAAAACAGTTTGAATCAAATCAGTACATGTATTTACACCCTTGGGTGATAGAAATATTTTGTGTGACGTAAATCCAGGCTGCATCTCTCAAAAGCAGACATTTCTCTTTTTTTTCAGATAATCCTTTCTCCTTCAGAGACTGTCATATCCACAACAGCAGAACAAAATAATTAAGGTCAGTATCACTCAATAAAAATCACTAAAAAGTGCAATATTTGCAAGTGAGAAATGTACTGTTCTTAGAGAATGAAGTCAAGAGAGATATCAGTGACTACTGCATTTTCAAAGTCAGTTATGTCTCATGGAGTTGTAATATGCAAACTCTTTTGCAGACATGTCATCACACTGAGATACCTGCCCAAAATCAGCCTCAAAATAGTGAAAATCACCATTTGTGACTCCTTCTTTCAGAGAAGTTAAGGAGATGCAAAATTTAGGACACTTTCAATTTCCAAATAGCTTCTTATATATCAGGTAGGCAGTTTGCAAAACCTGTCTTTTTCAATCATTTCCCTCAGATCTAGACTAAATCTTACTCTCAGAGATCTTTCAGTGTAATTCAGGGTAAATGTTTAAGTAAATCTGCGTCCCTTATTTACCACAGAACTGCACTATTATCCCTGGACTCTGCTGTGTACAGCACTTCAAGGTTTAGTTCCTGAACTAATTATATCTGCCCATATAATGCTACAACATCTAGCTGTAATTATTTTCTGCTGGTCTCACTGATTTGTTTTCAAGGGCTACATAAAGTCACAATAATGCCATAAATTCACAAATCCAATAGACTAGAACATACTTTGGAAGGCATGGTGAGTGCTGATGATTTCTGCATATTTATAAAGAAGTCAGTAACTGAAACCACAGAATTGCTTCCAGGAATTTACTCTAATTTAATTAGTCTATTAGTTTAATACTGGATTAGTATTTAGATCCAACTGTCCTGGACTGAAAATTTGATGTGATGAAGCTAGAAATCTCTGACATGCAAATACAAACACAACAAAGTCTGTATCAGTGAAATGAGCTGAATATCAGCTCACTCAGAACTGACCAGGAAAAGGCAATAACCAGCACTGCCCAGGTTCCAGTGCTTCAAAGACCTACAGAAATACTTGGTAAAAATAAACTTACAACCACCCATCAGAAGCCAAAGCTAGAATAGCAGAAGAACTACTACACTATTTCCACCAACTTTAAAGACTCCTGCAAAATGTGGAAGAAAATATTCTACTATGTGCCTCTACTCACAGCTCATGCTGTTGTGGGCTAACTAAAAGTAATTCTTTACTTTAAAAGTAGTAACTAACTCCAATAATATCTAATTTTACTGAATTTTTATCACCATACTAATGAGGTAATTTACATCTCAGATACACCACCTACCATCAAGTTAATCAATCAGTGGAGGTAAATGCTAATTAATTTGACTGTCTTAGATCTTGCCCCTACTGTGACTCTCTCATTCTGTAGGTCTAAAGATAGATCTTTAAGGAAGCATTTCTTCACAATTTAAAAGACTGATACCATAATTATCACTTGGACAAAACATGTAGAAGTATAGATAATTTTAATAGAAAGCTGAAATTGTCAGGGTTTCTGCTGAGAAAAACTTTTTCTCCTGAATTTTCTAGAAGTAAAATTGCTCTGATAAAAATCTTTCTCTCCTAGATTCTAGCCACTTGTTTTTTTTAAATCCAACTTTTATTTTTGGCATATCTCGGCAGTCTCAGGAGCCAGAAAGTGTTATAATAGGAAGAGAACTTCTTAAATGTTCAAAGTTTTTCTGAAAAAAGAAATATATATAAATCAAAAGAAGCAATCTCTATAAGAGTTATCTCATTTTCTGTTTCTTACTATGACTCGTAAGATCAGATAAACTTTGAGAACAGCCTCATTGTTAGTTGTTGCTCCGGGAAAAGTTAACTTTTAAACCCTTGAGGTTTGCTCATAGATTACTGTCTCACATGAAACAATAAATGCTGCATATAAAGATTTACTTCAATGCTAAAGGTATCTGCACTCTGTCCCACACATTCCCTTAGCAGTTACTCTACTAAAGTAATGCAAACTCACTACATCACAATGTTTATTAATAATAGTAACATCTATATATATATTCTTATTGATGGTATCTGTTACTAGAACCTCTGAAAAAGCAAAAATTGGAGCAGTCTGAAGCAAGGCCTACACTTGAATTTCCCTGGGTCTGTGCAGTTTATTTCTGCCGTCAATCAGAAAAAGCCTCTTCCTCTCTATGGGGAAGATATTGAAAGTGTTTATTAGATAATTGTGAATCCATGAATCATGGAGTGAGAGTATAAAGCCCTTTAGACACTGATTTCTCCACATTTCTGTCTCCTCAGTTTTGACCACCTGGCAGATCAGTTTGTGAGGGAAAGAATTGCTACTACAATCACCTGACATATACTTTTTTTTGGCATATCGACATATTTGAACATGAGGCATTATTTCATCCTTTAACTTTTCTACAGTAAAAGCTATCTCCTGAGGCTGCAGCTTCAAAACATGGATAAGTATCAAAGAAGTGCTTTTCAATTGTTCTATTCATCCTACAGTCACATTCTGCTGTGTAGGGCTAGGGCTCACACAGAACAGATCTGCTGCATTCATTTTCCTACACTGTCATAACCAAGAAGATTTGGAGGTTGGGACCAGTAATGGGAATACCCTGTCTCTGCTTAGATCTGCATGTAAACAGCAGCACTGTGCCAGTGACTTTTAAAGAGCACCACAAAGGGCTCAGAAGCAATGTGTGAGTGGTCTGGGAGCCTTCACAAATAGCAACAGCAGCACAAATTTCAACTCACAAAAACAAATCTTGTGGAAGTGTGGGTGGGCAACATGATTCAGAGATACATTACCAAATTTGGGGTACTCATGTGGTTCTAAAGGACTTGAGAGAGAGAAAAAAAATTAAAAAAAAACCAGATTTGGCGAAGACGAAACTCTTGTCTCCACACCATGAGGAAACCAAACTCAATCCCTTGCAGGCTTTGGTTTCATTAAAGCAGAAACTAATAATTGACTGTTCGAAACAGACCTTCCCCTCTGGCTTATCTCCCGCTGTACAGATCCTGCTTGGAGCTCACTTACTAGACATTTCCTCTCCAGACAGAAAATACTACTTTTCAAGCACATGGATGGATTAAAAAGCCTCTTGACATAGTGAACCAGAGAGGTACACTTAGAATTTTCTCCATGAAATAGACAACTGCTAATGAGTAAGTGCTTAAAGCAATAACAGCCTTTTAGACTCTTTACATCAAAATTTAAGAGTCACCTTCTGTCTTGATCTCTACATTCAAGCTGAATAAATCCATTAGAATATTTGCAAGGCCAAGTAACTATTGCAGTTCATTTTTCTAAACAATTTGAGATAATGGACCTAAATTTATCAGCCTAAGTTATGCCTCTGTAATACTGTTACAATTTAGGAAATAAAAGTAAACAGCAAAGTGAAATACAGTAACAAAAGTTTTAATTGTAAATTGGTACAAATTTTAAATGGTTGATGATACTAATAATTATCAATTTATAAAATTTATAAAATTAAAGTTATAAATATGGTTGTTTTCTCTGCATTTAGGACTAAAAATATGTGCCAATGTACAAACGAATCATAATAACTGAAACTGTTATTTAATTAATGAATAATGAACATTAAATAATTTTAATTTGACTCAAAACTTCCTGCTTTCACAGATGGTTTCTTTGAACAGTTAAAATTCTTTATAAATTATCCTTTCTAAATCCCAGAGAAATATATAAATTATTACTGAGTAAATATTCACTACCTCCTTCCATGTAAAATGAGTAGTGTTAATTTTTACTCCCCATTTCTCTCAAACAGCTTTAGCTGGAATTTTTTCAGTAGAAATATTTGCTGCAGGGAATCAATTTTATAGCCTTCAGGTTAGTTAATTTTATACAAATAGGTCTTCAGATTCAACTGAGGTAGTCTCTATGATCACTGAGACTTTAGCTTTTCTTTAGTCTTCTAAGATTTCAGTTAGAATGATTTTCATCTCCCTTTACCAGGAATTCAAATCAAGCAGCAAATTCATTTTTACAAGGCTGGAGGAAAGTCTTCAGACAGTAACAGACACTGGGCCCTCCATCCTACTGAGGGTGATGACTTGAGCAAGTGTCAGAGATTGTCACATTTACACAGTCACTCCTTATGCTGATTTAAATGGAAGAGGAAAAATCTCAATTACTTTTTCAGTAGGCCAAACCATCTAAAACAGGTAGAGCTATAGCCTAAAGTCAAAACATCCAATAAAACTTCATAACTAAAACCAAGTCATTCTTGAGTTAATGACATTTTTCAACCTTCAACACAGCACCTATTTTCAAATCAAATCCTTACTCAACTAGCTTTATGTACCTACTTGAAGTTCCTGATTCAGATGTTATGAATATTTGTATGTGTGCATTAACTTGTTGCTCATTGCAATGATCTAATTTAATTATCACTGGCAGTTTCAGAAGCTGTGCATGCTGTCCATTGAAATCCATCACAAAAGAACAACTAGCTGCTTTACCCATGTTCTAGAAATGCAGAAAAATTTTATTTGAAAAAATTTTATTTGATTTGAATAAAATAAATATTTAACATATTTTCTATAATAAAGTTTTGTTTGACTTTCACTCAAGAATTTGTAAATAGTATTCTGATCATGGGAACACAGCAATACTATTTTAGAGAAGCAGGGACATTTGTACATTTTTTGAGAGCAGTAGTACCTCTGCCAAAACACTCTTAAACATAGAGCTTTCTGTTATACAGATGGACAACCTTCATAGGAATTGAACAAATAATAAAGATCTCTTCCTCCTCTTCCTTCATCTTACACAAGGAAAACAGAGATTTCTCACCAAGTCACATTAATCACTGGGGGGGAAACAGTGCAGTAGCACCAGTTTTCTTGGCAGCTCTGAAAAACGGCAGGACAGGTTTAAAGGTTAGACTTCTGCAGAAAAAATCACAGAAGGTCACTTTTAAGAGCCTCCAAGCATAGCTGGAAAATTTACACTTAATTATATCTTTTAGACGAATCCCCACTGTTCTCTTTCATGTTCCTCTCACTTTTATTAATTAAAAATAAAAACAAACAAACAAAAAAAAAAAAAACCCAAAAAAAAAAACAAAGAAACACAAAAACGTCAAAGTCAAAAAGTAAGCCCAAACAGAAATATAAAAAAAACCCCACACCCAGCTCTAAGAGTATACATGCAACCATGTTTTGTCTTGAGCCAAAAACCTAGCATAAGCTCCTAGCCTTGACGGGATGACAGGGAACAGAGTTCAAACATTACATTTTCCTTTCAATAATGTTACTTTACTACCTAGTTCAGTCTGCACTCCAGGCCATCAGTGAGCAAATTTTTCTTAAAAAGAACTTTTTCCATGGACTTGCTGTGTGTAATGGTTGAGAAAAAACCCCTCTTGTTTTGATTGCGAAGCCCCAGGGGAGCAACAGCAGTTGTGGACTAAGGGAATTGGTAGTTTCCTTATTCAGGGCCATTCTCTTCCTTCACATAACAATTTTTCATAGATATGACCACTTGTCCAGATGAAACATCCCCTCTAATTATTTGGTTTAGATCTAACCCCACATTTTCGTTCCATGGCAGTTAGTGACAGCTCAGATGTCATTTTGTGATCTACATTAGCTCCCTGCTCTTATATCAGAGAACTGATTATTCATCTGTAGGGACAAGAGGAGGGGGTTGGCACCTGCTATTTATCAAAAAAATCACTCACATTTTTATACTTCTAATAATTATCCTTTGTTTTTTTATTTTTTTTTTAATGAGATATACAAATATGCTCTGGTCTGAATTATTTGCCTAACTGCTTTTAGTTAGAGTGATTAATAATTACTACCTTCTCAAATTTGTTTTCCCTCCCACCAACCCTGTTGCCATGGTTCTTTTTATACTACCAACTGTCATGAAAGCATATGATAGAAATTAAAAAATCTTAAGGCATGATTCATAACTTCAGTTTACTCAATTTCTGAGAACATGAGCCAAGGTTCAGCCATATATGACAATATTCTGACTAGAGTTTTGCTTAGGATTTATGAAAAATTAATGTACCACAGCTATGAAAACAGTGTGTTACTGTCTTCAACTGCCAAGTTACATAATTACAAAACATTCTTAATTATATGCTTTTTACTTTTAAATAAATAATGAAAAATTTAATAAGGGAGATACTGACACATAATTTAGATTCTAAGCTGGTTTTGCTCTGACACCAGTGACACTTGTAACAACATCTCTGCATTCTACCTGTGAATTGACATTATACATTTACCACCAAATACAAATTCCTGCTAGAATAACCACACTGCAGTGTTTTTTGACAGGATGGGATACAAAGATTTGGGTGCTGTGATGTGTCCATATCAGCTGGCAGTGAGACACAGGAGGAGACGGAGCAGAGCAGGGTGAGGGCTCAGCCTCCACACTCTGCAATGCCATCAGTGTTTTGGTTATCAGTGGTTGTTGCACTCCCATGAAGTTAAACATCCATCAGTGGTTGAAGAACATTAGATGAGCATGTGGAAGATATTCTCCAGTTAAATTACACCCAAAACAGGTGGACTTCATCCACTCCAGGACTGCTGTATGATACAGATGAAGGAGTGGTAAGTGAGGGCAATCAGGAGAGACAGACTAAAAACACATTAATTTCTGCATAGTGAGAGTTTAACACCAATGCATATTTCTTGTAAGTTCCCTTTAAGCAACTAAACAGAAAAAGGAAAGATGCTGGAAAGAGGCATGGCCTGGGGAAAATTAACACATATTTTCTGAGATTTCTTACTGTTGTGCCTCTCTGTAAAACAACTATAAGTTTAAAACAGAATGCCATCTCCCGCTGACGGGTTTTACTTCTGCAGTCCCCAAAGCATGAATCCCAGGTTCTAAAGATCTGCCAAGGCTTTTGTGGGGAATTATTCCTTGAGCTAATAAATCCTATGAGAAGAAACACATCACAGAGTTGGCAAGGGTGATGCTTCTGATCTACAACTTACAAATCCATTAGAAGGCAAAATTATTTCTGTATGAGAAGAGTTTGAGGAGTATCACAGAATTGTTTGGGTTGGACAAAACATTAAAGAGCGTCTCATCCCAGCCTCCCTGCCATGGGCAAGGACACCTTACACCAGGCCAGGTTGCTCAAAATCCCATCCAGCCTGGCCTTGGACAATTCCTGGGATGGGGCAGCCACAGCTTCTCTGGGCAACCTGTGCCAGGGCCTCACCACCTTCACAGGAAAGAATTTTTTCCTTACATCTGATATAAACCTAATCTCTCCCAGTTTGCAGTCATTACCCCTTGACTAACCACTACATGCCCTTGTCACAAGTCCCTCTCCAGCTCTCTTGTATCTCCTTTAGGTACTGGAAAGCTGCTGCATCTCCAGCTCTCTCTGTCCTCACAAGGGAGGTGCTCCAGCCTTGGATGACCTTCACGGCCTTCTGTGGCCCCTTTCCAACAGGTTCATATCCTTCCTATTTTGGGACCCCAGAGCTGGACCCAGCACTGCAGGTGGGGCCTCCCCAGAGCAGAGGAGCTGAATCCCCTCCCTCACCTGCTGCCCACGCTGCTCTTGATGCAGCCCAGGACAGGTTTGGCTTTGTGGGCTGCAAATGCTCAAATGCTCACAGCTGGGTCTGATGCATCAACACCCCCGAGTCTTCTCCTCAGAGCTGCTCTCAATCCATGATCTGCCCAACCTGTATTTGTGCTTGGGAGTGCCCTGAATGCAGGACCTTGCTCTTGGCCTTTTGAACTTGATGAGGTTTGTGCAGGCAATTCTTAGAATTCATCATGAATCTGAAAAGCTGTCAGCTACTAATGAACAACAGCCTGATCTATCTTGTGCTATCTAGATGTCACTAACAGAGTAAAACCCACAGAACTACTCAAATATACTTCGGAATTTTTTAAAAGTAAAATATACATTTGAAAATACATTTCTGTATCCTATACCACCTGCACTCTTACAAGTTTCTTCCTTTGCTTTTGTGATTTATTAGACTGCCACAGGCTGGCCTCGACAAGACAAAATTAAATAAAAATATGTTAATACTTTCATAAGAGAAAAATGAATAAATTCCTGAGCAGGCTGTGATCACAGAGCATACTTTCTTCCTTTTTCCCTGAACTACTTTTCAGCTGATCTCTTTTAATAGAGTTGATGATCTTTGTCAGGATGAAATGAAACCTGAAATTTGCATTGGTGGAAAGAAAGCCAAAGCTGAGAAGTCTCCAACATCACTCTCCCTTACATCATGCAGTTCAAAACAAAATGATTTTCTAAGATGATAGAACAGAAATGACAGCTCACAAATCTGAAATTTCTTTACTGGAATTAATTCCAGAACAGTGCTATGGAAATGTTTCTACTTGTAGCAAAACTAATGGAGTATTTAATGACTGTGAGGAAATGTTCTCTACAGGCCAGCAGTTCCAATTGCCCAAACTGGTTATCCAGGTAGACTGAAAGACAGAGGACACCAAAAAAAGACAAATATTCTTAGAATTTATATTGGTTTCTTTCATTATGACAGCTGGCAAAAAAAGGAGGTTGAATCTGGGCAGTGACTGTTGAAGTTGTATAGCTGGAGGTGTTCATTATAAGCAGCACTAGGACTGACTGGGTTATTTCAGTATTACCAACACTTGATAATATCCCTCCTCTGAAATACAGGTTTATCCTTGTCACACTTGTAAGGGTTCCCCTGTTTACAAAGCTTTAGCAATCCTTCACAGATGGAATGCATCCTTACAACCTTTCCAGCTTCACTAATTATCTATTTTCTCTTAATATACACAGAACCTAGACAGAAAACCTGCAGCTGGATACTCTCCCTCAATTTCAGTAGGGCTATTCTTATTTCTGCAATGGTTGAGCACTGGAATTCAGGGCATTCAGGGCTTGGATTAGGAAAAAATATCCAAATCAGCAGGCTATAGGCTTTAAAAAATCATTCATTTTAAATAAAAATCAGAAATCATGTACCAATCTGTCCAAGTTGGAAAAAACACCCAGCAAAACATGAAAACACCCAGCCTTCCCCCCTTTAATTAAAAAAACCAAACCACCACCACCAAACAAACCAACAAACCACAACAACAAAAACAAAACAAAAACACAAGCCCCAAAACCCAGGGAAGAAAATGAGAAATCTATCTTCAAGAAGTTTCACTGAATGCTGAAAAACAGACTGTCATCCATTCCTTACTTGGAAATAGAAGCATGGGGAATTATCACAAAGAGAGTTAAAATCAGTATTTTATTCAGCTATTTGCAAAGTAATGGCACCAAGCATTCATCCAACACAGGAGATACCATGAGTACTAATGACCAGGGAGAAAAAGTGAGAAGTGAAACTGCTTCTCTATCCCAAACCTTTTAGACATAAAAATATTAAACAGTACTAGCACTATTAAAAACCAAGTTTGTAGCATTTTTTTCCTTTTTTACTATACTTTCCTACACATAGAAAATGAGTTTACAATATTTTTCTTATTCAAACACTGTATTGACCTTTAAAGCATTGTATTATACTAAACAACTTGTGGTGGGCATTCTATTGACCACATGGACCAAAACAATTGAAACTTATTCAATTTAGAAACAGATGTGCCTCAGACTGGGGGAACTACTGCGCTTCTATGTAAAAATTAGGAAGAAACTATTACATTTTAATTTAAAATCCATTTCATAGGATCATAGGATATGCTGAGTTGGAAGGGAACATCGAGTTCAACCCCTGGCCCTGCACAGGACACCCCAAGAGTCCCCCCATGTTCCTGAGAGCATTGTCCCAACACTCCCTGAGCTCTGCCAGGCTGGTGCTGTGAGCACTGCCCTGGGGAGCTGTTCCAGTGCCCAACCAGAAACCCACACTGTCTACTGAGGAGTAAGGACTACAATAGGATTTTACTCCAAATTTCCAGTTAGATAACTTCTTCTACTCAAACAAGGGTATTTCTTTTACTCATATACAGTGATCAAAATAATTGAAATTGGACTAGAGCTTAAAATGAATGACTTTTTCAACATGGCTTATGGTTTTAAATATTGACTTATACAATATTTTTATTTCCATAAACACCTTAATCATAATCTGGTTAATAGCAAAGTACAAGCTTAAATTATTTCAGCTATAACTGGTCAAAAGAATTTTAGGAAAACTTGGGCAGCATAAAACTTGGTTGATTCATTTAACTAATCAATCTCCACTTTGAATTTTAGGTTGAGAGAAAAAACACATCCAGAAAGAATATGTAGTGAGATGGGTCTCAACAATGTAGAAATGCAAACCTAAAATATTTTATTAAAAACTTGAGTTAAACCAAATTATCTCTAAGTCTTTCAGATACATATCTGCAGGTAGGCTTTGATATTGAAATTTTTCACCTTAAGGTTGTCAAGACATGGAAACAACAAAGCAAACTAAAGGTAAATGTAACTGGAAATCCTGTGTTGTTCCAATTCAAGATCACTAATCTAATCAGAATTAAGCATTATGCAAAAGATAGATGAAAGTACATGCAGTAATTTACCACAGAAAATTAGAAAATTCTGAGCAAATTAAATGAGGATGGGGACACAAGGAACAAGTTCGGGGTGGGGGCAGTACAGACCTAACATTTAGGTAGGTATTTCTTTTTAGCTCATTTTATGCACTGAAAACAGAAGATAGCAACTCTATGCTGACACCAAGATGTGAGCTACAGACAACTGCAGGGTGCTGCCATACAACTTCTTGTTTCTTCAGAGTTCTCTGCACTCTTCAAGAGAGGAGCAGCATCAGGTGATGGCCAGTCCCTCAGGCCATCCATCAGGGTCAGAGCTTGCACAGAGTCAGAAACTTGGCTTCAATCCTGACACCTCTCACCTCCCCTTTCCATGTGGTGGGAGCTGTCACCCTGCCACAGGCACTGCACTTCAGACAGGTGACCATGAATGAAGTGCACAAGGCTGAGTCAACCTAAACACAAAACTGGAATCTGCAAGCAAATATATTCATCAACTATAATATGGCATGTGCCAAGATGACCTTACACTGTCCACAGTTCCTGGGTTGCCCCCAGCCCTCAGCTCCCTGGGCCCTCCCTCTGCCTGCAGGCTGGTGGTCACCGTGGTGGTCACCATCAAGAACAGCAAGATGTTACACCTGGCTCATTGCTACACCTGGCTCATTTAACATCTCCATCCTGCCAACTTTACCTCTGCTGCAGCCAATTTCAGATGTTTCAGAAGTCTGAACCCTTGTGTAAGACAGAACAGGACTTTTGACATGCTCAGGATAAATTTGTGTTGCATTTGATGACGAGATGCAGCTATAGCTACCATACAAAAGCAGTGTTATTAGTATTTTAAATTAAATGTTGCTAATTCTCTTCATTCCAAGGGCCAGGAAGGAATAAGGCTCTAAGGTCAAAAAGAGATCAATGTATTCATTAAATCTGACTCACTGGTGTAGCAGATGTACCAGGTATCTACGCTTTTTAAATATTTATCAGATTTTGAAGCCATTTCAGGTTCTCACCTTCACAAGACTCTGTCTATGGTTTTCACTAGTAAGATCTTCCAATGTTTTATTGTTTTCATTACTGGGACAATCCATGCAAGATTAAATAAATCTCAGATGTAAATTTTTGGCCATTAGCTCTTGATGCATGTTGGTCAGCAAAAATGAGACATCACCACTAAATATTCTTTAGCAAATGATCACATTTCTTCTCCATTTTTTCTTTGGCAAACTAAGTTGATAGAGCTATTTAACATTCATAGGACAAGGCTTGCTTTTCCAGTCCCCCATGCTTCTAGGAGATTTCTTTGATTTTCTTCCAGTATTTCAAAATCATTTTTAACCTTCAAGAACCAGACGTGTGCACATCATAATTTGCTTTCTGTTCATGTCTGACCATTCTTCAGCAGTCAAGGACTGCACTGGTTCTCTTTCCTGGTGTCACACTGACAGTTCTACTGAGAAATTAATAGGATAATCCTATTCCCTTACATTAGAGACAGAAAGCTCCCACACTCCAAAATTGAGTGCCTGGCATGTAACCAGTAAATTCAGCAATCATAATGCCATAGCAGTAACCACATGTTTTTATTTGCTAGTCAGAAATATTCATGTCATCTTCCAAACTCATCAATAAGAAAAAATTTATTACATTTTCCATAGAGATCTGAAGAAGAGACACTGCTACTTCTTTCCCTCCTTCATCTTCCTTTAAAGGAATTATCCAAATTTTAAGGCAAATAATTTCAGTGCCCTGAACATTGCAGAAGTATTTTGTACTTTAATGTTGTTTTTTCAAGCTTTCACATTGAATTTGATTAAAATTTATAGGAATAGTTCAAATGCACCTTGAGAATTTCTCATACAATAGGAGTCAATAGTGTACTTCAAATCTAGCTTTCCCTTTTACCACTTCAGAGAATTTTCAGATCAGAAAATGATACAAGGCAATGCATGATCCTGTGGGACAAAAACCTACACTGCTCTTTTCAAGGTCTCAAATCACAAACTCTTTTAGTTCAGCTTTAATGTTCCTCACTAGCAGCAGACACCTCCCAGCATACTCATCCAACACCAAGACTTTGAAAACATCAGCATCTGTTTCTCTTCCCTACACAAGTTCACAGTCAGGACACTGAACTTCAAGGAAAGAAGAGCAAACCTGAAGTCATATATGGACAAGGATATTTAAATATTTTAAGATGTGCTTACTGGTTTGGATTTTCACCCCCCATTTGAACACATGTAAAATCAACTGAGGAGACTCTTCTCCCTTCCCCACAATCTGTGACTGGAAGAGGTATTCCCCTAGTACCTCAATCACATATTTTTATTTGCAAAAATGCTCCTGCAGGAAAAACCATACCAGTAATTTCTACTCATACAACCTGTTACCAGTGCCTGTTATTACAATGCATGCAGAAAGCAGAATGTATAGACAATAAAGCAAAAATCCATTTACAGAAGATAGGGAAAATATTAGCTCTGAAAACAAACACCTTACAAATGATAATTCAAAGACAAATAAAATTACAAATCAGTGGGAAACAAAAACACTATTTATTAAGCAAACATACTAAAAATTATTTTATCTTTACAAAGTTAAGTGACTTAAAGGATACTCATTTAATATGATGCAAGTGTTCTTCTAGTATGACTAATATGATATAATTTCAGTTTTTTATAAAGAGTGACAGTATGTATTCATTTAGTAATAAAAACATAATTAAATATATCCCAATGATTAAAGAAATTTAAATGGCAATAATAATTTGGCATGCATGAAGAAATAAAGTACCAAAAGAGACAAATTCTGTTGTGGACAACAGATACACTGAAATTTTTTTAGACTTCAGGCTTATTTGAGATCCAAAGAATAAAAGTGCAATTTTTCCAACAGGATAAAGAAGATACTTTTATTCAAGCATTTATTTTAGTTCATATCACTGAGCTTAAATGAGAGCTTAATAAGTATTGAATTTTGTTGCTCAAAAAATGATTGGGTGGTCACTTAATAAAATTTATTAATCCTCTGTTATAGCAGCCAGAACAACAATAAAAATTAAATTTTTCTTCTAATGCAGTAGAACAAAATTAGACATTTAGAGTAACCTTACCAGAGCTTTGCAGTCCACATCTATTGTCCTTTCTGCTGCTGCAGGTGCACTGAAAATCTTCAAGGAGAACCACACTTTGCAATTTGTAGAACTTCTTCCTGTGTTAGAAAAAAACCAAAATGCCTTACAAATTATCCAATGAGCTGATCAATCCTAGCAGCCTTCAAATCAGTGAGAACTTTGAACTTTTAGCAGGAATGCCAGTCACTGTTCACACTGAGACAAAGCAAATCCTGAACTGATTTAATCAGTGTCAACACACTCTATTATCTAATCCCTTCTTGTCAGGATTCAAAGTAGTAACAAATAAATATATACAAAAAATGGAATGGAAATAGCACTTTGGCAAATTAGCTTCCTAGACTACCACATTGTCTCTGGGTTTTAAATATCATTGCTTTGTAACTAAAACTTCAGAGCAAACTGACAGCACTTTTGCATTTTCATTTCAGGAAATCAAAAGTAGTTCCTCTCACACAATATTTTTTGTATCTAGCATTTTCCTGGTTTTAGAACACAGTCAGGAATGTTAATAAAATTATCTCATCAATCTCATTCAGGTAGATGAAACAAACTAAGCCTGAAATCTCTACCGTAAGGCCTGATTTTCACAGCACAAATATTTAATGTGGTAGGATTTTTTCATATATATATATGAAAAAAGGTGCTGAAAGAGTTGTTCAGCGCCTTTCAATGCCTACCCAAAAACTACTTGCACTATTCCTGTTTGTCAGTATATTGTATGAGATGAAAATAGCCTTATTTCCTACTCACACTTTCCTGAATTACACAATAGGGATCTCCATTAGCACTCCTGTTTCACCCCAGCATTAGCCTTGGGAGCTCCTGCTTGTTTTCTCTTGTGCTGTGACCCCAGCTCATCTCAGAGTCACCATTGTCCTTGTTACAGTTCCTTATTCACATATATGACTTTATTTCCAAACCCTGTTTCCAATAAAACTGTTTCTGACAGGATTCATTTTCATTATTTTCTTACAATTTCCACCAAGTACATTCTGTATTAACTTACCCATTTTCTTTGGGTTAATTTTATATGCATACAATTTACAGGGTTTTAATACCAGAATTCCAGGCTTAACCTGTCTGGAATAGCCTCAGTGTCTTACAATCTATAAAAATTAGCATCATTGAGCTAAAGAGATCTTCTGAATGTCCATTAAAGGATTGTGGCATGTACAGGACCCTGAGTTTAATCAATTACAAAAGGTAAAAAATACCAACACAGAGAAGAGAGGTAACTTGTGCAAAAAGGGAGGATCACCTTACAGAAAACCAAAACAGAACATACTGCCTTGGAAACTGAAATAGAAGTTCTTAATTAAAAGACCAAAAGAAAATTAAGGAGTACTCATAGCTTGGGACATCACATTCTTCAAGAATGCAATCAAACTGTAAGAAAAGCTGTGAAATTCAGGTAGGAAACAAAAAAGGAAAGCATGAACAGCAACGTTCCATTTACCAAGGATATGTGATTAAACTGCAGGCCAAAGGGATTTATTAAAGCACAGTAACACATTCATCAATGAGAGTCTGTAAGGTTAAGGAAAACAGAAAAGAGCATAAGCTGCTACTTAAACAAAAA
The DNA here is from genome assembly GCA_035048045.1 of Chlorospingus semifuscus. Taxonomy (NCBI): domain Eukaryota; kingdom Metazoa; phylum Chordata; class Aves; order Passeriformes; family Passerellidae; genus Chlorospingus; species Chlorospingus semifuscus. Next base: position 106,810,804 of record JAWWMS010000001.1, read on the forward strand.
ATTAAGAATGCTCCCACCCTCTCCTCAAACCTCCAAGAACACTCATACCAAAAAAGCTCCACCCTCAAGTGACAACTTGCTAAGGATTTAAAAAAGCAGTAGCACAACCTTTTCAAACACATCTGAAGCTGGTAGCTTGACAAACTCAGAAGGGCTGAGAGATGATCAGGGTGGAAAGGATTGCTCAAGGAAGATAAGGCTGCAGCACAAAACCTAAATTAATTCTTTGCAGGAGTGTTCATTACAGGGGAGTTCAGGGACTTTCTAAACTCCAGAGCTTGTTTTGAGGGGAATGGTCAGAGAGACCCTTCCAAATCAAGGTTTCAGCAGAAAAGGTTTCTGAGCAGACTGATAAAAAATAAAGTAACAAATCACCTTTGCAAGAGAGTGTCTGCCCAAAAATTGTAGTTTAATGAAAGATGTCCCTATCCATGGCAGGGGGTTGGAAACAGACAACCTTTAAGGTCCCTTCTAACCCAAACCACTCTAGGATTCTGCAAGTCTGTGAATTCCAAAGGATCTTATGTATTAAACTGTGGTGGTGCAAACCAGCATGTAACTCCTTGCTTAAGTCAGCTTGGGATATGAAGAAATGAAAAGGCACAGAATGTGTTGCCAATTTTTAGACAAGTCTCCTGCATAAATTCCAAAATTACAGGTGTGAGTTTGTTTATATATTCCAAAGAAAATTATAAAGCATCACAATAAGGGAGGGAAGCCACAACATACAAAACTATTTGAATTCTTTGACAAAATCAGCAGCTGTGTGAATAAGGGAAATGTGGTTTACATAGTACCCTGCATACTTGTCATTACAATATTAGACCTTCCAGCAATTCATATATACTGCAACCAAGTTACTTTTCCATATACACTTAGAGCCTTCATTTTCTCTCTGACCACACATTTCTCCTCAGTATTCATAACTTTCCTGAATAACATTTCTGTTCCTCATACTGCAGTAATATAAAACTTATTGTCTACTTCCCTTCTCTCTTCTCCCTTTAATATACAAAGTCATTTATTCTGTTCAGTTTGTTTAAAAAACACTCTAAAATTTCTGATCTTTCTCAAAAGCAAAGCTTTCAGGTCAAGTTACTTTCTTTTTAGTTTTGATTTCAAGTATTTTGAGCTATTAAAACCTTTCCATGTTTGAAATTCTTCATTTGCTTTTTCTTTTTTTTATGCATTTTAATGCCTAGATTCATTTCTCGCTAGTTTTTTTATCCATTTTGAAAAATCAAATCTTTTTTCTGGAGACCCTAAATAAACTTCAGTACTTACAGAATTCCTTTCTGGAAAACAGCTATCATGTTTGGGAGGGAATACCTTGTATGTATTTTTCAATGATATTATATGTAGTTAGATATTTTCAATTATAATATTCTTTGCATAACACTTGATATGTCCCTAAGTATTTTCAAATGCTTTCATGGAAACACTTTTCTTAATGCATGGTATGACCCTGGCAATTCTCTGCTGAAGGAGCATATATTTATTTTTGCAGCTGAACCCTTGACTGAAAGTTTCTGCAATTTTTGCTCAGTATTAAGCCTTGAAGTTGTATAAACTTTGATGTTCTGCTAACTTTTACTCAGTGAAAACAAAGCTGAATTGTCGTTTGCTGCCCACTTGCATTGTTAAAAACATAAAACTCAGGGCTTTATCCCCACTTAGCTGAAAACCTGGTATCAAATAGTGACTTTAAAGGTGAATCCCTGCTCATGTCCTTACCCATGTAATCTATTTGAACAGGCTACCTCAAAGCCAATTTATTGCAAGTATCCTCATCCCCAAGTAATTATAGACTAATTTTGCTCCAAATTTATTCTCCTCCTAAGGCAACCCATGAGTCAGAAACTAGTTTTTCCTCTCAAGAATACTCAGAAGTCACTCCCAAAGTTATAAAGCTTAAGTTCCCTGGAAAAAATAAAATACTATAAACAGATCAAAATAACAGCAAATGCTTTTGGAATTTCCTTTAGTTCTATCTCAGTATTCAAAACCAAAAAACGACTTACATGGCTGAAGTGTAGTATTAGAAATTCATTTTCCAGTGTACAGAGCAGAAGGTCAGGAGTTTGGGGATTTCTTTCATTGTTTTTGTTAGAGTTTTTCAAAGAGTTTTACTTTGCCAGAGAGTAGCTGCTGGGAAAGGCTCAATGATCAGGGCCAATGGAGATAAACTCAATATACTCAGGCCAAAACTCATAGATAGCTCCCTCTCTAGACACAGAACAAGGTTATATTTCTGTTTCTGTTTTCTGCACACATTTCAAAAGCAGGTAAAAAAAAAAAAAGTATGCACTCTTCCTTTCCCCTCTACTTTTCTAAACCTCCATTGACATTTTTAATGCATTTTAAGTCTTTTCTTAGGGCCTGAGCACTGCACTTTGATTTCTTGTGAGATAAACTTCATTTGACTTTAGGCTTGGGTCTCTTATCTCCTCACTCCGGGCCCTCGATGACAAATAAAAATCCTCAGCCTGCTTTATGCAGCCACCAGGTCATGATCTTGTCAGATCTCATGGAATAAACAAAACAAATTGCAGTCAGTGCTTCAGATGGAAATCACCTCTAGAGAGGAGCGAGCACAAATCTTCTGAACATGAAAATGCAGCTACTTCAATATTTAATCTCCACCACCTTCTCTTTTAGTCTCTCCTTTGGTCAGCAGGCTTTCACCCTGCCTAGTCAGGGTCAAGCATCTGTCACTAATGGTTAGTGCAAACCAGCACCTCCATGTGTCAGCTGCTGCATATTCAGTTAGCACCACTGTAAAATAGGTCCCTAATTTTAAAGTTTTAGAACTTTCCCCAATTATTTTGTAATTTTTTGTTTTATTATGGAATCACTGTAAACATAGAAAGCTGTGTAATTCCTTTTTCATGTAGTCAACCTGAGCTGGGGAAACAAAACCAAAAAATTTTGGCATTATTTCTGTATCCATTCCTTAATAACCAGTCAATTTCTTCAACTAGTATTTATCTACAGTAATTGCATTTGTGAACAGACAGTTCTGTATTTAAAACACAGGATTACAAAATTACAATTTACATGAAAATTAAACTTGAATCTTCAACAAACATTTCAGGTTAAAATCTCAAACTTCCCTTCTAAACCTCATTCCAGCTTGTATGATATAACAAAACTATTGGTTTTTCTTACTGAGCTGAATATCCTTTTATAATCAAATCAGTCTGGTGCCTTGTCCTACTTCTCTTCAGTGATACAAATAAACTGTTTCTTCTTTGCCTGATCTCTTCATTGATTGTGCAATTTTAAAAAATGTCATAAAATCTTCCCTAGCATATCAGTATTTTAAGCCCTACACATTTAATCTTCTATTTTGTATCACATCCTGAAGAGTCATCAATTCTTAAATCCTCTTCCTTCTACTCTCAAGATGCTCCTCTCTATCACTGGCATGAGAATACCTTATTACCATATCAGCCACAAGCTGAAATTTCTCGTCTCTCTGTCCCCTTTCCTTAAATTTACTTTTCGTCCATCCTCTGTCTGCAACACCAGCCATTAAATGTGCTGTCAGTTATAAGAAGAAAAGATCCTTCTCTCCTGATGGAGACGGAGCTGTCCATCAGCTCTGAATGACACATCACTGATGATGAAGGAAGATTGGCCTTGGTCCTGAAAATTGTAAAATTCCAGGGACTTTGGGAGGAGGGTGTATGTGTGATATGGACACAATGGGGAAACTTGAATTGTACTGCTAAATACATTGATTTATTTGAAATACTTCATCCTAATTTTACTGACTTCTTATATTGGCATCAGAAATATGATTATTTAAGTAAAAAGCTGAATTTAAGTGATATTTTCAAATTTAATGTGAGTTCTTTCTACAGCATTTTTACCTGATATTTTCCGAGTTTATATAGTAATAAAATTAATAAAGTACAAAGTTTAAACAAAAATTTTAAACAAAACACTCTTAAATAGGGTAAATAGGGATGTTTAAGGGTATGGGTTTATTTTGGAATAGTGGGCAGAGAAATAACACAGCATGATATCTTAATTCTCAAGAAAACATCCTAGGCTGGAAGTTATGAACATTCTCACTGAGTAAACAGTCTTAATGTTGTCCTCATAGTTATACTGCTGTACTTTACAGAATGTAAGATATAAATTAAAAATTACATTTTTCCTAGTTTCCTACAATATATAAAAATGTAACTGCTTTTCACATGTAAAGAGTTCATGCAGGAAAAAACCAAAATTTAAACCTTTTTGATTTAGAATAAATCATTTTCATATAAATTATGTGAAATAGACTAGCTGTTAAGCCCATGATTATTTACATTCCTTATTTTTCTAACTGGACTTGCCTTAATCATCTAAGAGTTACTATTAAAAGACCTGACATTTCTTTTGCTAACTTTTAGTGACAATTTTAGTATCCCTACCATACTACATTAAAAAAAAAAATTTACAGCGTTTTAGGGAATTACTTCAGACTCACCATAAACCTCCAAATTCATTCCAGATACAAATCTAATTGCATTAATCAGTCCTAAGACATGTAAATGTTTTAGAAAAATGATTTGGATATTTTTGACAGTGTCACTAGATAAATCTAATTGGTTCACATGCTGAAGGACAAACCTGCAATTCTGTGTAGGTAGACCCACTACTCCACTGAAAAAGAAGTTAAATCTTGTTTTAACTGGCTCTAGATACCTCTCTTTACTTTTAGTTTCCAAAAAAACTTTAGTTACCAAATATAAAAAATCTGCACTTGGTTTAGGGGGGAAAGCTGTAAAACATTAACTCATTAATAAAATATTGCAACCCTATTACATTAAGAGTTCAAAATGACACAAAAAGTCAGACATTTTTATTCATTTTTACTACATGAGGATTAACTTATCTTTGAAAAGGCAGCACTTCTACACTTTCCTCTTCCAGGGAAGTTATTAGTTTAGGGGTTTCACCTTTAGGCTTGAGCTCATGGGTTTTCTCACCTAAGGGTTATACTTTTTCAATAAAAGTAATCAATATGTACAGCTTTTAAAAATGCTTTTGCATAACATGGCAAGATAAACTTTGTTCTCAACTGCCAGTTTATGTACATGAACATATCTGAGAAACCCGAACATTTAAATGAATATTCATGTCATGTATTCCATAAAGCACTACTTGGCAAAATATTTTAATATTCATCAGTCATTAATCTTGTTCTTAAAGGATATGATGTTATAATTCCCCAAGAGCAACTTCCATAAATTAAGAGTGTGCCTTACATTCTGTACCCAGCTAAGCCATGCAGAGGGACAGTCCTTAAAGTGACTGAGGATGGAAGATTGCATTAGTTGGCACATGTAAATTGGAACTGATGTATGAAAGTGATCCCTTTGAAATGCTGCAATTCAAAATTAAATTATGATGCTTTCATGTGTAAATATGTACTTAATATTAAATTAATTCAGAATATTCAAGTCAATATAGTACCTATAGGCAGGCTTGGTGAAGAGGGGTATTCTGCAAAAGGAAAATCTGCAAGATAGATTAAGGTTCCTTTTCTTCAGGACTTGTCCTAAACCAGGCAAGGACTGTATCTCCAGAGCCTTTTCCACTCAGGAAAATTTGGAAATGGAAATTAGAACATTTTTTTAATGAAAAATCTAAACCTTGTTTTCGAATTATCTGTGAATAATAAAATACAAAGCCCTGAAAAAGTGTGTGACCTATTAAAAGGCAGGAATCCAGAATCTCTCTTTTTTACATTCTGGCTTCAAATCCATCTTTTCAAATGAACATCACCGCCTTATGGTGGAAACTGAGATACCACTAGCCCATGAAAGACATTCCTTTTCCCTAAACTTCTTCCAAACTGTGACAAGAAGAGAGAATTTTAACACTAGACAGCTTATTTCAAGAAAATGGATGACTAACACCGTTGGTGTCTTCCATTTTTGAAGCTCAGTCTTCCATACTATTAATACCACCACAGCAGGATGTTCTAACACCATTTTTCAGTTAGACACCTTTACTCCATAGACACTTTCTCATCTCCTTCTCCCAGGCAACAACTTCAAAAAAATCACCCAGCAGATCTGCTATGCCTGTGGGATGTGGAAGATGGAAAATATCTCATTACCTCAGAATATTCTTATGTCCTTCATAAACTCTCCGTACCTTAATATGATGATGTCACAGCTCTCCCTTCTCCCTTGCAGATGAGTGATGAAAATGTAAAGAAGGCAAATATGGTTATTCACCTTGTATAGGCTCTTTTTTCACTCTCCATTTGGGTTGTGTCCTACACATATCCAGGGTATGTATCCTTCATGACATTTAGCCTAGCCTGTCTACTGGTGACGGAATATTTATCTGCTGGTGCTCACTGAGACAGAAATCAGGATCTGATCTTATTAACATGTCAAACTCTTTCTCATGAAATTGTGGCATGGGAATAAACTCAGTGCACATAACAATATGTAATCCATGCACTTGTGGCACGAGTAAATACAGATCTAAAACATGAGATAAAAAATCAACAAGAACACAGGCAATATATTTGGCATTAGAATTCATCTCCCCTCACCTTTTTGAACTCTGCAGGCAGCATGACATATGTGAACATAAAGTATGCAAAGAGTAAGAAAAATTCAAATGCTGAAAAGAAATCCAGCAAATTTTAGCAATACAAGAGTCAAAACTTCAGTTTTGGTGGTTTTGGGAGGAAGTGGGGCAGGAAAGGAAATATTTTGCCTTAGTAAAAGTTTGAGGAATAAATTCTGGGGAAATGAATTCAAAGGATTGTCACAAACCTTACCAATGTAGGTCTAACATCTCAATTACATTTCTTACTAAGACCACACACTAAGAAGAACCCCAGACTTTCATAACTGAATACTCACTGAAGGGGTGGGATGGCAGGGTCATTTAACAATCTGCTACATAAGGAATCTGCCATGAATACACCATTGAAAATAAAGTTGGTAGGTTTCAAGTGCAATGGACTGTGTGTTGGGAACAACCTGTACCTCACACATATTATGTCACAAGGAGTTCTCAAAACTCTCCCTTTAAGGCATTCTTTTGTCTTTTATTGCCTGGCTCTATTAATTCTCTCCATTCTTAGAGATGATTAACATGTCTCAAATGGTTACCTCAAAATCAGACTGCCATCACAGGCAGAATCTTCATGGTAATTCACAGGAAGATTATACTATTTCAGTTACTTCACTATGGTTTTAGAAGTTTGAATAGCAAGAAAGAGGAACTAGAACTTTTCACTCAGCATAAATTTCTATAATTGGAGATTATATAGTGAAGTGATTGTTTAGAATACTAACACTTTTAAAGTACTGTTTAACTTCTAATGTGAAGATAAGTGGTATTTGTTTTAAGACTCACAGTTATTTGGTTATTATAATTACCTTCATTCAAAGACCTGGCAAAGAAAGAAGCTGAGATTAAGTGGAAAAGATACTTAGAATAATCTAGTCTAAGAGTTGAATAAGGAAATAATTCCAAAGGGCAAAGAGACAAGAATCACTCAAGAAGTAAAGTAAAAAAATATCCCCACAAAGTAGCTGATTGTTAGGCAACTATGAAAAGACACAAAGCCACAGAAAAACTTGTACAACCAATAAGAATTTGAAGTTCAGAATGCAAGTATTGTTTAGTAAATTATTTTATTTTCCTTAGAGAAGATTTTTGAGGAAAGACAATGCTCACAATTTTCATATGCACAAAAGGTTGCTACTGGGAGTGACCTCCGATGGAGAGAGTAACAAATGGTGGAGTTCAGAAAATGCAAAAAGTATCAGTGTAACTTTGCATTGGTGAGGGAGGAGAAGAACCAGGACAGATTACCTAGGTCATACAGTTTTTATCAGTAAATAACTTTGAAGAATATCCTAGAGGAATGGTTGTCAAAATCCACAAAGAAACAAGTTATTTCTACCAATTTATACCTACCTATACACTCTCGTATTCCACAAAATGTCTCCAAACACCCTCACTCCCAGGTATAATCTTTAGCTCACATAAAATGAATTGTGATACATTGTTAAGAAACACAGAGTCAGGACTGTGTTAAAACTAACGACCTCAAATTATGTACTAACCTTCCCTGCTTCCTCTTACTTCATAAAACTTTTAAATAAATTAAGTTTATTTTTCCCCAAGGACTACTGCTTTTCCCCAAAGGACTACTGGTTTTTCTCCATTTGCCATATCTGTCTTAATTTCAACTAACACCATTTTTCTATCTTTGTCCACCTATGTCTTAACTTTGGAAAAATCTAAAGGTAACAGAAAGATCCAAAGGCAACCTTGTTCCTGGCTATCAACTTTTAAGGTCTCAGATAAGAAACAGAAAAAATATTGCTCATTCCTATTATGGTGGCATATAAAGCTAAGGGTGATCATGGACAAAAGGATGTTAAATTTCCCAGTAGTCCTCTCTGGAAGTTTGGGAAAATCATCAGTAACGCTGAAGGATGGACACAAACCCAATATAAAGGACATGAAAGGAAAAGAATGAGAAAGAGAACAGAAGGGGAAGACACCTTGTGTCAGAAGAGCCACCAAGATCAATTACTTGAAAAAAAGTTAAAAAGCATATGGTAAAATAACCTAGAACTTTTTATTCTGCCTCTTGGCAAAAACAGCCTTCACTGGCCAGGTTTTGCATAGAGCTGCACATTTTAAGAACGTTTAAACTGTGACTTATGTGAGGAATTCACTTGCCAGGTGAACAGCTTGGGCAGCTGTGTCACACAAATATTTCAATATGTCTGAAAAGGCAGAAGCCAGCTCAGAAGTCATGTACACACAGTCACAGCTGATATACCCTTGACACAGTAGGTTAAGTTATACTCAGATGATTTCCAGTCAGGAAATTCCTTAAAATGATACTGAAGTGTTTTCCTGTTCATGTCAGAATGAAAACAAAATATGTAAAATAGCTCATAAATTTATGCATTTAATAGTTATATTTCTTCAGAGAAAACATAATTGCTCAGAGTTTGGAGGTTATTTAATTTTTTTCTTTTTTTTTAATACATGATCTTTTACTACATAAAATAGCTTCACAAATTTAATATTTTGGCTCTCAAGAACTCTTTAAAATAGAACATTTGACATCAAAAAACTGTAGCCAGGAAAAAACAAATATTAAATTAGTATGACTTTAGAACTGGTAAAAATCTTCTACTGAAAAAAATAACCATAACAATGTGTAATTAATTCTTGTTTTCAACATTTGTTTCAGTTGTACACAAATTATTGAGTTAAATATGATTGTACATTGATGAAACATAGATTACATTAAGAGTATGTTAGTTAAACACAATGACCTGTGACAAAGCTAGCAATTAAAAAAATACAAAAAGACAGCAGAAAAGCAGCAGGAATTCTCCAGTTGCAGAAGTCTGCTCAAAATATGGCACTTAGTTACTGCAAAGGCTTTTTAATTTTGAGTCTTAGCAGCAAAGACCTGTTAAAGGTCCTAACAATCCTCCAGGTGTATCATGCTGTGGTGAAATATACTTCATTGTCTTTATTGTGAAATTCCAAGTCTTATTTTATTATTGTCAATATAACAAATTAAAAAAAAGCTCACTGAGGACAAAGTGAACCCAGTTTTTGCTAGTGCTGTGTCACAAAAGCAAATAACTGTTGTTATGAGTTGCAGCACATACAAGGAGCACAAGCCTTTCACCTGACAGCCAAATACCAGTCAATCAACTGAATTACAGAATTTCCATTGTAACTGTAAAATCAATTGCACTATTTCCCTAGAAGTTTTATATCCCCAGCTTGCAATTCAGCACTTTCAAAAAAGAAAAAAAAAACAAGAGGACCCCAGAAATGCTGAGTACAACATATCTTCATTTCTATTGCAGAATGTAATTAGTATTCAAAGGTTTTACCCCTTCTAGCTACCAGGAAACTAAATTGACAACATTTCCTTGAATATACATGAATTTTTAACTGAACCTTTAATGTGAATTAAATTTGATTTTATGATATGAACCTACATGAGACTTCAGTGAGAAGCCAGCTCACTTCCAGACAGGGTTCACTTTTAAATTCTCTACCATACTCAGGCAGGCTCAGTGTAGGCAGTTTCCTCTTAAAAACATGCTAAATATTGAAGCTAAGAATGCCTATTTCCTACATGAAGACAGCCCAGAATTACAAATTTTATACCCCAATGAGTGATTTCTGACTGCCATTATTAGAAAAAAATTATTCTGTATTTACAGAACAAAAGTATTTTTTTCCAAAGTACTGGGGGTTTGCTAAAGATATCAAAGTGACCAAAAGCATTTTATTAACCCTAATACAGTCTCACTGCAGTGTTTCATAGGAACACAGCTAGGCAAATGCAAAGGCATTAAAACTGACAAGTGTCTATTTTTCTTTTTCAGTATAACCCTTTTACTTTAAAATGAACCTTTCAAGTTCATTGGGATTTGGGTAACTTTCCATTCTAAACTCTGTCACAGAGCAGGCATTTCATCTTATTCCCCTAAGGAAAGGCAAAAAGGCAACACAAAGCAACATCACACACAGAAAAGGCAACATTTTTTCTGGAATAAAAAATATGTCTTCCCTGAAAGAGGTATTAAGGATTTCTGCTGAGGACCCAGGTCATTTTAGGAAAATGACATTTATTTCTCTATACATCCATAAAGTACAAAACCACTTCTATGAAGTAGCATCCTGAGCACAATGATGAAGTGGGCAGATTTTCATTAGATTGCAGAAAACATATTGTGGAGTTGTGTGAACAATTTATGTCTTCAATAATAAAAAGAAACTATGAAGTAAAATTCCATTAATTTTCAAGCAGAAGATCTTTATGCTCATGTAATTCCATGTTAATAAAATCAACCCTTCGTTAATTTAATGGATATTGTCTGCCATATTTACAGTAGATGAACTTTATAAGCTTGTTCTTACTAATTTCTCAATATATTGCTGGGCAAATAAGGTGGAGATAACCAATAAATCCAGAGAAGTTAGTGAAAGCAATCCTAAAATTCTTCAATAAAAATTAGAGTAGATATCACATTATGAAAGATACATTCTTCCTAAATAACACCACATATTTACTTTAATATATTACCAGAAATACTAATCACATTTTTACAATTAATTCTAAATTTCACACAAAACTTCTTGCACACACACACACACTCACTCTCTGATGACAATGTATAAAATATCATCTGTCTTTTGCCACACTGGGAAACAGTAGTTCCCTAATACTTAAAATGTCATAGTTGTGCCAAGAACTATTAGGACTCTACCAACAGAGAAAGCAAAAGAAACATTTTGAGAGAGACAATCCAGACCATAACAAATAAAGCACTGCAATGGACAAGAAATATCAATTGCTTGATCTGTAAAAATATGAGTTGTTCTTTCCTAGTTAGTTCAGCAAAGCCACCCCATAAATAACTGAATGTGTGAGAATGCAGGAGTCCCCAGTGTCTGGATAAATTAAAAGCCAGAATTCTGAGTGGGAAATTTATTTTGCAGATGCTACAGAAATAAAAGTGCTCACAAATTCCAGCAGCAGGCTACTGAGGGGACAAGAGGATCTAAGACAGGCACGAAAATTATCCATGAGAAAACATTGAGATGAACTGAAATTTTACCAAGAAAAGAAATTACTTTCACAACTATAATGGTCTAATCACAAATAGTCTTCAGGAATAATCTATTTCTAGCTTCACAGGTTGACAGTGGCAGAAGTACCAAAGTCTAGCACTACTTCTAATAAGATTAATAACAACAGCAACAGGAAGAAGATTAAGAAGAAATTAGATTGGAAGGAGAATGTGCTTTATTTTCTTCTCCTGTAGGAAATTATACTCCTTGTCATCTTAAAAATGTAATTTGGACTCGATGTAATGCTTTAATTGATATTCCTGAATTGCATATTTTTCAGAAACTTGAAAGACATAAATATATACATTATTATTAATATATCTATAAATTTTCCTCTGGATTTGTAAATCTGTTTATAAATTAATTTAACTGATGGATTTTCCAAACAGGCCCTGAGAATGTTTATTCAATTATTTCCTCTGCTTGAGGGACTGAACATAAACCTTGGAAGAAGCTGTTCTCACCCTTAAACAATATTGTTGATGTTGCAGAAATTTGAATGTCAAATATCTTGGGGAGAATTTAATATTTTTTTTGTGAAAGATTAATTTGAATGTTTCATAATATTTAGATTAATGTAAAAGATTCAAGTCATTATTCAGCTAGAAAAACTCCACAATCTAAGACTTTTTAAAAAATCCCATATTTGATTGGAGCTCCACTTCCTATGAACTGTCCCATCTATTAGGCCATAAAGTTTGACTTTTTCCTGTTTTCTGGCTCAGTGAACACTTTCACAGGCCACAGCAATTGAAACAGGATGATAGAGGAGACTGATGGGGACCTTCCCTCTCTCCTCACCTCATTATCTCCAGCCCCAGCCATGCTTACAGGACTGTGAGGAACTGGTAAATATTAGTGCTCCTTTTCATTACCATTATGTACTCTCTGTGTGTTTATAATTCATTACTAGCTAAAGGGTAAAATAATAATTGTTTGTAAGCATGACAAGGTAGGAAAGGCAAAATGATGACCTAGAAAGAGCATGTCAAACACTCCAGCATAACAACAAGGGCACTGGCTGCAGGGAGACTGCTGCTCTGTTGCTCATTTCCTCTTAAGTTTCGAAAATGTCATTTTTTTTTATATCACTCTGAATGTTTTCTGTCACAGACAACAAGTAAGGGCTTACACCTGGACCTGTCATGTGAGCCCCACTCATTATTTCTGCTAGGGATTTTGTTTTTCAGAATATTTTTTTTTATTAACTGGGCTATTAATTGACAAAATTCCATACATGCACATTTGGGGTCTGCCAAACATAACAAAATGATGTATTTCTCAGTAATACAGCTTACAGCCTATACAGACTTTCAAAACAAGCATAATGCACATCACAGACATTTAAATTGGGTAATAAAATTTAATCTCTTTATATGCAAATGCAGTCCTACATGCTATGATATCCAAAAATATGCAGATGTACAGGTTCACAAGAGGAGTGACTAATTTGTGGTTAGTGCAGATGCAGCATTACCTGACTTCTCAGCACAACAATATTCCAACACCTCCTGCAGAAGGGTGATGCAACCTGAAGCTCATCAGCAGCCTCACTCTGTGAGCAACTACAGATTGCTCTCTTTATTAATTTTAAATGGGCTACCATGCATTGTTTGCATAGATTTTTAATTGCACACAGTACCATGCCCCACAAAATTCCATGTGGGCCAGAGGTCCTTTGAGCACTTCTATTTCTGAATTGTTTCAAAACAACATGTTATTTTACTGGGAGGATCAAGCTGTTCTGAGTCTCAGAAGGGCACAGGAAAATTCATAACATCCAGCAGACTGCAGTACTGCAGAAGGGCACCTACTGAGAAAGCTAGCAGTAATTGAACAATCTTTTTGACAAAGGAAGAAGGCATAAAACAGTCTAATACTTAATGTTCTACATATGCTATACCATTCCCCAAAGCTTGTATGCCTTGGCATAAGTATAGCTGCAAATGTGAAAATACTATTAAAAAATCATAGAAAAACAAACAAAAAACAAAACAAAAATAAAACTAACAAAACAACCCACAAACAAATCAAGTTGTGGTTAGTATTTTAAATTTGCAAATATGCATGCAATTTACATGGGGATTATTTTCTCTGCATAGGTCTTTATTTCTTCCCTGAAGAGGGAGATTTGAACTAATCTGAAACTGGAGCATACCATGCATGAACACACAGAATGTAGATTGGACTGAAAAATACCTTAACTACCCAATCAAAATTTATGGGCTGGCAACTTAAATTGATTTTATAGAACAGTCCTCTTAAAAATACATTAATTCCAGAAATAAATATGCATGAGAGATGTGTCAATCATATTTTAATATATTAAAGGTGTGTGAAGCATCTTACTGCATTAATACTGAATAATCCTATCATTTACCATTGCATCCTCAGGTCTTATGATATTTTAAAAGAATTATAAGGAACAAATGCTAAACTTTTTTATATTTTTGACATCCTGAGTACTGTTTACCTCTTAATCACTTCAACAGTTCCTAGAACAAAGATATTATCCTCATATAAAGACATCTTCCTTATATGAATACCTCATAGTGCTCCCACAGATGTTCTGCACTCAGGGATTCATTTCAAGCCTGGAAGTCCAGGGGAACCACATGTGCAAGCACCTTTACCTTCCAAAGGCATCAGGTGCTCAAGAATCACTTGGAAGCAGTTTTTAAACTCAACTGGAAAGACACTCAGAGACATTTCATAAGAACTACAATGAGAACTTAGGCTGGAAAACATTGCCTGCCATTGAAAGCCTGGTTGGAGCATAAATTAGCTTTAAGAAGACAATTAAACCAGGCTTTGCCAAAATGGATGTCTGACTTGGCTCCCCCTTTTCATCATGGCCTATTTACAAGTAGTGTCTTTCTGATGTTTAGCCTTTCAAGTAGAAGGAAATTCAAAGACTTGACAATGACATAAAAACCTAAATGCATTCCATAAAACAAACAAAGTGGGAAGTAAAATCTTTGGATAAAGGCAATGCTTAGGGCAGCCACCATAAGACAACAGCCCATGCAAAATTCCCCAGTCTTGTACAAACAAACACTGAGGGACATCACTGCTGGCAGGACACTGAGAGCTGGGGCTGAAGTGCCAGGTCTGTGCTGAGTCCTGCTGCTGGACAGAGTGGGAGGGATGCTGAAGAGGAGAGGGGGATAATCCTAATGATGCCCTAAACATTGCCAGCAGTCCTGCAGCTTGAGTCAGTAGTTTACTAGAAACATGTAGGTCACAATAAGACAAAGATAAAACACTAGAGTTGAACAAAAATAGCAAAAAATGGCAACTGAAAGAGAAGATGAAGTAACTTGAGGCAGCCATATAGGAATAAGGTGTGCAGACTGCTCCAATTAGCAATGGGATTCTCTGGGTGGGAATGATTATTTCCATGTAAATTAGCGGCAACAAAAGAGCTGATTCGGGGCTGATTACCTGGCTCCTCTCAGAAGGTTATTAGACTGATATTTTATGGTATTATTTATTGTCTTTTAATGTGTCAAACATGTTAGAAAATTTAAATGCATAAATAGACCAATCAGTCTCACACTGTCATTAGAGAATCACATGAAGCAAAACTGTTACAGTAATGATAATAGCAAACCATGAAGTTACATTGGATTTTCTACCTAAGAGAAAAATCCCCTATTCATATCAGTGACAGGGCCAGTACTGAGACATCCACTCTCCTAAACTATTTTCTTGCTTAACCTTCCATGTTTAGTTACTTTAAGTTACAGCCTTTACTAGCTTTGGACTGATAATTCCTAAATTTGCAAATATCTCATAAGAAAAAATGTTTCATTTGGGAAATTAAAGCTTAACAAATTCATTAATATTCTCAGGCTTTGAGTAGAGATTTGAATATTATCTCCCATTTACCTGGCATCAACCTTTATATTGTTTTTATTATTAATTCCACTTAATATCTGGAAAATTTATAATTCTTGTCTCTACTATGTTATCTGCATATATCATCTTAATTTGATCCTTCTTAAAATCCTTCTTCTGTAAAGTTCCAACGAGGTGTTGCATGAGTTTTAATGTCAACCAATTTCCATGTTGCTGTACAGATTATTAATAGACTATAAAAGAACAGACTTTCTGATATTCACATTGACTTGAATCAAGTTATTTCTAATTTATTGATAAAATTAGCTTCTAATTCTTTTAGAGCTTGATAAATTCTAGTTTTAATTTATCTAGAAAATACAGTTATAAAAACAGAGATCTCCAATCTGCAAGCCCTTCTTAATTTCCTAAAAACTCAATATTGACTAAACTAACTTTTTTAGTTTAAAACTTTCCTTGATAGCTTTCCTTGCAAGAAATATTCTTTAATCAATTAAAAAATGCTTGATAATTTAAATACATACCAAATTAGATGTTAAAAGCATAAAGAACATGGTTCTGTAGGCAAAATTATACTTGCAAATATAACTAGGAAAGTGGAGAAATTAATCTAAAAACAAACAAAAACCCTGGCTTTGTCTATTTGGTGTATCCACAAAAGGGTTCTTCTGGAACACTTGAAATCTCAAAAGAAATGCAGATACTGCTTAGAATAAAGCAGGTGGTGACAATATGAAAGTAAATAGGTAATCTGGAATCTTTTTTTTATTTTATTGTACCAAAGGAGTATCTATGTCTGACTGTTATAAGAAAGTTTTTTCCACAGTGGAAAGAAGTGAAGCAATATGAATTTCAGAAAAGACCTGCTTTGACATCAGCACTAACAGCATTATTGGAGAGTTACAAAGAAAGCATAAAAAATATTCTGTCCCTCTCCAAAACAAGCAACAGTCACTGATGTTGTAAAAAGAGGGGGAAAAAAGGAAAAGAAAAAACTGAGCTTAACAATTCATTAAAATGTTTCAGAAAGCACAAAATAATTTCACACACTTTTTGTAGGCTGTGCACACTAAATATTCATTTAATTTTAAACCACATTATGATGTAATTTTATGAAAATTGACAATGAATGCCTCCATAATAACAAACATACCAATGTCATCTGCATCAGGAGCTGGTGGAATCCTGGCTGGCAGTTTCTGAAGGGCCCCTTTGCCATCTGTCCTCTGTGCTGAGCTGCTGCCTTGAGGCTGCTGCTGGTCTTCATCTTCAGCAACAAATGAAATTACACCTAAAACAAATAGATACCAGGTGTTGTATTACCCAGGAATTAGCTTCACAAAAACAGACTGCCAGACATGCACAAGTATTTCCTCTGTTCAAAACTAATACAAAATGAAGTAAAGCTTCCATTCCAGGTGTCAGCCATCCAATTAGAATTTATGATATTAAAAAATATCTCTTGAGTAAGTGCAAGGAAATCAACCAATTTTTGTCCCCAAAGAGCTCTTCTACTTGCCTGAAGAGATCCATAATGGGCACCTGAAAAAGATCAGTAGTAGGAAACATAATACAAACAGGAACTTCATAAAAGTTACAAAATCTGGTGATCAGTAATTGTATCTTTTTCCCAGCTCAATTTTCTGTGCACAATCTTGATTGTTTCTGTTATTTGTTTTTAAATCACAGTGTCTCATTCTAGTGATATAAGAGAATAATAGTTAAAATATTCCTGTGATACATTTTTGTATTGCATGTTAAATTGCCATCAAACGTGACAAGAAGATAAAATACAGAGACTATAAACCCTGGATTTATAAATTGCCAGATGTCTATTTAATAACATAAAATCTAGTATGTACAGGGTGCCTTTAAATAATATTAATCTTATTCTGGAAGATTTTATATACCGGCTTCCATTAGCATCTTTTCATTTCTTCCATTTCTTGCCTCTGTCTAAGAATTTTAAATCTACACAAACTTTTGGAAATACCAAATAGCATTCTACCTGCATCTAATTTATTTTCCTTCAGTGTTCGAATATATTTTGGAGAGTTTCTAAACCAAAATAAATACATTTTGCAGGTTTAATTCTTGCTTCATATAAAATCTGAGGAGGTGACATTTTATGCTATTATATAGTAAGAAATGTTCTCATTGCAATTCTTAGAATTTTTGTGAAACATCTCCAAAAGGGAATTTGTTCATTGTGTCTTACCAAGGACTGGGGAAAACTATTATTAATGGAACTTATAAAATTTGAAATGGGGAATTCTTATGAGAGTCCCAGAACAATTGGATTTGAAAATACCTACATCTAATGGAATCTTTTGTTTCTGCAGCTTTGAGTGGGGCAGAGGTGTGACATGACAAACACTGACAAACTATTCCTACTATGTAGGGGGATACAATATGGGAAAGTAAAGGTAGTATAGAAAGTAATCTTACCCCCTAAAGAATTGCAGCTGAGCCAGTTACTAAGGATTAGGAGCGGGCCTGATGTTAACAGACCAGCTGTAGCCAATCAGAAGAGTGTTATAAATGAGTGGGTTGGTGGGAACTGGAGTCAGTTGGCTGCTGTGAGGATGAGGATGAGTCGTGCCTAGAGGAGCTGCCCACAAGAAACATCAAGGAGGTATGAAACTCCAGCAATATGGAACCCTTGCAATGTATTACCAATAGAACACTTGCGCTGTAATGACAACACTACCAAGAAGGATTATATATAAATAATTATAAGGAAGAATCGCTTTTTCTTTGAGAGACAGCAACTGAGAAGCACAGGTATGAAACACTGAAGTTAAAGCAAAATTTAAAAAGTGGAAATAGGGTTCAATCCAGAGGAAAAATATAATAAATAACTTCAAACTTAACAAAAATTAGAATCTCAAATTTTCTTTCATTAAGAAAACTCTAGTTAAATACAAATAAACTAAACTAATTAAAAAAACAAACATAAATAATTTCAAATGAAAAAGTTTTAAAAACTGCTAAAATTGATCACAGTACTTAAGTCAGAACTTGGCTCCAAAGAGGAAGAGGAGTGACTGCAATTTCAGGAAATTACCCTTTTTTTGGGTTTTTTTTTAATCTTAAAGATAAGATAGGTGTGCACGAAGAATAAAAAAAATAAAACCAGTATGGAAAGGATAATGAAGACTGAAGAAAATGCTCAGGGTATATAAATCTTGAGGTAAGAGAACACATGGAATAGCACTAATAGGTAATGGATCATAGGATAAATGACTAATTAATGACTAATGACCACAGAATTCTAACTAATTAATCTGATTTTATGTATCAATATAAAATCCTAGTATTATTTTGGTCTATTGAATCACAATATTAGGGAGAANNNAAGTGTAAGAGAGAATTCATTAATTTTAAGTACCAATCCTTGCCATCAATATTCTTGAAAGTTATTAACAATTAGAAGAAAATTAGTAGAAATATGCAAAATTATAGCTTTGAAGTTGATTAAAAAGTCTTGGCTAAATGCTAATCAATACATTCAAAAATTCTACCAAATTCTTACAGTAAAGAATATTTTGTTACACTTAATTTTAAAATTTTAGTAATTTTTCCTCATAGTCTTTCCTTCCAGTGACCATGGAGGATTTTCTTTACCAATTTTCTGTATTTCAGAATCACAAATTATCCATTTGTGAGCGTGGGAGAAAGAAGGACAGAACAGGAGCAATTTAAGTAATGAGATGGTAAAACAAACACTGGCTTTTGTTCTCTGCACAAAATTTGGCCTCAAAAGCATCAAAATAATTTGCCTAAGCACTTGAATAATTAATTTTTGTTTGCAGCAAATATTGGAATGCTTGAAAAGTTCCAAAAGAATAAATTACTATTGCTCAAAAATATTTCAAGAGCTATGAGAGGAACTATGGTAACTGAAAACTACTTGAATTGCTAAACCACTGTGCTGATAATCCACCAATTGCATGATCAAAAAAATCAGTGGAGAATTGCAGAATAAGTGCTGACACTCCATTTTCCTACTTCATGAAAACTAGAGCTCAAACAAACAGAGTTTATAACAATGAGGTTATAATCTTGATCGATAAAGGTGAATTAATGTGGTGAATACAGATCTCTGCAAGGCTCTCAATTAAATCTGTCAAAGTATTTCCAGAAAAAATAATGAGTTTTACTGCAGATGATATACAATTTGTAACTCAGTTTATCTGCTTAATCTTAAAATATTCATAAATTGTCTTTTGTAATTTTCACGGGCACCAAAGTATCTACTACTGGCTCAAAGCTATTTGAATATTTTATTAGGGGAAAATAAAAGGAAATCATTGCTGGCAAGAACTGCAAATAACAAAAGAAAAAAGTGTATTAATTTCATGTCAAATCTAAAGTGCAGAATCCTTATCAGTGAAGACAGTATATAGTATGATCTGCATGACTTGAGTCTATAAATTAAAGCAGAACATTTTCTTAGGAAGTATTCCTAATTAGAATGCTCTCCTGGTTTGGGAGTAAATGGTGCAATCCACTGACCCTTACTGGATCCTAAGATAGCAGATGATACATAAATATATTAATTTATTCAAATTACAGGCTACAAAAATATTCCTGTCAAGAGATATTTTGCAGGATGGGAAAAAAAAATTTATACAATGAAGAGTAATAAAAAGTACTTTGTGCTCTATGAAGTCATAAATAATACATTGGAAATGTGCAGAAATGCTGCTTTAAAAATGACAGATTTCAAATAAATACAAAAAGCAATTTTACATTTTTCATGTGGTTCTGCTGAGCTTGGCTCCTCTGCTCTTAAAGAGCTTTGACACAGAAAGTTCTGGTCTTCTGGCTGTGAATGCAGAGTCATCTTACAGAACTTTTACTTATCAGTGCATCTCACTTTTCAATATTGGTGCTACAAAACAACTGATAAATTATAATCTTTTCATGCACAACAGCCCTCAATGTTTGGGTTTTTTGGTTTTGGGGTTTTTTCATATCCAATTGCCCAGTTCTGACTTCTCTGTCACACATTACACAACAGTGTAACTTGCCAAAATATCATGGCTGACAATTTTTAAAGCATACATTCAAGACCAAACCAGATTTCACCTGCATCCCAGAGATTCAATTCCTACCAATTCAACTGGCCACAGAATTGTGCTATCATCATCTGGTTTAGAAAACAAGACTCCTTAGCTGTCCTTTTGCATATATATATATAAGATATTAAATTTGCATATGTGATCCTAAAATTGTAAAAGCAATAATACAAGTATTTCTGTAATTCTACTGAAAATTAATAATTAAAATTTACATAAATGTTATATTTTTGCTGACACATCACTGATTTAAAAGCTTTCTTGGTCAAAACATCCTTGCACATTTTCTAGGTTTACTAGCCAATGTTGAAACATTTTATACAACTGTAGTCTAAATATTAATATGAAAGCTTTGCTTTCTATTGCTTCAGAGAAGATGCATCCCTTTAAAGGGAGGCAGGCTGTTTTATTTCTCAATAAAATTGTAATTACAACACCCCATGTTAGACTGACTCATTGGCTATATTCTACACACCCCCTGTATCCATGAATACAATTATGAAAGCAAGAAGTGCTCAATGCTTTCCTCTGTATAACTTAAATGGAATATTTAAAAGATACATAGTGTGCATGATTACTTTCTGCTGCAGAGAGATTATAAAAGTCCACAATATCCCAATATTTTAACTGGAAAAAAAACCCCAGAAGGCTATATGACCATAGAATTCATTACACAAATCTGAAAAGATATAGAAACATTTGGCTTGTGGTTTAAATATACCAACATGAACTTAATAAGTTCTTGGGAGTGGGAAGAGGGCTTTTTATTTTTCCTGTTTTTTTCTGGCCAATGAAATCTATGTACAGTTGCTGCCACAGAAAAGTTCCACAAAAGAGATAAGATAAATTAACAAGATGAGTGTAATTTATGTAGCTATTTGGCTAACTTTTGGTTCTTATAGTTTTTCTATTGACAAAAAAAAAAAAGGATATTTACTGTAGATTAGTACAAAACTTTATAATCTTTATTTTCCTAGGGAAATTTCTGTGATAAGACATATAAATCCTAAGGAGTTTCTGTAAATCCTACTTGTTGGTATACTAGGTTTAAATTAATTTCTCCCGTCAACAAAAAATGAGAATAAGACATACCAAGGAGAAATGAGCAAGTGGCAAATCCTGCTATCAACTATCAATCATATCTGGCTTTGTAGCATTTAGTAAAGAGGTGAATTGTTTTGTTTATAATGCTCACTGCCTCCTCTTAATGTGACAATGAATCCACAATGTAGAAGGGCGCAGGAGGGAGGGATGGATGGATTATCTTGCTGGGCCATGCCAGCAGCTCCTCCAGTGCACTCTGGTGATCCAGGAGCGCCATTCACAATAACCAAGCAACCAGAAGAGCTCCAAGCTTTGTCTTTGCCCCCACTGAATTAGACTCAGTGTGTCAAGGTGATGTGGGTGAAGAGGAACTGCTCAAGGCGAACAGGCAGGTGCTGGAAATACAGCTTAGGCTACAAGAAACTACAAAGATCATCTTTCTCCCTCATGGGTGTTTATGTTTTCATTGAAATTATAGTGCTCAGTAGATCAATATGCAGAATTCCAGGAAAAAAAGTGACTTTTTTTTTTCTTAATGCCAGTGTCAAAGAGATAATAATGATAAACAAGTTCAATCAACTCATTTACAGGCTGCAATGTATTAGCATGATCTTCACCACCTCAAAACTGTCCTACAGCTGCATCTGACAGGCCTGGAAATAATGTTAAATAATACAAATTATTAAAAATAATTAATATTATTTAAAGGCCTGGAACATGCTGTCTGTTTTTCCTCAATTTAAGTTTCTAAGTAGCATGGAAAAGCACTGCCTACTAAACATAGATTCAGTTAAAAAATTGGTGAAAGGGTGAGACATAAAGTTAGAAAGCTCCTTTCCAAATGCTAGGGGGTTGTATGAATAAAAGGGCACTGACTATGAAAGGTTTGTGGGTTTTTTACACAAGACATATTCAAGTATTATGAGTTTTGCTGTATTCTGGAAAAATTCTGGTCTATTCTGCGGAAAGCAGAAATAAAATTTTGATAAAATATAAAGCAATCTGTAGAAGATGCTTTCTCAAACCTGAAGAAAATTGCTCAATTACTCAGAAAACAGACTGCTGAAGAATTTTATGTAGTGACAGAATCTTGTTTGAGGTGTTTATTTGCTATTATTTCTGTGTTAAAGCTGTCACACACCTAAAAACTAGCTGAACCATGTAATATTAGCACTCTATTGGAATGCTTCCAAATGGGCTTTAGAAAATAACTGGGCCCATTTTTAGCTTAGCAACCATAAAACAGCAAGACAGAAAGCAAAAGCAGCATAATTTTGCAGCTATATAATTTTGGAAATAAAAGGACTTTGAAAGTAAATGAAAAATGCAAACCATTTGCTCAGTACAACTTACATGGTAAAAGTTCTTTCATTAGAATTTATTTTAATATGAAAAAAACAGTATTAGAACATCAAGACTACAAAGTTTTACAATCACAAATTAGGAAGTTCTGGAGTTGAAATTATTCATCTAGAGTTCTCAGCTAGGTATCAAAATGAAATTATTCATCTAGAGTTCTCAGCTAGGTATCAAAATAGTTGTTCTTTTTTCCTTGCAGGATAAAATTGACTCCCTCTGCAGATAGCTTTGGAGCACTGCTTTTTATTTTGTCATTCCAACTGTTCACCCCATGGATTATTTTCCTCCTTCTAAACAAATTCACCAGACTGAAAAAAGAATATCTTTTTTTTTTGGGGGGGGTGGGGGGGAAATGTTTAAATTATACTTTTCTTGCAGTGTCTTGAAGTTAGAAAGGATAAAGATTCCTAGGTATTGCCTAATTCCCACTTGAATCACCTACTCTCAAGATTCAGTCTGGCTGTTGAAATATCCTGAAAGCCAAAAATGCGTTCCTGTGTGTATATATATATATATATATTTTTAATCTTTGAAATTTAAGTCTTCTCAGGGCCTGGAAACTCTGCTCTGGAGAACAAATATGACTTCCCAGCCTTGCACAGTGTGATGCAGACAGACTCCCATTCTCCTTGAAGCACAAAAAAGCACTTCCTAACACGTTACCTTAGGTAGGACACTTGGTAGTCAGGTTTACATCAAACCTAACATCAGACAGCAAAATCAGCTGCTGCTTTTCACACCTGTGACAGGGCCTCTCTTCCCTCCACCCCTCTCCTGCTACAGCAGCTGAATGATTAGAGAGTGAGCACGGATTTCTGTGAGAGAGCCAAACCTGTCTCTGTTCCAGGGGAAGAATGAACATGATTTCCTGAGGTGGTGATTAAAGCAAGCCCTGAGCCAGCGGGTGGATTGCAGATAACTGGGCCCTGTCCTTTTCAAAGGATAACTTTACCCTTCTATCAAGTTATTTTAAAGTGTAAAATAAATGAAGTTTTCTGAGAAGAAGGGCAGATGTGGCTTCCCAGCATTTGAACCAGCAACTTTTTGTTGGGTTAGAGAAACTGACTGTTCTCTCTTTTTCACTCAGTGAACATATAATACTTCAAAACATAATGGAAACCATTGTGATAGAAGTCAAGGGAAGGACAGAACATTGGAGATGTAGATCTGAACATGCCATCTATGTCCCTTTGAAGGCATGGCTTTTATCACCTGGTATTAATTTGCTCTCTGATAGATCCCTTGGAGCCTCTTCTACTGAAACTTTCATTATATATAAAAGAACTGGGGATTTTCTAAGGCAGAAGAAGAGACTATTCCTAAATCTTTAATGCTTAAAAAAAAAAAGCCATGTTTAAATATGGTACATCCTCAATATTTCCTGGTGCACATTTTTGATGGTTACAATTTCATTGAAAGCTGATTCCTATTCATGAAGCATGATTTTTTTACAGGGCTACAGATCAGGGCACTGAAATCTTCCTATGGCTCGAAGCCAAGCCTTGTTACAGGTATTAATTTCTTTGCACAAGTCACTTGTGAATTGAGATGGCATTATTAGTTAGGTTTTACATATCAGGTACTAAAAACAAAATGGCCAAAGGAGCAAAGTAGTTTGACATCCTCAGGGACAAGATTTAATAGCTTTTTAATGCTAAGAAAACAGCTGTCATTAATCTCAATTGTCCAAGAATGGAGCAGAATCAAGTGCTTGGAGTTAGGAACCCACAAATTTGAAACTACACACACTGAGCATTTTCTATTGAGAGATTTATCCATTATTGGGAAGTTCAAATCTTTCCCTGAGTGCTACTCAGTTCCTTCAGGATGATCTCCTCTGTTTCCATAATTCCCTCCCAAACACCTTTGTACTTTTCTCTGCTGAGAGTTACTACAATAGTTGTCCTACAGGGAAGGCAAAGATTGATTTTACAGTTTCATTCTCAAAACCATGCTTTTCACATTATAAGCTAAATAATGAGCACCATGGAATTTTAGAACCATTACCAAACATATAAAAATTATGAATTCTGAATTGTTATTAAAAAAGAAAATCAGGAAAAACATTAATGATGGGATGCTGGCATTGCTTAAAAATATCCAGAGTTTTGCTATTGTATCATAAAAATACCATTATAAACATGGATGGATGCAAATTATGAACAATTAATTTTAGATCTCCCTAGCCTCCACTATATATCAAAGAAAGAACCCAGTTCACTGAATTCTATTTATGTGCTCTTGCCTTGTGGTCAACAGACTGAACATTAATTAAGGGAAAAATCAAATTCTGGTCTCTGCCTTTACATCTTTGGTTGTAGTAGTGCTAAAATATCTAAAGGGATTAAACAGGTTTTGGAAAATTAAATTTAGATCTACGAACCTGGTGATAATTCAAAAACCATTACTTCCTATTTAGTCAATTCTCATGAGACCAATTAAATACATAAAGTTGTTCATATGCTGGCATTTTTGAAGAACCTGACCACACATTTAGCAGTAAGATACCTTTAAAAATAAAAATATGAGCCAGCTTAAAAACCTGAATCACCAGTAATGACAACCTTACTTCCAGATGAAAGGTTATGCAGAAAAGATGCAAGCATTAGGTGTAAGGAGATTTAACCTGGTAATTTATAGGGATATTTTATATATTTAAGCTCTAAATAGTACCTTGAAAGACTCCTCGTCGGCAGGGAGATATACTCAAGGTGTAAGCAGCAGTGTCCTCTGGGTTGACAGCCACATCAGGGGCACCACTCAGCATTGAGAGATTGGAATACACCTGGGGAAGATAAATCACAGAGGGGAAAACTCATCAAAAGCAAGTAACTATTGCAAGAACACCACAGAGACAATATCCATTCTACCTGCTTTGGAGAGTAGAATAGAAAATGTGGTATCAGTAAGTCCTAAATTTTATGCAAATGAAAGAATACACACTATAAGAGAAATGTTGGTGTATACAGATGATATCAAGCACAGATTTTGAAGTCATTGCTCAACATGATCAAAAATATATTGCTTAGACCACAGAACCGCTTACATATGCAGAGATTTGCACAGTTAGGCCCTTAATATTTTACATACATTTTTGTTTGAAAAATAACAAAGAGATTCAGCAGTACTGATCCATCTAAATAGACAGAGCAAAGCAAAATCTGAAGTGTCATTCTAACATCATTTGCTAGACCTCAAGTGATATTAAACTGTGCTTTATGATATGTCACATTTTGTAAATGACAAATACACATGGCATGCATGGTAACTCTCAGGGCAATGGAGAGACCAATAGAATTTTCACATGCAGAAATTTTGATTTTGCAAACTGTAAAGCTCATTGGGAGAATATAGGGTGAGTATTTTTTAATTGCATCTCATTTCTTTCTCTCTTGTACAGCATTGCTACAGAGGAATTCTCTGAGCAGCTGCTCATGGTGATGCGTTAGGATTTTAGCTTTTATATTTTTCAAATCCTGTACTGCATTAGTATATGACACTAAACTCTATATAGTGTTAGTTAACTGTCTTCACTTTTGGTCAGACAAAACAATCCTTCTAGGCCTGAAATTCAAGGACACCCTACTGCCTCAGGCCCTGAAATGTATAAACAAAAGTGAATTGTTGGGGGACAAACTGGGGGAATATGACTTGATTACCTGAAGCTGTAATGGGAGGGTTAACCCCTGGTGTGTAAATGGACCAAACTTGGATCTGTCTGAAGAACTCATGACCATGGTTCATTTTGGGTGTAGCCCCTTGGGGAGGCTTTATCTGCCCTTAATGCACCTGAAGGCCCTTCATTAAACATATCTGCTTTTATTCTCTTAATCCTGCCTGGCCTCTGTTTTTAGGTAAGCCAGGAAAAGGCATCAGTGAAAAAGGTGTTCAGGCCTGAGGCATCCCTGGGCAGAGCTGGCCTGTCCAGCATCCAAGTGAATACCTGCATTCTACAAAGATTTCTTTTGCAACACTAACAGCATTAGATGCACATTCATTCTTAAAGTAAATATGTTTTCTTATTATTTTCTGTAGAAAATAAGCATATTCTTAAATCATCTTTTCTTCTGATACAGACAATCATTGCCTAAAACACATTCCTTCTCTGTGGTATTTATGTTACTGTAATTCTTTTCAGTATTTTTCTGAATTACTGTAATTCTTTTCATAATTTTTCAAGTGCTGGTTCTTCTAAATCCAGAATTTCTATTCCAAGTAACAGATTAAAAAAGCCTGTAAAGCAACAGCCTTCCTCTTCCCCAATAAATCTACATTTCAAACTGGATAATAAAAGTCCAGCAACCAGAAAGAATAGGAAGAGACTACTTGGCAAGAGGAAATAAAAGGCTAAAACAGAGACAGATGAAAAGACTTGTTGGAGAAAAATAACTGGAAAAAAAAATCTTTTAAGTTGTCCACAAAGAGCAAAGCATAGGAAAGGTGGGGCTGTTACACACTGAAGATGGGGAAGATACATTTATTAACATATAAACAATAAATTAGTCACACTTCTACATTTATGGACTTTTCCATTTCAGTTTACAATGAATGTACACAAGAGTGAAGGATAAGTATCTAAAAATACAACTAGGATAATAATAATGACAGCAAATTACTAGGGATAGAAATAAGATTAGTTAAAATGAGATTTCTATTTAAGGAAAATAACATCGAAACGGAAACAGAAGTAGGATAAATGTGATTCATTTAAATTGGATAAAAAGCAGAAGGGTAAAGTAATTTGGTTTTTATCAAAGACTGGACATACCAAATAAGTTTCTACCAAAAGATTTCAAAGTAAAAGGAACACTACTGGCATGGCTGACTATAATAAACATAAAATGCCTCTGGATTGCTGATGAGTAAATATGGACCAGAAGTTTGATTTTTAGTCATTCAAGTGAAATTCTGGACACTTTTTCAGAGTAGTAAACTAACAGAAGCTGATTTTAAAATGAAATTTTTAATCTTAAGGAAGGGACTGTATAATCAAATAGGAAAAGGTTGTGTATAAGCAATGAAATGATGTCAGTACACACATGGCCTCTGTTTCAGTGCTTGAATCCAGATTCTGTATCAAGAGAAATAAAAGAATTCTCCCTTCCCTGTCCTGCATCAGATTAAACCCTTTGGAATCAGATGCTCACTAAAACTTGCACATAACTGATGCTGACCTCAGTCTGCTGTCACCTTTCCAACTGCAGTCATTAAACTCATATTCCTCAAGCTGCTCGCTATTCCAGAGCTATAACTCAAATATTCACCATCTGATTGAGGAATCACCCCCATTCATTCACCAACCCTATTTGTCTCTGTAATTTAAGTTACTCACACCTCAGCCATTCTCCAAGCAGTGGTCACAACAATTCAGTCTCCTACTTCCAACCTCCTGAGAGGGTTTATGGTTGTCACAAACCATATCTCACTCACCAGGTACCTCTCAAGTGTTCCATAAACAGAGCTTTGTCTTGCTCCAATGGCAATGTGATTTATCAGCTCTGTTACTGACACTAATTAAAATTATCAACTTCAAATGACAAATGGATACTAAAAGTGCATGCCCAAGCTTGCCCATGCACACAGGCAATTTATCCTAATACCAGAATTCATACTGAGACTCATTCTCATTTGTTCACAGACATTTGGGATTCTAATATGGCATAATGTTGCATAACGTGTCTCTGCTAACTGCAGGTTTATTACAAAATAACAATACATCCAGGTATACTCAGAAAGTGAAAAAGTTGGAGAATTTAAAAGTACACATAGGGGAAAGTCCAGAAATAGCAGATTTCTACAACAATAAGTAGATGCAGAGATTTTCTAAGTTTAGAGGAAAGCTTTGAGTGAAGCAACAAAAGAATTTATAGAGAATAAGCTTTAATTTAACTTCGTTCTGAATATCAGAGAGAGAGAGAGCTATTTCCTATTAAAATGCATTTTTATGAGGATTATATGTAAGAACAGGACACGATTTTAGTCACAGATGAAGCATTGAATAACCTTATATCCTATAATAATCTACAACACTGTGTTCCTGAAGGTACCTTAATATGCCTAACAAAATCTTCTATGGATCACTACTGTTAGGCAAATACATTTTGAAGGAAGAAAGTAGGGCATTAATTAGGGTGCTTTTATGAACAATAAAAATATTGATTTACGAGCTATTCAAAATTAGTCAAGATATGGAATTACTTCTTCCAGTTAGTGGGAGAGGCAGTTTGTCAGCTTCTGCCCTGATGTGCAACCAGAGAACAATGAACAATTACAGGCAGATTAACCAGAAGCCACACCAAGGGTGGGGCTGCAGAGATATGTACTTACTCACAGTATCTGTACTGACAGAAACAGGCAGATCTGCACATAAATACTGAGGAACACACAAAATTTATCAGGCATAAGTAATTGCATAAATAATAAATAATAAATCAATTATAAATAATAAATAGTTTCTTAAAATATGTTAGATCACTATTACTCAGGAAACTAGAATTGCAGAAAAACTCAGTAGAGCCAAAATGTAAATTATTATTAAAATTATCATTGTGACCCTGTACAACATTTGCTCAAATCAATTCATACCCAAGGATTTGGTTTTTAAATTACAGCATTCTCCATTTTCTTATATATCAAGTCATTATTTACGCACAGCCAGAAAGTATAAATGGAGTATATGTATAAAATGCTGCAATTTAAAACTAATTTATCAGCCACTGGTTTGAAAACTCATTCTGCAGAACTGTAATTTGGCTATTTAACATAAACAGAAATGGAAAACCAAACTTCATAATTACAGTAACTTTTTCCAGAGCTGAATAACCAAATAAGCATCACTCCAAAAACTTCAAGGCAAAGTGATGAATGGATGTAAGAACATAGTCAAATACACTTAAACTTCCCTGTGTCTTAGTATAACAAAGTTAGTCAGTAATATATTCAAGGCTTCCATTTGAAAATTGTTTCTCAGGTCTGTTAAACAACATTGAGAGGCTCTACTTAGCAAAAAGTTAATGCTCTTTGACTCCAGGCCAGAACCAGGTCTGTGGGAGTCTCTGATCAATCTGACAACCAGACTCTTCACAAAACTCTCAAGAATGGCAGTTTTCCAAAACAAGCCCCCATTGCTTTCCCTCATCCACCTTTCAGTGCAAACTTTCCAAATTCCTGAGTCACTAGGAACTCATTTAATTCTTGCAATCACTCTTATTTTGCCACCAGCATGTTACCACACTGAAGTGAAACATCTTTGCATTGCACTGAGGATATTCCCCAAATAATTCCTGCCTGTTGAGCAGCAATCTGGAGTTCTACATAATGAAAAATGCTACATAATCCAGATTTGTTCCTAAACCAGGCCACCTGTCAAGACCACTAACTCAATTTCAAGAAACAAATTTGACATAAGACCTCACAATTGATCTAGAAATTTCACAACAAGCTATCAAAAAACACCTGGCAACAACTACAGTTATTCTTAAATTCTGTAGGCCTTTGAAACATTCATTATTGCTAAGAAGATTGCCTTTTCTTTAGTGAAAAGAACCCTGTTACAGAAATTCTGGTAGATACAGTGGAAGCCGAAGGAATTGAAATTGAAAGGACAGATAAAAACTGAAGCATTATGGAATACACAGACCCACTTGTTGTTAAAGAATATAAACTTGACCTTGAACAACCAGGTTACTGCACTTGCACAGAATTTATTCTCAGAAAATCTCAGATACATTACCAAACAAGAGTTAGGCTGAACAGGGAAGCCCCTCATTAAAGGTTTATGGTACATAATTGTATTACTGTGAAGCATTTTTCACAAATACCTAACCTTCATGATATTGTCTTGGTCACATTGTAAAAACCTAAAATGGATATAGAGAGAATAGACAAAAACAGACTGAAAAGTTGGGGATTTAATTTTTTTTTCATTATGTTTTTATTCTACAATTTTATAAAATATTAGTAGTTTGTATAACCTAATGCCTGAAAAGTAATTTAACTGGGTCTTGAGATTCCTCTAGAGAGTTTACTTTAATAACATTATTTTGAATAGCAATGAGAAAAACAGTTGCACAGTTTTGTATTTTTATTGCAAAACCATGCCTTGAAAGAATTAGGCACCTTTATAGATAAATTTTCTATCAAAGGTATCATTAGAAGGAGCCACCAACACATCAGACAATTATTTATATCCAGTTGACAAAGATTTATATAAATAAACAAGAAAATTGCATTTAAGGTTTTGTCATGAGACTGAGAGATTGGATTTTCATAAAAATGCTTTACACTTCCTCCTCTTCTCGAAGGATTTGAATGTAGTTTTACAGACTCAAAAATCCATTTACACTGCAGTCACTTACCTTCTATTAATTCATCATCAGAGAAAGATGTGCTCTCTGGCTGATGTTATATATGCACAAATTCTTTATGAATTCTGTTGTGATATTTTTTTCATATGCAGGAGTAAGTTAATCACAAGGAAGACTATTTGTTGTAAGATCCCCTAGAACCAACCACGAAGAGCACAGTGGCAGCACTTCCCTAAGGAACTACACATCAACTAGTAGAAAAGAATTCATAAAACCATTCATATCTTTCAAGGGAATTCATGGAAATTGTCTTTTTAATCATGGAAAGCTTTGTGAGCACTGAAGGTGTTTTGCTTAGAAGTTTTAAATGTAGACTGATGGAGCCATGCACATGACCTCCCCTGAATTGCAAAGGCACTTCTTCCCTCCCCAGCTCTAGAGCCACACTAATGGTTGCACAGACAATCAAACCACATCTATAAAAATTATTGCTCCTCCAGACATAAACCCTCTGTATATGATTGAAAAGGAAAAAAAAATTATTCAGCAGGAAGAGGGCTGTGTTTCTGCAGTAAAGGCAAGGATTATTTCCTTCTTCCTTCCAGACTTAAAATTAATTTTAAAGTCACTTTTGTAATAGTAGCCTCATTTTGGCTCAGGCTATTAGAAAAATGCAGCAAATATGAGAAACAGAGTAGCATATATGTAACATAATTTTATTTTTTAATGAAATGAGCTTTTTTGTTAAGTTTATACTTTAATATATTCAGTTATTAAAATGAAATAGTGAAGCTAAATTTACACCTCCAAGGCAAAATTAACCAAGTATTAGTTGAGCTAAATTACTTGTTGCTAAGTATTCATCGGGCAGTAAATTGTTTATGGACATGCCTGTAAATTATTATGTTTCTCAGCTACTGGCACATCTCATACCCTTCTTGATAAAGGTTGAGGTTTATTACTTCAGTAAATGAAATTCTTGTGTTTTTTTTTAATATCATGTGCATCCCAGTTAATCTATGAGAAATTACTTCATATGGTGGATATACTCCAGCAATGCAGGGTGTATGGGGCACATCAGCCAACCAATCCAATAATGAAGATATTCATTAGCCAACAAAATTACAAAAGATTCCACCAAAACCAAAACATCCAAAATGATTACTTCTTGTATTATGTCTGCATTGTCTGCCAAGACTGACAACATTTCCTCTACCTAATCACCAACTTAGCTACAGCACAACACAGAAAACTGTCAAAGATGCTGGATTAAACAGGAGGAGTTATTGGGCTGCCAGCAACTGCTCCCAGGGGAAACACAAAGTCAAAACCAGTGCTCTGCTTCACCACAGACTACCCAGATATTACAGTAATCAGGCAGCATGGAATGAACACCAGCAACAAAATTAGAATAACTCCATTTTCCTATTGCCCTTTGTCCTACATACATCTGAGTAAATAAAGCTTATTTGGCATTTCCAACAAGGCTGTGGGTCACAGTTCCCTCTTAGAGGAGTTTTTCTAAATTCCTCTATATAACTACAGATACCTGTGATCATGTTCTGGATTTAGTGATTAAATCCTAATTTACAGTCAGACTGTTTTGGAAATAAAAGCAAGCAAATGATCTTTGCTCACTCCAATAGCACAAGACACTACATGGCATCTGCTGGAGAGTGCTGGAAGTGATTAATACTGTTTGCTTTGTGGAGGGGACAGCTTCCAGACTCCAGCAGGTTTTGCAACCATGTCTTTTCCAGCAATTCCAGCCCACCTTGCTCCAGCAACTGTTCTGCAACTGCTCCTGGCTAAGAACCTTGCACAGAGAAAATGCATTATTCACACTGAGTAATTTATTATATGCACACATGCATGAAATAGCTGACCTTACTATTTCTCTCCTAAAGGTCCCAGAGCTAAAGGAGCACACACAGTTGGATTGTAAAGCAGTATTTCACAGAGATGAAAAAAGCACAAAACCTCTCCACACCACAAAACCAAATTTCAGGGCCCAGAGAACACCCTCAAGGAGATCAAAGTTCAGTCAGACAGAGCTCACCCTGGAATAGTTCAACTATCATAAATTCATTTAATGCAATATTTCTGAAAAATACATACAATGAATAATTTTAATGTATTCATTTTGAAGTTCATTATTTCTGTACCTTTCACTTACATTGGCACAAAAAAAATTGAGTTCACACAAAATAGGAAAGCAGAAAAAACAGTTCTGTTGCCAAAAACATTCACTTTTTCCAGAGATAAAAGTACAAATATATCAGAAATGCAAATGCATTCACATCTGAAAAACTAAACTGTTGAAAATAAAAATGTCAAAGCTGGTGATGCCCAAAAAATTCATTTCTTACTTTGTTTTGGGGATGATTAAGAGTCAAAAAATATGAATATGAACGTGGACCTTTCTGTGATATACAAAGTTTACTAAATGTAGATTGACCTGTGAAAGTAGAAACCTGGAGAAGTGGAGACCAGCAAGAAGACATCCAAGGAAGGATTTTCACATTGGCATGAATTATTATTACTTAATAGAACACTGCTGCTGGTATATACATGATCTCTCTTTATATCTTATGTTCAAATCATTACCTTTCAATTTGAATAAAGCAGCATTTGGACCTACTGGCACCAAGACAGAGAACAAAATTGTCACGGACATCTTTTCATTAAAAGTCTTTCCTTAAGATTTTTTCCTCCTGAGAAGCTGAGAGGCCTCAGGAACAAAATGTAAACAATGGTTATCTGCTGCTG
>JAWWMS010000001.1:106850290-106868920 GCA_035048045.1 Chlorospingus semifuscus
AGTTCTGGTAGATGGAGAAGCTCCATCTAGGAGTGTATATAGAAATGTAAAGTATCTAACTCCTAAAAAGTGAACACTCTGAAGTGAAAAATAAATCCATCAGAACAATAATGCAAATCTGTTTAGAAAGTGTCTGTTTAAACAAGGTAGAAAATCCTTTTACCTTTCTGTGTTATGTATCAGTTGT
Organism: Chlorospingus semifuscus; assembly: GCA_035048045.1. Taxonomy (NCBI): domain Eukaryota; kingdom Metazoa; phylum Chordata; class Aves; order Passeriformes; family Passerellidae; genus Chlorospingus; species Chlorospingus semifuscus. The sequence goes on from JAWWMS010000001.1 coordinate 106,850,478, forward strand.
TTTTAGGCTAATGTAGCATTCAAAAAAATCAATACATAAATTACTAATATCTTAAAACTCTTGCAAGAAGAGATAGCACTATAATATGGTTTCCTTTAATTTCTTTTTCCCTTTCTGATGTACTATTTCCTTGTATACTCTCAATATTTGACAGAGCATTCAGAATGGTCTTTCCCCAGATATTCAGTCTTCTTGCTTGAATCTTCCCCCACCCTTTTGACTACAAAATCTCAAAATAATTTCTCTATAAATTAGCTCACTACTATTCCTTAGTGGCTCTACTATCAAAAAGGACATAGACCAAACTGTAGATCTCAGGAAATCTTTTACTGCATCTATCTCTTAAAGAATCTTTATTCCTTTTCTCACACCTAAAGTTCCTTCCCTATATTTTTGTAGGGTTTTTTTTTTTTTATTTCAAAGTTCTCTAAAATTTGACTAATAATTTTCTGAGAGAGATGATATTTCATCCATCTTCTCTCTCTGATCTTACTTCTCATGTGCCAAGGGTTTCATACACAAATTAGATATGATAAAACTATACACAATATACTGGCTATGCTTACCATGTTTTTTTGATTGTATTCTAGTTCTTCTATTTCATTCCTCAGCATGTCACCTTTTTTTCCTTCAGAAATAGTATATTTATTCCCTAGATTAAATAACTACTTTATTCACTTTCATTGTAATAATATTAGTAAATAACAGACTAAAAATTTTGAGAAGAAAAACATCAAAATTCAGTCCATCAAACTAATAATTAACTTGAAGTAAATTATTTTTCCCAACAGGTTTTACATTATCTACAACATGGACTTTGAGAAATAATCCTCAAGTTAGTATGCATTTCTGCATTTCAGGACTGTAAATTTTTACAGTATTGATCTGCAATCCACTTCTTTAAAATCCTGAATCTTAGTTTAGTTAGCAGTAGAGGAGTGAACTTACAATTGGAATTTCCTGAGTCACTGTCTGGTAAGCTGGAATTAGAAATTCAAGCTGTGCATCAGCCTGGTCTGCATTCACCACACACTCAATCTCATAGACACGGATATCATAGGATGACTTCAGAATAATCTGACAGTGGTAGCAACCAGGTTTCTTAGGAGTGAATTTTATAGGAAACTCAACTGCATCAATTCCACCTAAAAAAAAAAAAAAAAGAAAAAACAAAAAACCCTAACTAAAAAAAAAAAAAAAAAGAACTGTTGGTAAGCTTTTCAGGAACATTGAATTCACAAGCAGAATCTGAAGAGGTTTCCAATAAACAGTAGGAGTGTCTTCCTAGTAGTACATGCAAAAATTTCCAAGAAACAACAGAATTTTAGGAGCGTTACCCTGTAATTTAGTTTCCTAAAAATGGTATATTGAAACATGCAAACAATATTTTCTACTGATTTTAGTAGTGCACATAAAGATATTTTAAGATATTTAGTGAGAATAAAGATATTTTAAAATATCTCTTAAATCTAGTAGAAGAATTTAACATACATGAATTTCTGTAAATATTTTAAAAACTATACAAGCTACTACATGTTTGTCAACAGCTGCCATCAGAGATATCAGTGATAGTACAGTATATTTGGCTGAGTATCCCCAACAATTACTGAAATTCTGTTTAATGTAGTAGCTCTCATGACAACTCATTAGACCTTTTCCTATGCCACATTTTGAATTGAAAGTCTGAGTTTCCAAAATTTACAGGGGTGCCTAAGCTGAAACAGATTCATGCAAAATCCCACTTTCCCAATCTGCAGCACAGAGGAAAACTTCCCCCTGTGATCTCCAGAGCAAGGAAGAAGCAAAACAAATGCAAAGCTGTCCATCTCTGCACAGAGCCAGGTCTAACAAGTCTGATGCAAAGATTTTCTCCTCTGTGCTTGCTTACAGAAAAGATCAGACTCCTGCACAGGATTTTAAGTAGCCCTTTAGGACACATTCCAAAGGAGATAAGAAGGTACATGGGGAACTCCAGTGATGGCCACAAAGAGTTGCCCAGTCCCAGAGTCTCCAAGAAACCTGAAAAACCACATGAGGACTGCAGCTGTAAAATTTGTAGTTTTACATGTAACAAACACTGATTTTCTTCAGCTTTCCAATGTTAGAAACCCATGCCTAAAGCTGGAAAAAGATGGTAAGGAAAGTCAGAGACAAGGTTGAAGTAAGATAATACAGTGTACTGAAAGATCCAATATATTTCTGCATGAGTTTTACTTTCTTGCACTAAATGGAAATTTTAATTACCAACAACTAGGGTTATTTTTGCCTGAGTTGGACCCATATTTAAAGGCACAGTTTCAAAGAGAAATCCTATAGAAAAATTTAAAAAGAAAACCCCTAAAAAGTACATTCCATAATTATAATATTTAGTATGGCATTACTTTACCAAAAAATTTCTTTCTGGTGCATTAGAAAATATATTTTAGAATAAATCAGTTGAATAACTTAAATATTAAGCTCAATTACAATGAATCAAAAGGAAAACAAGTAAATTGGTTCTATTTATTCAACAGGGTAAGTATCTTCTGCAGTGATACATTGTTCCTCCAAATCAAAGTAACTACAGAAATCATTTGTCTTCAAATTATAAGTGAAGATTGACTTGTTTCCCTTCAAAATCTTTTTTAAATTCCGTAAAATAAACTGGGCTTTAAAATGTCTCAGCTTAGCATGTTTTGTTCTCTCAATCTCATAAGACATTCAACAAAGATTAATTTAGGGATATATTCAATGATTTAATGAACATAATCCATGGGGCCACAACTGGCTTACCCAACAATTTCTGAGAAAAGTGTCAACAGTAAGCCATGGGCATCATTTATTTGATTCCCATGTAGCAGGAAGCAGAGCCTGCATCCATCAAAAAGAATGAGGCTGCAACATTTCTTTAACAGTGAAAAGCCAGGCACAGCAATACAGGGGTTTGCTACAGCTTCCATCCTACTCGGGATTTTTATTGTTTTACAGGGAAGCATTCCATGTGAAATAAGCTGACAGTTTTATTTTCCAGATTTATGTCTGACAAATGCCTACAGGAAACATCCACTTGATCATATTGGGTTTTGTTGTGAGACAGTTGCCAAAACAGGGGTATTTGCAAAAACTAAACTTGCAGTGTGCAATTTCACCACGCATTTTTGGAGAACTAAATCACAGCACATAGGCACTGGCCACGTCCTCTGGCAAATGCCTGGCCTCTTGTGCCATTTATTTATTACATAACTCAATCTGATCACCAAAACTAAAAAGATCACCAAAGTTCATGTCCTCTGATTCTTAAAAATCTTAAAACTCATCATTTTAGATCTGCCTGAATTGAAATTAAGTCCTCTAGCTGCATTAGCCTACAAACAGTACCTTTCAAGGAAAAGTAATAACAGTTGTTTTGACATTAAATGTAAGAAAAAACATATTCTGTAAGGTGGTAATAATGGCCCTCAGTAATCATTGTTTCGGATTATTACATATTGTGGGAGGATGAAATGAGTAAAAATAGAAATGCTGCTCTTCCACACCACAATCTGTTGTCATAATTTGTGAAGGTAGGAAAGTATGAGCCTTCAGTAGTTCATCAAATAATTGCACATTATATCAGCTTTTGTTCAGCAATGGTGATTCTATCTATTCAGAATTTCAAAGCTAAATTTCTCGCTGAATTTATCTCAGTCTCTGACACTATGCATGTGTCACAAACAACTGGTTAAATTAACTTCAACACTGAATTTGCCGGTATGGAGTCCTAGAAGGATAAATAAGCAACCATAATTAAGAATCCAGACTCTTCTGACTTCTGCTTACATATTTGGTCTTCAAATGGGCTCATCTGAATTAGAACATCTCTCAACTTGGTAGTCTTGAAAAAGCAACTACTCTTTCATATCCCTTATTGAGTGCTTAAAAGTTATGAAATTTTTTACTACCACTGTGTATGTTTACTTATGATTTCCTTTCACTTTATCTTAATCACAGATTTGTAGAAGGGTTTCTAAAAAACCCTTAGTAGGTTCCAAAAACCCTACTGACTGGTTATTTTTTTTCCTTTTTCTGCTTAGAAAGCATCCAGTATACCATCAGACACCTAAACAAAAAGTTAAATACACTTAATCAGAAAATGAAGATCGACTGGGGAAAAAAAATGAAAGCAGGTTTCCCTTTATTGATCTAAAAACAAATATGGGAGACACTTTTTTCAGTGTTTTGTTATGAATATTAATCAGCTGTGTTTGTGTATCATCCAGGAGCCAGTGAGGAGCTGTGTGGCACTACATAAAGCAGTTGTAGGGGGCTGGTTGTTTAAAGATCATTGAATCTAATATTTATGAAAAATACTCACAGGCACTCTAGAAACAAGCAGTCACTACTCCAGTGAGCAATGCTGCCAAGTTTACTTAATACAGCTTTAAGAACCATGTCATGAAGGTGTTTTCTTAAGCCATTTGATGAAGAGCTCCTGCTGAAAGGGATTAACCTTATAAGGATTAACCGTACAAGGGATTACACTAATAAAATAGAGGAATAATTCAAAAACTCTTGAGCTAAAAACAAAACAAAGAGCTAAGTTCTCTCTAAAACACACACTCTAAATTTACAAAAAAAAATTTCAAAACTGATTTTTTGTGACTGGAAGACTAAACAAATTTTCCTACAAACAAGGAAGAGGGCTCAGAACTATTACAAAGACTGCACTGAATGCATAAGGAAATATTACAAGGAGAGAGGATAAAACCAAGTCTTTTATATCACTTACTGCAAAATGGTAAGTTAATGCACAATTAGTAACAAAGGCTTATAGTGAAAAGACATATTAAGAGCTAGCTAGAGACTTCTATGGTGCAGCTCCTTTCTTTTTTCAATCTAGATTTCTCTGAAGAAAGGTTTTCTTTTTTTTTTTTTAAAAGAGAGAAAATTAAGTCACTAGTAGCTTTACCAGAAGCCACAAAGAAGTCAGAACAATCTGAATAAATTAACTATAGGAACAATTATTGAGAAAGTAGAAAAATATCTAACAATTCCTGATAGTTGTGTAGAAAAAGATTTTTCATCATTCACTGGGTAGAAAGAGGGCAAAAAGAAAAACAAGAGAACACTTCTTGGATATTCTTTTTAAGTGTAACAGCAGGGAGCCAACATTGTCAAATCCTGTAGGAAGAGGCAATAGAACTCTAATATTAGCTTGTGATACTGAATCTAAATTAGATAGCAAGGTGGAACAACATTTTTTCATTTAAAATGAATTGTAAGCTTAACTTATTTATATGGACAATTTTGATGTGAAATAGTACAATCCAGCCATCAGAAAAAGGTTTCAGTTTTGTACTCATGCCTAGGTTTTCCACATTTATTTTTATAAACATAGGAAAAGCCCTAAACCATATGGAATGACAAAAAGCATTCCTAGTGCCTGCTTGCCTTAGAAAAGTTCAATAATGCACATGGTAAAATACAGAAATTGCTTATCAGGACACACTTGCTTAGGTGCATATCCACTTGAAAATTAAAATCTACCATTACCTCATAGAACTGCACAAATCTATCATTACTGATGGAATATATTTGTGTATTTATCATGCCATGCTGGGATTTGGTTATTATTAAAAGGTATAAAATAACGTATTGATATCCAGGTACTGACATGTGCTGTTGCAGTATTTAGAACAGCAACTGCCATCAACCATTTACTCCCATATATCTTCTTTCCTTTAAAAAACGTCTAGTCCAAGGGTATTGCTATCAGGTTTTCTGCTAATAGCACAAGTGGCAATCCAAAGTAATTTCAAGGCAGAAGATTGCAAAAAAAAAAAAGTCTGAAAAAAAAAAACCAAATTAACAGGAAGTCCTTCTTATAAAGTACTTGGATGGTTCAGTATTGATGAACTGTCACAGGCAGCTCTGTGAGCTGCTCTGTCTCAGGAACTTTTACTCAAAGCAATTGTCAGTGTCATGTTACAATGTGTAAAGGCATAGCCTGTTCCAGAAAATTCCAGAAAATTCCTAATTCTAGGATTAAATCCTTGTTTAATACCAAAATACATATTATTGGATGTTTCTCTTAGCATTAGAATTTCACCAACCAATTCTTATATTAAGCCCTAACCTGACAATTGGAGCAAAAGTGTGTATCTTAGGAAAGTTTCCACTTTCTTTTTTAGAAGACTGAGTGATAGAAAGATTTTTGTTTCTCTTGAGTTTGTTCATATTTGATAAACCCCTCATTCACATAATTTTACAGGAATCATAAATTGTTTCATTACAAATCTCTGTCTTAGGTAGAAAGTGCTGTACTTTCTGCATAGAGCACTTAACAGTCTTCACAGTCAGACATATTTTCCCTTTTAAAACAATTACAGGTAACCTGAAAGGAACCTCTTTCCCTCAGAGATCATGGAGTCATCAAGGTATTCAATCCTTCAAGACCTTGAAAATTACTGTAGAGCTTTGCTAAACCCTTCCTCATTTGCAACCTTCTGTCTAAAGTGTGGAAAAAAACCTGGATGTGTTGTTCCAGTACTGTGTTTTCCTTCATAGTACAATAACAGCACTTTTCCATACCTGCACTGCATTTTTTTAAGTTAGGCATTCAAGGACCCTTGTTTTTCAAAATTTTACAAGAAATCCTTTGATGAAAGAACAATAGAGATGATGTCAGAAAAAGTGAGTGGGAAGTAAGGCTGACAGCTTTAGTTCACACTGTGAGATAGGTACTCTGCTGCTTTGCAGATTTCTCAAACATTTTGGGAGACATCAAAATGTTTTGCAAGGCTGCAAAACAAAGCCCATCCTCCCCTTTCTACCTAAGTTATTTCATCTTTGATAAGTAACATTATTTAGCATGAAAACCATGTTTTTCAAAGAAACTCAAATGCCTAAGAAGTTGTTCTGCTTAGTTAAAACTTAGTTGAAGTTGATTTTGAGCTGATTATTTGCTGAAAAGACAAATAGCACTGACTTTTGCACTGGTTTTCACAGTTCTGCTTGAAAATCCACAGATATTTCCTTCTTTCCTAACCACAGTGAGTGTTTTGCTGCTGACAGGACCAGCAAATATTCAGCAGAAAAAACACTTATAAAAGCTATAAACACTTATAAAAGCTATTCAGAAATAATATAATGGCTCTGACTCACCAAACATGGTCCTTACCTGCAGGAAGAGCATGCTCACTAACACAGATACAGTTTTGTGAAATAAGACTGCATGGCAGGAAATTTTAAATAATTATAGACATTATAAACATATATGCATTACAAATCAGTGACACTGGCAAGTAGTTACAACTCAAGTTATAACTCTGAGCTATAAAACCACTCTATACAAAGTTTCCTGTGCTTTCACCTTTAGAAGGAACTTGTTAGTTTGGTGAAACATGGAGCTGGTTTTGGATGCTGCTTCTCTGTTGCTAAAATTTGGAGGGATTATTTTAATCCCACTTGACGTTTTATCCTTTTCATTCTTTCACAGCATCCCTCTAAGAAAAAGGCAACATATTTCAATGTTGCAGCATACTTCAATTATGCCTGACATGACTTTCTGAATGTTCAATCTACCATTCTTTAGTTTGTAAAGCATTGCAGTTTTACTGTCAATTAATTACCTTTCTCCTGAGCTATATATGGGAATTGAATTATTTCCCAGGTTATTTCTGATGATAGAGGGAAACTAAAGCTCTTAAAAATCCCATTTAAGACAAAGGTAAACAACTACCTTTGGTTAACCACACCTATGGCTTGGTTAAACCATACCAAATGGTTTAGCATGCAGACTCTTTTCCAAATATATAGTTACATATTTGCTTGCACTAAAATTCATAGCATATAATTATGTAAGAGCTCCAACTAACTTCTTTCACAAAATCTGTGTCATTCCTAACTCCACAAAGACTTTGTATAATCTTCCCATTAATGAAATGTAGCTAACATTGTGCAATAACTACTGGCTCCTAAGGACCCCCTTTCTGATTACTCTCCAATGATGAATTAACATTTGCTAATAGTTTTCAATCTTAGAGAAGTATTATTTTAGATCCATGCAAATATGCAGTGGGTTTTGATCAAGATATCACACTTAAAGTAAGGTAAGCAAATTGTACTCTTTTTATCTATTTGATCTGTAAACAGTGCCAAAAATGTAATAAGGTCATTAACAAGATCTATTTTACAAGAAAATGTTTTGAGTGGCATTGATTTTTTTTACCTTCTAATTCCCTGTTGTCAGAGTTCTTAAAACACTGGTGCACACTTCCTGCTACTGCAATCTAAGAAATTCTGATCCAAAGATTGATTTTAGTCAGCTTGCTTCCACCTTTGTTTATCTTCATAAATACAAGCACCGTCATTTCTTCAGAGAACCAGCAACTCCCACCCTGAGGAAAGCCACCACCATGGCTAAAATCTTCCTGCTTTCTCAGACAATAATGTCAAAATTTTCAGATGAGACCAATGCTTTGCCCAGGACCACCAGCTGGGGACTTCTGTCACAATATTAGGTTTTCTGAGAGCCTGTAAATCATCCTGTGTCTCCTCATTAATGTAATAAATACACTGAATCAGTTGGCTCTGTTTTCCTACTCAACACATATTTGTTTTCATGCTATTCAGCTGGTTATCTCAGCTTCCCTTTGTGGATGTTCTTTACCTTATCACCTCTCTGAATTCACTACAAAAGCCTCATTTATTTCTGCATCATCTTGACATTTCTACTTCCTCATGTAACTATTACCCATCCTAGAAAGAAAAAATACATATCAAAAAGATTGTGTACACTGCCATATGATCCAATTTCTGATTTTGCATTGATTACTCTCCTCTTTCAAGCATTTCTTTAATGTCCTTGAATGAATAAAGAAGCAGCATGAACTAAGAGTAAAATAACTACTTCCTTACTATAATTTATTATAGTATATATTATAGTAGTCATCCATTTACTACATTCCTTACTATAATGTCATTTATTCACTACAGTTTTGTAGTGAATACAATGCAATTAATATTCTAATTTTTTTCAGATATATTCATTCACATCTCAACTTTTAAAATAATTTGAGCAGTTGCTAAGGAACAGTGATCTCTCAGCTGGACAGTTAAGAACCTTTGTTGTGAGACCATAATGGAGATCCTGGCAGGGAATCAGATCTGAGTGCACAGAGCTGGCTCTCTTTCCCCCAGCTGTTATTCTGCTCTTGTACAGTGTAATACAAAGAATCTCCTAAAACACTCAACAAAGCCATTAACTATTTTTAGCTCACCTCTACAGTAATTATGACAATAATAACAAACACATTGTTATTAACTTGACAATGAAAGAGTTTCAACTAAGATTTAAATATCCTGCCACAAATGACATATTCCAGCCTCCAGTGTCACATCAATTCTACAACTTCTGACTGCTCATCCTGTAGTCCCTCACCAATCCTGCTTCCAATACTGCCATAACTATTGCTGCCATCTTCCTAAAAACACACCCTAATTTTTTATAGGAGTTAAATTCTATTTCAGTCAAAATATCTGTAATAAAGACTCCTCAGAAAAAAATAGAGATTCTTTTTATTATTCCAGAATAGAAAAAAAAGCCCCAAGGTATACATTGAGTGTCAAAACAAAGACCATGAAAGCACAGAGACCATGAAAGCACTGATTCCAGTGTCGCTTGGAAAAGTGAACTGCAAAGATATGAAGAAGGACTCCATTGATTAAGAACTGGTGAAACAAAACTAGATATGGACTGTGTATAATTCAAGTTTCTACAAATTTGCATGAAGTTGCCCCCTGAGACTCCTTTCACCAGACTCAACTCTCTCAATGGCTCAAGCTGTTTGTGAGTTTTAAGAAATGCAACCTAGAGTGCTTTATAGGTTTAAATGAAGCATTTTTAAAAAATCAACAAGATTTCTGATAAAATTTAAGACACTAGAAAAATTAGAGACAACAGACTGACCAAAGATGGCAAGATCACTCTGAAAGGTAATGCAAACCTGTTCATTCACCATTAGCTGAAATCTCCCTCTGGCTGACTGAGGAGGGCAAGCAAGAAAAGAGATGTGATATGAGTGGCACAATTTGAACACAGATCAGTGCTGGATGAGAAGTGGAAGGGAGCAATGGGAAGGGAGCACAAATTCAGAATCTGTCAGATAAACAGACCTAATTAATTTGTCTTTTAGAGCAAGTCTCCTGTGCTTGTGTGCCTTTGAGAAAACCAATGGTAAGTGGAAAGCACTGGTTTGAGCTAATATTTAGAACCAGGGTAGTGACAAGAAAGGCAAATTTGATCAATAGTAGAAAGGAAAGAAAGATCATTTTCTGGATCTACTCAGAAAAACATTAAAAATAAAGATTATGTTAGCAAAAGAACACAGTCAAATTCATCACCTTTAAGACAATTACCTGTTTTCTGAGATGTAGGGTATTTGGCTGATGGAGGGTCCAAATTAACTCTGGCTGAAGATAACACTGGAATAGAGAACTTTTTAGGAACTTCAAAGACATGTTTTATGCTCACTTCTACATTGTAATCCACGTGCTTCATCTCGGAGGGGTGCCGGCGAGGCTTCAGAAGGGCACGTCTCTGCAAGTGAAGGAATAATGTACACAGCTGAGCAATCACACAACATTTTCAGGTTGAGAAATGCCAAATTTTCTAAATTTTTTAGAATTCAGCTTAATTCTAAAACTGAATTGGGAGTTAAGAAACTTACATAGCAATTTTGAGTGATCATTACAAATAAAAACTGACCTGTAAGGTATTTTTAGACTTCATGCATCTGAAACAATTGTTTAAGAATAATGCATTTTGAAATTTACAGTAAAACCATAGCCTATCCAGAAATAATCTCTGTTAGCCTTCATGCATATGCAGGAAAATCAAGAAAAGGAGGAAAAAACCCATGAAAAATATTGTGTATCAGTGGAAGCAAGGTGCTTCTTCTCCTACTTCATAAAGTTTCTGAAGCATGAAAAAGAAAAGTTATTTTGCTTTTTGGCAAGGGATAACTATTAGCTAACTGATATTTGAATGTTGAAAATTTATTTTAGGAATATGGGCATTTAGAATCATTTCTAGAGAAAATCTAGTTCCTCCTCTTGGTAAAAGGCATTGCTAATCAACAGCATGAAACATATTAGTAAAGGATTAGCACAGTATATTAAGACAAGCTCAATACAGGCATCTGAACCTCTTAATGAACATAATTTGACTCCTGTAGGATAACATTACAAAAATACTACAATGATTTAATACACTACTTGCTCAAAATTGTCATTTCAATCCAATAACACACTACAATTGCAATGCTCAAGAGTAATTGTAAACTGAACAAATTTTAAACAGAGTAATTTCTTTTTTACAGACAAGGCTTTGAATTAATGACTGCTGTGAATTATCTTGAACAAATCTAGGGCAGAGATAAATATGGAAAATATTCACATTTTGCTAAGAAAACTGGTTTATTCTCAAAGCCTTTTGCTGTAAAACACTGCCAGGACTGCAGGTATCACAGGATATATTTCAACAGGCCAAGGAATGCAAATTCATTGAGGGAATTCAAAAACTCAATGTAAAAGTAAAAACAATTGTTCTGAAAGATCACCATTAGGTGCAAGATGGTCCAATTACTGTTTAAATCAACTAAACTTGGGTTCTGCATTGGGTTGGTGGTGAGGTTTTTTTGGTTTGCTTTTTTCTCCCGTTTTAATACTAATCTCACATTCCCTTGCTGGCTTTAGAAAGCTGACCCACACTCTGACATTGCTTTGTTTTGATCATTAATCTACCCTTCCATAGTGTCAATACAGTGTTAAACAAAAAGTACATATGGACTCTGGGAATCTGTTAACATTTAGCTGTTAATACAGGTTTCTTGGCACAATAAATATAGAAACAAATTATTCTTCAAAATTCTTGTTCTATGAAAGAGCAGCTGGACAGATGTATTTGACTAAAAAATTCACATCAAACCAAATTCTTAGGATAGTTCTTGTACTACTGTATTTGCACAACCTTGTGCAAATATAATTTACAGAAGGAACAGGAAAAATTGTTAAGTGAGTTGAGAATCTGAGCTCACTATTCACTTATTTCTATCATACAGGACTGGTCTCTGACATTACTCCCTCTCAAACACACACAAAATTAATTAAAAAATCAATAGGTACAAATAATTCAATTGCCATATTAATTGCAAGTTCCACTTCTCTCTGATAAGAATGAAATGCCAGAACACTTTGCAGTGGGAAAAAAAAAATCATTCTAACTTGTAATGGGAGGTTCCTAACCAAAAGAATTACATACATTTACCAGTTTAAATTTGACTGGATCTTCTGCATAATCAAATATAAATTTATACCTACAAATGATTTTCATAACTAGATTATTTTCCAACACTGAAATAAAAATCCAACATGATTACACAGTTTTGTTAAATTTTAATTGGCAATATAATTGTAAGATGACCTTTCCTGGAGCACTGAACACATTTGAATTATAATTATCTTGAAGAAATGTCCTATTATTTAAAAACTCACTGAAAGACTTTTTTTTAAGGTACTTGTTCATGTTATCTCATTTTTAAATATAGGTTAGGAAAATACCCAGTTGGTTAGTATTACATAATCTATGAACATTTCAAATATTTCCTGGCACCTTGTAAACAATTAAAGGATGAAAACATTTTTAACGAGAGACCTAGTGGAAAAAGAAAATTCTGCAACCATACAAAAGCCTAAACTTTGCTGCCTCACAGGCTAACATTTCTAAGAGAAAATGTCAACACAATTCAGATGAATGTTGCAACTGCTCCAATTTTTAACATTTTTGTGGGCAGTGAGAGTTAAATAGAATTTATTATTTTTTAACTCTTATGTTCAATGCAGATCCAAGGCCTCTCTACTGCAAAAAAAGACAGATTCCAAGCACTTTTACTTCATCAACCTGATGGTTCATGATATTCCAAGTGTGGAAGTCTTATTACCAGCTAGTAGTATTTGCATTCAGTTCCCAGGATTAATTATTCACTTAGAATAATTTTTTGAAAAATGAATGGAGGGTATATAAAGCATCAGAATTAAACTTGATCTTGAAAGTCTCAAGCACTTTTTGATTTTCAAAGGTATTTTCTTAGATGTGCCACCTGCACTTTCAATGTGTGAAGGGTGGCAGATTCTGTTACAGGGTTCTGAGGCACTTCTCTCCTTCCTTGTATATTACCGTTCTTCAAATCCTAATTTAGCACCATTTCTTCCTTCCAGAAATTAACTTCCAAAACTGTTTCTCATGAATAAGGAAATTTATTATCTTGGTCTCTCAGAACCCCTGTGATAAATCATGTTTGCCACCTCCCTTAATCCCATATCAAAAGATAAGTGATGTAATATAGAAGACATTGGTCTCACTTGTAAATTCAGCAAATTGAAATCTGACCACAGGTCGTTTTCTGAAAAGTTCATCCCCACTCAGATGTGTTGAATGCAATTTTTTATTTCCAGTGCCTTTTCAAGGACCATGATTCTTCCTTCAAAAAAAACCCACACCAGTTTTTTAAAAAGCAGATTCTTTACACTGAGCTTGGAAAACTCCAAAATAACACAGGAGAACACAAAAAATCCTTCTTGATCCCTGGGTGCCTATGAAGAGCACAAACTCTGAAGATCCAAGCTGGGCAGGTGGAGGATGATGCTTTGCCATGTCAGCTGAAGAGCAGCAGCCACAGCCCCAAGTGCACAAGGTCTCTATTCGTTTTTCCTTGATCAAAACTCAAACTCACCAACACCACTAAGATAAAAACACTCCATGTGTACTAAGATAAAAACACTCCATGTTGCTCAGTCCCATGGACAGCAGGATAGAAAGGAAATGCACAATGTCCTAACATCTGGAATATGGCAAATGTGGTGTCCACACTCAGGTGGGACATGTTCAAAAGGAAGCAAAACAAGGCCTAAGTAAATACTTTTTACAGTTTAACAATGAGGGCACACCTGGACACAGCAGAAACTCAAAGCTTTAGTTCTGTGATTCTTGTGCAACAGGACTTTTCCTATCATAATGTCTGGTTATACAAGGAGATTATTGGCATCTATGAAGAAAAATTCCTGTATCTAGCAATTGGGTCTAAAATTAGACAAGTTATTTTGTCTCACTTCACTGACTGCAGCATCCTCTCCTTCACACTCCCAAGTAAATGAATTCTCATATTGCTAATTTTTTTTACTTCACTTTCCTCTATTTAGTCCATTTAGCAACTTCAGTCTAAACATGTTCTTCCCTCACAGACTCTTATCTTTTTTCCAATACCCTCTTCCTTCCCTTGTTATCTGTGTTCACCTAAACATTCCCCTTTCAGCTTCCTCTTACTCATCATTACTAATTATTCAAAAAACAGCCTTTGCTAATTATTCACTATAATGCCAAATCCAACTTTAGTGTCTGAGAGCTCCTATATTATCCTATACCATCTTTATGACTACCCAAAATTATTTTAGGAGGAATTAAAGTAAAGAAACACTCAGGAGGTAAGAATGTAACACAATTTTATGGGAAAAAGATTTAAAAATCATTATTTGTTACTAATTCTAATAATTCCAACAATCAAAATAGATCTTTCTTCCTTATGGCAACAAAAAGAAACAGTAAAAACATAGTAAAGAAGTACCTAGGATTTTTAGCTGGGTATAAATGGGTCAAATAAAAAATTACACCTCTAGTTACTGATTATGGATATCCAGTTTGACTCCAAAAACACAGCTCATTTTTACTACTGTTTTCTATGTGACTTAAGTAAACATGACTAAAATTTACAGTTCAGACAGACTGAAAATCATGCAATTATTTAGTTATTTATCCTTCAACTTGACAGGTAAAAAATGGACCAAGTAGTACTAATGGCAGGGTATTTTCCCTTCTGTCCATCTGTTGTCTAACATGATTCTACCTGTAGGAAGCAAGTAGAAAGGTGGAACAGAAATCCAAAAGAAAACAGCAGATTTCCAAAGATTCTGGATTTATCTCTAACCTACAACACCTGCCCCAAAGGATCTCATAAGCCTAAATAATTTATTGAACCATGGGTGTTGTAGATTGGGTTTTTTTCTTTTTTGCCTTTTTGGTGTTTTTTTTTTCTTTTTGGTGGGGAAAGGGGAAAATTTAGAGGACCTAAAACCATAATTCAACTCCAATTTTCACTGCAGAACACCAGCTCCCCTCAAAAAAGTTTTCTCCAGTTACTGCAACCAGAATTTCTATGTTATCACCTTTAAACAGATAGTTGGCAAGAATTTATTACAAAAAGTTTTTAAGAATATGTTTCATATTTTAGTCTGCATGGTGGATATTGAGATTTTTTTAATGTATAAGCTCTTTTCTATGCCAGTAGCAGAACTTCTCCCCTGTATTTTTCATAAGCAAGTATAAGACTTTGTGTACATGAAAAAAATACTTTTTTCTGTACATTAGTTTCATTTCTCACATGATAATTCATTCAGTTCTAGTATCCACCATTATGTATTTTACAAGGTAATTAAGCTAATTATCCTCCAGTTTTCCACAATACACGTGGTTTTAGAACTCATATTGCATTTTAGAATATCTAGTGGTGCAAGGAGTGCATGTTCAGTTCAGTCATATCATGTTCAGTTGTCATCCCATCCACAACTTCAGAGCAGTTAGACTTTTCATCAAGTATTTGCTAAGTTACTGTGATATTAAGGGACTTGAATTATGAAAACTCAATAAAATGTTACCAGAACAGTGGATTAGCCATAATCCCAAAGGAGACTGCTTGACTCTAGCTGACACAATTACAATTGTTGTCTCACTCCAAACACACAACAGATGAAAGTTACAATGTAATTTTCCCTCATTTTGTTTGCTTTCTACTACTTTTCAAACAAAAGGCATAAATTTGGAAACATCAAATCACAAGGGAAAATTCTTTTCCTCTTACTTGTGGAACTGTCTAACTGGAAAGCTGGAATAACATTGCTGCCCAGCAATTGGTCTGAGGCCAGGCACCATCAGGGCACAAGGGAAATTAAAACCCAGAGTGAGCCTGTCATCCTCAGAACGCTATACTAGAATTCTTCATGAGGAAAAGCCTTGTTTATTTGGCAATATCATTATTATAAATTTATTCACAAGTAATAACTGATTGTTTAATGTACTACCTTGGGAGAAACTTTTGTTTCTAGATGTTGAAATCTTAGGAAAATATGTATAGGTTGGAATGATCTATACGAGGGGAGTTACATCTTATTAGAAAAACTTGTGGCTTTTCAGAACTATTTTTCATTGACTGCAAGACAAAGAGAAGTCTCCTTAATTTATTCTCAAGGTTTATTGGTTTGGGAAAAAAAAAATCCATTTCTTACAAAAATATGCATAATGAAGTTTACTAATACAGGTACATTTTACATGGAATATGAAAGCTTTTTTAATCAACAGGTATTTTTCAAAAGTAAATTGTTAGTACTTTTCTCAACTGCAGTCAAGTTTGAGTTGACTTTGACATTGCTATTATAATAGCAATGAGGTGACAAAGTGGCTTCAGAGTGAACATGTAAAATATTGCAGTGTCTGAGGGGGAATTGGGATCAGTAACTGTCAGATTACAGATGTGCGAAAAAAATATAACTTCACACTATTACCTGAAACATGAAAACAATTCAGTCCTACAAATCAAGGACAACTAAATTTAATTGCAGCACCAGATAATTGTGTTTCTCACCTCTACTCCGGACAGCCCCAACAACGCTGTTGCAACTCGAACGCTGCTGCTCTGCAGAGTCCCAGTCATCAATCTCCTCTCATACTCCACAGCTGACATCTGCTGCTGAGCAGCCAGAGCCAGGGCCCTCTCCCTTGGCTCATTGATCAATGGAATCTTCAGATTCTCCTCCAGAGTCTGACCAAGTACACATTTCAAATATAAAACTGGATGTGCTGTGCATTCATCTGTTAAAAAAACCCAAAGAAATGAAAGAGCAAAACAAAACCACACACCACGTTTATCAGCTGGTGGAACTGCAGAGAGTATTTAAAATTTCTAATCTTTAAAGAAAATAAGAATAAAAAATTCCTTCAAAGTTTAGTTCCATGCTATTAACTAGTACATGTCATTTATTACCTGTAATACTTTATTTTTCAACATAATAGTGAAGCAAAAATTAGCAAACTGAAATGCAACCCAAAATTTAGCTAATAGGGCTAAGAAATAGCTAATAATTTAGCTAATAAAAAAATCCCAGACTTTAGTATTACTACCATTATGACAGTATTAAAAGTTCACCAAAGTCTTTCTGCTACCTACACAACACAGCCATGCTTTCACCCCTCTAGATAATCTTTCATCTCCTCTAAAAGAAACCACCAGAAATTATTTCAAGTAGCAGTTGCCAATTATTTCAAGTTTCAAGTCCTACACTGTTTCTGAAACAGGACTAACAGGAGTTTATCCCTCACTGTTTAAAGACAAAAGCATTGGAATATCAATCACTGCACACAAAACTCATGTTCTAAAGCTAGAAAAATTCTAGATAAAGATGACTTGTCCTGCTTCATATGGCTAGCAACCTATATTTAGAAGAGGAAAATAAGAAAAATTATGAAAAAGTATTTATGTAGACTATGTTAAAAGCAATACAAGCTAAAGATCACCAACAACCATCTGATGCTCTGAAGAGAATGGACTGGAAAACATTAGAAGAAATATCGCATATATTCATTATAATGTATTTTTTACACTTCAGTATAAACAACTTCTTTTTTTTACCACAAGTATTTAATAATTTTAAGAAAAATCCATAGAAATAAAAGAATATTTTTTAAAAATGATTTGCTGTATTTTACTCTTCTCCCTTCTATTCACTGTACCTTCTGAGGTAGCATGCAAAACATTTGGACTATCCAAGGTAGGCAATTCTGAAGTCAGAGGTAAATCCCCTAATCCCTCAATCAGGTACACAAATTCTCCAATCTGAAACACAAGGACACACATCCACACACTTCAGAGTGCAACTCATGCAGAACAGAAAGCAAAGTATTACAACTAACAGCAAAGATATCCTAGTAACATCTAAGATCTGACCTGAGCAATAATTTACATATTCAGGAGAACTGGAATTCAAGCCATAGAATAGAATTTCAAGCCATGCTGTGATAATAAAGTAACTTTAATTGATAATATTAAATCTGAAAAGTCAAAAAATTTCAAAAAGCAGAATCCTTTCTAACTCATCATATAATTTAACTGAATAAGGGTACCCTTACCCATAAATACAGGAAAAAATTGAATTCTAACTATCTACTACAGTTACATATAATTAAACATGTTCATGAGCAACCTTCATTCTTCTTCACCATTTGGAATTTTTTTTAATAAAAATGTTTACAATAGTTTTGTGCCAGAAACACTTCTCTACAAAGCAAAAAAAAAAAAAAAAAAAAAAAACAAGTAAAAGCA
>JAWWMS010000001.1:106869020-106879058 GCA_035048045.1 Chlorospingus semifuscus
AAAAAAGTCAAGGCAGGTTAGCATCATGTGCAAATTCTCCTTTAAAAAAATAAAGTTAGTAAATCTTAATTATTTCATTAAAAATGGAAAATCTACAGAAGCTTGAAAGTAAATATAAACATGACCTAGAACAAAGAAATACATTCATTTTTCATAGAGGAAAGGATAACTTAACTAGCCAAGAAATAACAGTTTGAGTTATAGATGGAATGAAAAAATAAGGCACAAATTGAAAACAGGAAAGTATTTTTGAAGAAAAGAAAACTCACTGAAAGTACTCCAGATTTAAGTCCACAATCAGAATGCCCAAACTCAAAAGATATCTAAGCTAGGTACCATACATCTATCTGAACTAGGCAGGAGATTTAACATATATACTGCATATATTGCTTTGATATTTCTTTGTGTTTACCACAATTTTTTTTCAGACAATTTTAGCTTCTCCTGATTGCAAGATAAAGAATTAAATGCATCTGCAACAACTGATACAGTTTGCACATTCAGTCTCTCTTTATTTCCATAAACCATATTCTGTAAAACTCTGCCTTAAAAACACATATTCTGTTTCTTAGTCTTCATTCCAGATATGAAGGAAATAATTTATTTCTATAATTTAGTGCATCTTCCAACCAACACAATGTTTTCCTTTTAATACTGCTCAATAGCATAAAAAACCTTGCTTTTTCCTTTGCCTTCATTTAGAGTTTCATCAGATATTTATGTTAAGGCTGAAAACACTGCAATTATATTTCTGACCCAGCACAAGGAAAGCTATTCAACTTTGATGGTATTTTCTCCCCTTCTTGATTCAAGAGCTCACACAAATCTTCCTTGAGAAGGATTAAAAAAACCTCCTGCAAAATTGGATTCTCACACACAAACAGCCACTCCTGGAAACCAATTTAAACAGGAATTATTCCTGTTGGACACAGTGATTTGGCTCCATAAGGGCCCTTAACAAGCTCACATAGAGCACACACAACTGGTTTTAGGAAGGTGCTGGTGGCTGGGATGCCATTCTGCTATCAGCTACTTTTCCTGTCCTTGCCGAAATGAACATGCTTATAGGAAAGAACAAAATTCCCCAATTTCCTCTTTGCTTTGAAGAATTCTGGGGTTTTGATCTCCACAGAATGCAAATTCTGTTTTCTTTCCACTGAGGTTTTTTTTTTCCTGATGCTTTGGAACAGAATGGGGATTTCACTGAACTTGGAGAGTTTAGCTTGCATGCCCATGATTCTAATGATTTCTATTTCCATTTTCCATCAGCTGCAAACAGGACAGCATCAGTATTGTGCAGGGTTTACTGTTAATGAAAACAGCTAATAAAAGACCTGTTGAACTTTCTATCCAATCCCATTGCCATCTGATGTTCTAAAAGAATGTAGGGCTACTAGGAGTTTGTAGTTGCCTGTGCAAGCCAGTAAG
This sequence comes from Chlorospingus semifuscus, assembly GCA_035048045.1. Taxonomy (NCBI): domain Eukaryota; kingdom Metazoa; phylum Chordata; class Aves; order Passeriformes; family Passerellidae; genus Chlorospingus; species Chlorospingus semifuscus. The sequence continues at coordinate 106,870,449 of JAWWMS010000001.1, forward strand.
AGCAACAGATAGCAGAGTGTTCTTTCAATAAACTATTTACTTCTATACTAGACACTTGGCTGTAAAAGTCTGGACTGACACTCTTAAACTATGATTAAATAAATTATTATCAGCAAAACTTCCACATTGTTCGTATCTAAATTACCTACTGGAAACAAAGATATATTTTTTAAAAAGCAACAGGGTTATGTTTAACAATATTTAATATCAACTATGAAAAGATCTATGCTAAAAAACTGAAAAATTTCTGTTTCAGTTTTTCTTAAAGAACAATGAAATACTGAAACAAAGTCTTGAGAAATGTGCTAAATGGCTTGTGCTGCCATTTCAAACCTTAGGAAAGTTAACATAAATATATTATTTCAACATAAGGAACATCCTTGAGGCCAGAAGCCTTGAATCAGTGTATCCTCTTGCTGTTATTACAGATATATAGCTGCTGCAGTGATGGATAGGATTCCCAATCAGATTCAAGTATAGTGATTTAAATCTCAATACTTCATTGTTTGTAATGAAGGAGCAGACCTACTCTGATTATTGGTTTGGTCTATTTGTCAAAAAGGGTAGGAAAGGTAGGCAGGAAAAAAATCACAGCAATGCTAAATTAAATTATTTATTAGATTTTATATATAGCACAAGTCCATATTTGAATGATACAAGACTCCTCATTGTGTAAAGTATTTGATCATCATACAGCATGCTGACTGCACTTTGTCAGTTAGATAATGGTATGACTGAAATATTGCAGCCATATACAAAATATTTAAGAAAGCCAAATTTTTCCTGTGCCATTATTATACAGCCCTAAAATCACGTTAGCTATCTTGCAGTTTCATTTTTCCCTAGGAGATTTAATACAATTCCTCACAAATGATGCAATTAAGTAGATGGAGCTTAATTTTTCTAACCTGAGGTTTTGCATATCAAAAATTTTGCATTTTGAGGAGCCTTTAAATGCACCACATCTACTCAGCTAAGCTGGAAGGACCAGGTGATCCAGGAAAAGTTACCATACAGGATTTAACAGCAGCTTCTCTAAGGCATTAATGCTTCCTGCTGTGAAAAGGTCACCCAAACCTTTGTTAAGAACAGTGACTAGTAGCTGGGTGTCTAAATTTACTTCTACATCACCACTGGAGGCAACACTGGGGCTGTCAGAAATGTACTTTTCCCTTTCCACCTGAAATATGACCATCCTACAGCTCTGCCCACATCTCTTAGATTAACACTCTTTCCTTAACATGTCTCAATTTCCCTTCTCTTCACTATATTATTCAGTTTTCAGGCTCTATTCCTTGTGTAGCATGAGCCTACTCTTGTCAGCCAGGGTGTGAACTTCTGCTTCTAATAAAGATACAACAAACAGGTAAATTGTCAATAGCTGAGATTTAAAGGGTATTAAATAATAACAGGTAAAAGGAGATGCCTCTCAGATTTACTCCCAGAGAGCAGTAGGCCAGGTTTTTCCTTGTCTAGAGACTGCATCTCGATATTTCATTGAATTAAACTGATGGACCTGAAATTCCTTTATGAATGTACAGCTGTTGATGTGTATTTCTTCCCTAATAATTTCTTTCATTGAGTGATGCTGAGCACTGGATTGATTTTCCACTGAACCATCCACAAAGATTGCTAACCTCTGACATGGGGACTCTTTCTGGGTGATTCCCTGCTGTCAATAAGGTGTGAGCTCACTATTTCAATGTGTATTCAACAGAAATCCATCTTCTATCTCAGCTAGTTTTCAAGAAAATCAAGAGAACTGTACACTCTTTAAGACATCCAGTCATAGTTTGTTTTCTTTAAAAATAGCCAGTATTTTCAAATACTGGACAGAGTCAGAAAGAAAGACTTGGGCATCATTGTATCAGTCTTATTTTCCTTTATGAACAAGATAAAAAAATCAAGCAGGCCATGTGGCATAGCCAAAGTCATGTTTAAGCAACAAAAAGTCCTATCAAACACACAAACACCAGACACTAGCAGTAGTTCCATGTTCTATAGAAGGTAAAAATATGGAAGCTGAAAATGTGCAGGACGAAAAGTAATTTGGGTTTAGATGCATTGTTACAAATCATCAAAACGTGGCAGAGAGAAAGGCAGAGGCTCATAATTGGACAGAGGGGAAGCTGAAACACAGAGGCATTGTCAGGAAAGTAAGAAGCAGAATCCAAACCTTGAGATCAGCCACACATAAAAGAAGATTATAGAAACAACAGCGTTGTGAAAAACATTGACAGCCAGAGACAAAACACAACAGACAGGTTAAAGAGGTGAAAAGATGGACTAGAGACACAGAAATAAGATTGTGACCACTGAGATAAAGGATTACAGGAACATCAAAAAGCTGGATTGCAAGGTTTGAAATTCTGAAATATGATCAAAATCAGATTTGGTGATTTGACTGAATTTCAATTAAGTATATAGCGCAAAACCCAGGCTACATGAGTCAAGAGAGACTGAAAGGTTTGTTGGAGTCAGTATTCATGTGCAGTCTTTTCTGAATGGAACTCTGATTGAGAGAAAAATTTAAAAAGAGACAGCAAGGAAAATTATTATTCTACTTTGACAGCATACCCTAAATACATGGATGAATACATGGAGAAGTACAGAAGAGTAAAGTCTTTATCCATTCCCTGCCTGTGCATTGTTCTTGCACCCACGTCAAGACAAATTATTTAAATTTCTTTTCTTTTCTTTTCTGAAGCTCAGATGCCTAGAAAAGCCACCAAAATAACATTCCCTGCAGTATTACTTTTTATTACTTAGTGGTTTTAAAGTGAAAAGTTGCCTGCAGCATTTCATATAATTCTAATTATGTGCAAAAGGACAGTAAACAGTTGCCCTTGATCAGGACCCCCAAGTCCCTTTTCACAGCACTGCTCTCAATTATCCTATTCATGCACAATTGGCAAAAGTCCTGGATCTTACCTGACATGATAAACACAGATCACAAACTTTATTCTTACCTTTTCATTAATCAGAATGAGAGTGCAGTAACGCTTCTCCTGATAAAAGGGGAGGAAGTGAATATCTAAGGATGCAGAATCTTTCCCTCTCAAGAACAGGTTTTCCATTGGACTGAAGAACTCATGCAGGAGGCTAGATTGATCAGCTGTTAAAATAAATTTAAGTGGATGTTTAGATACAACAGCACAGGCTGTAAAATAAAGTAGCAGTATGAGCTTAAAAAAAAGATATATACTGTATACAGCCTCCTGTAGCAATCAGTATTTAAGGCACACCTGTAATCAATAATCAGTATTTACAACTACAGTTGTGTAGATGTGCTGCAATATTGCATGCTGTATTATTTAAATATATTTTGCTAATTACCTGTGTTCTTATTCTGTGCACTGAAACAAAACTGGGGAAAATAGACAGTTCTCACCATTAGAAATTCCTTAAGGAGGTACAGCCTCTTAAAAGAAGTCTACTCTCATCAAAAGGAAAAGTATAATTTACTGCTATTTGAACAAAGAATCTCACTCTCAGAGCAGCAACCATGTCTGACATCCTCTAGAATAGGCAAAACCTAAATACTGGCAACACTGGGTTTCTTTCACTGCTTTCACAAAAGCATTAGGCTGGGAAAGAATCTTAGGGTTGAGTCTGGCAGGCTCTGACTTTCTCACTGTGTGTGTTTCATCTGCTAAGCACATTGTGACACTGACCCTCAAGCTTTCCTGGCTGGCCTTCTAGGCAGGACAGCAGACCTGAGAATATATGTGAAAGTGAAAACAACAGAAATGAGTGAGATGACAGAGGAAAATTATGCCAAACTCTGGCCAAACAGATAGAACAGGGATGGGACACCCACAGCTCCTCTGAGTAACCTGCCCCAGGGCCTCACCACCCTCACAGTAAGAATTTCTTCCTCATATCTAATCTAAACCTGCCTTCCTTCAGTTTAAAGTCATCACTTCTTGCTCTGTCCCTACATTACCTTGTAAGAAGTCCTTCTCCAGCTCTCTTGTAACTCCTCCAGGTACTGGAAAGACACAATAAGATTACCCTGGAACCTTCTCTTCTCCAGGCTGAATTGTTGACTGTGATGCGAATTTGAGGCCAACATTTTATGAAAACTAAAAATAATATTTACTGAGCATATCCATATATAATATTTATTGAACATACTTAGATGTCAAAATCTTCCTTCAGTAGATAATCTAATTTTTACTGCAGTAAGGCATGAGGTATTGCATAGGTACTTACAGAAAGTCTCTTTCTTTGAATCTTCAGACAGTACACTGTTTTTTGAATTTAATATGCTACTTTCAAAACTAAAAGGAAAAAAAAAATTAAAACAATATTCTAAAGCTGGACATGTTTATTACCAATAGGTAGCTTAGTTCCCCTTTTTATGAATAAACACCAGAAAAGCAAATGTTATCAACACAAAAAAACCCCATCAAAATAGACCATTACATTTTGGAACCATTTTCCAACAAATAATACTAAAAATCACCCTAGCCACTTGAGGTGGCTACAGGAATGATCTGTATTGAATAACATTGCAGTTAATTGTTCAAAAGAAACCTAATGTAATCAAGGCTTTGTCTAAGAAAGGTGAAAGGGATGAATCTTAACCTAATCACCTGAACTCTGCTCAGTACAATATTGCTTTTCAAGTGTATTAAAAAAAAAAAAACCAGATATACTCAAAAAAACCAGTTTCAAACAAAATCTCCTTTGAACTTCCGCTCTCCCAAAGCAAACTGTGCTCCTGGCCATCATATTTTCTTAATGTGACTCTATGTACTTTTCTATTCTTCTTCACAAGTAACTCCCACCACTGTTGACAGGTATTAAGATTGTGCAGTTACATTTATGGAAGGAGAATTTTGCTTAATTTATGACATGCACGGAGCTCAAAGATGCTGAAAACAATAATGTTTCAAAAAATACTGAGTTTCAGCTCAAAACTCTGCTTTTAAATTATCTACACATAAAAGTTATTCCCCCAGCAGTAAAATTTGATGAATCAGCATAAAACAAACCATTACTACATGCAATGTTTGATGTTGGGTCTCTCCTAAAATAAATAGTAATCTTGCTGGGCTAAGAAAAAATCACAACCTTAGACAAATGGACGTGCAAAACTCTCAGAGTATGTTACCCTGGAGATTTGTTTTAACATCTGTACTTAAAACCATTTTACAGAAAGGAAAATGATCTCTGAGTATATGCATACAACATACTATTTATATTGTACTTCACAAAAAAGTATCTCACATTAAAAAATATTAATTTTATATAAAACATCATTTCTCTCAATGCTTTATCTTTGAATGAGAATGCCAAGTCATGCTTGCAAAAACAGAGACTACAGCAGAAGAATCACTGTAACAGTAACAAATAGCTCAACAGCTGTATGAAAAAATAATAATAGTAAACAAAATACATTACATTTTTTCACTGGTGAGAATTATGCATTGAATAAGTCCTATTTTCAAATCTGAACTACTGAGAAACTCATTAGACTGATTTCACACGGTATTGAACTTCTCTCAGTATCAATTTTTTTCTTACTTCAGTGAACAAAGCACTTGCAGGTAAGTGATGGGAAAAGAAAACAAACCTGTGTTGTGGAAGACATGAACATTGTGTCTCATTCTTCCATAACAAAAAGAAATAGCATCTTGCTCAATAATAAAACTGAAAGGAATAAAGTTCAGGAGGTATAAGAAGCTTGGTTATGTTCAAAGTCTCGTTCAATACATCCTCTTTCAGTACACAGAGAAATAAGGAAAAGGATTAGGGAGAAGAGCTTAAAGCTGCCATAAAATAAATCTACACAGCCTGTTCACAGCACCTGAGTCAGGCAAATCCCTGGGATCAGCACAGCATGTGGAATGAAGGGCTCAAAGGCAGCCCTGTGAAGGAGGATTTGGGCATATTGGTAAAACAAAGATTACAGATGAGCTGGTGATGTCCACTCACAGCCCAGGGAGCCAAAGGTGTCCTGGGCTGCATCCAGAGCCCCGAGGGCAGCAGGGCAGGGAGGGGACTCTGCCCCTCTGCTCTGCTCTGGTGCCACCCCACTGCAGGGCTGCCTCCAGCCCTGGGGTCCCCAGCACAAGAAAGGCAGAAGGTGCTACAGGAGGGACACAGAAGTGATCAGAGGGCTGGAGCACTTCTCCCATGAAGATATCCTGGAGGAGATAAGGCTCCAGGAAGACCTCACTGTGGTCTTTCAATATTTAAGGACAGAGCAGAGGCAGCTGGGGGCTGGCGGGGAAACAAGAGCAGCTCATAAGAAAGGGAGAGAGACCAAGCAGCTTCTCCAACAGCCCCTCATTTGGTTTGGGGATAACAGAGCAAGACAATTTTACTGACCATTAAATGAAAAAAAAGTTCAAGATTATGTTACAGGTGAGGATAAGTTAATGAGGGCACCTTTCAGTTGCCTGGTTGAGGTGTGAATACTTCCAATTCATTCTTGCTGTGGTTATTCTCACCAGTTCAGATTAAAATCACAGCCTGGATAGGAAGGGACCTTGAAGCTCATCTAATTCCAACCTACTTCCATACTTCTGCACCAGTAAGAGTCCAGTATCTGCTACCTGAGTTGTCAGATACCAGTTCCAAGATAACACTACACTGGGCTTGCCATATTATCAGGTTTGCCAAAAACCCACATCAAAAGGAAAATTATCTCTGCAGTTAACACAGAGAGTGTGTATACATCATCATGGCATATGAGCTATCCATTGGTCATGGTGTGCTTTACTCTTCATGCCAGGCTCCAAACAAGCCAAAAACTGTTTTCCATCCAACAAATGCTCAGGAAACAAACAAACAAACAGACAAAAAAACAAACCAAAAAACCAAACAAACAAACAAACAAAAACAAAACCACAAAAAATAAACAAAAACAAAAAAAAACCCCACCCAAACTTTCCTATATTTATTTGGAGAAGAATTCACTAGCTTATAGCTTCAGATTCTATATATTATCAAGAAGATAAAAAAAAAGTGCCAGAGACATAAGAAAGTCTTAAATTCACAGAGCAACATCTGAATCAATGAACTTTAGGACGTTTAGCAAGCAAAGATCTTATTAGAGAGAAGGGATACAACAAACTGCTTAGAAATGCATTAAAAATGCTGAAACATTTGAATACAAAATTCACATCTAAGATACAAGTTTTCACACTCTGTGGAACAGTTTGTAATCTCAGAACAAAGAGAAGGATAGAAACTAAAACAGGAGCTGCCCAAAATAGGTACTAAGGCTTAGAGTATCTGGATTTCTGTGATATCAAATATTACCCTGAATTGTAATGACTCCTAATAACATAATAACATATTTGTAAACTGTATTTTAAATTACAAAAAGCCACCATTTTTAGATCCTAATTCTTTCTTTATTCTTCCAGTAAAAAAATACAGGTATTCTGCATAACATAATTCTCTCCTTGGCACATGAAACAGCTTAGAAACAGAAGAGAAAGTGTAAGAATAAAATTCAGAAAATTGAAATTGTTTGGAATTCCTGACATTATCTCTAGTTTTAAAAAAAGGAGTAATTAACAGTAAGAAGCTATACACAATGCAGAGCTTGATTTGAAAATAATTCATAAATTTTTTCCTTTTTTTGTTTAGAATACATTTTTTAATGTAAAAATATTTATCAAAATTCACAGTTTGTTTTGCAAATCAATCTGTGCAATCATCATCCAGCCTTATGGACAGTACTGCATATGATAATCTGCTTAGTCATAGTCTTAGAATAGGACTATTAGTGAAACATTGATATATCTTTACTACTTTCTAGTTTTACAATAAGAAATTTATGAAGGAAAAGTTACCTATTAAATGTAACCTTGAACTTTTACAGTCATTTGATACTTTTTTTCCTAATGGACATAATTTAAAAATACCAACTTGCTTGAAAGCTATGGGTAATTTTGCATTACACAGAATTTCTGGGCCATGTGGTGTGCTTCTCTCCACCTGGTTTTCCTTCTCCCACAGGGAGCAGACCATGCTGGCACACAGATGCAGACCAAAGATAATAATTGAAGTGTCAAGGGCTTGGAAAAGCACAGAGAAGTGGATGACTTGAAGAAGTCTTGTCCCAGTACACTTAAAACTATGTCAAGTGGAACTAAAAAAAAAAAAAAAGCACTGTGCTTCTCACCAAACACCATCCAGTCCTGCATGAATAAAGAAGTTTTGCCTGCAGTACTGAAGGACATGGGCTGCTGTTGGAGTTTGGAGCTTACTGCTGTGTCCCAGCAAGGACATAGCAATTCCTCAGCTCCAGCTCCACACTGGGATTGCTCTGTCACACTGTGACAGACCCACACCACAGTGACAGAAGGGTTGCTCTCCTCTCCAGCCTCAGTGACCTCATTTTGGGTGCCTGTGACACGGCCAGAGGGGAAAGCTGGGAGGTAAAAGGGTCACCTGCCAGGCAAAGCTCCCTGCAGGGAGGTTTAAAGTGGATGTGGCAGATCTGGAGGCACAGGATGAGGAGGCAGGAGGAGCTCTGAGCCCAGCTGGCCGTGCTGGGATGATGAAGTTGTCATGTGCATGCCTTGGTCCTGCCATCAATTGTGTCACAGACACAAACACCCAAAGGGCAAGATCGGAAGAGCGTCG
>JAWWMS010000001.1:106879158-106907714 GCA_035048045.1 Chlorospingus semifuscus
CACAAACACCCAAAGGGCAAACACTGACTCCACAGCAGTTTTATGCTGACAGAGCACTTAGAGAAATTTGCCTCAATTTGTACACAGCATTTCATGGATTTACCAAAAGAATAAAAAAGATTGAGGGCAAAATTTCCTTACAGATCAGTCATGAAATGTACACACGCTATTTTTTAACACAAATTTCAGAAGTTTGCTCCATTCAAGAAAAAGATCTTCTGAAAGGAGGCATTTAAGTGACTTTACTTATCATAGATGACAGAAACATCTAAACATAGAGCAAATCAGCACTGGAAATTTCTAAAGACCTAAGATGCCCTGAAATCAATTTCTGTAAGAATGAGACCTGGATGTGTGGTGAAAATTACACTACTTAGACTGATTGTCCAGGGATAAATTAAGCTGAAATATGCAAGATGATTAAAAAATCCTTTTCTATATCAGCAATTATTATACACTTTTTTAATTTAGTAGAAAGTGTAGTATGAATTACACTTTAGAAAACTATTTCCAGTTAAAATATGTGCATATTTTTTCTTAATAATAAAATGCTCATTATCTTCCTGCTTTTAAATTTTTTCTCTTTTTTTTTTGTAATTTTTTAAAAAGGAATTTGAAAAACAGTCTGCATTTCATGACATGACTGTGGAACATCCCTATAATTACAACTCAACCTACAGTATTGATGAGGTAGTAGTTTATGATATTTCCCAATAATACTTGAATAAGTATTATTGGGAAATGTAAATATATATATTTATATATATATTCATATTTATATTAATATATATATGTATTATATATATTAATATATATTAGGATTTTGAATGTTTACATGAGCTTTAAAAATTACATCCAGCTATAGAAAATTAATATATTTAATATATTTATTTAATTTAAATTATTAAATAAAGAATTATTGAATTACTGAAGAATATATTTTTAATCTGTTTATAATTTTTTGCAGCACTGTCCTGGTTTCAGTTGGGTGGAATTCATTCTTTTTTCTTAGCTTCTGGCACAGTGCTCTATTTTAGAATAGGATGAGAATAATGTTGGTAACACACTGATATTTTAGCTGCTGCTGAGCAGTGCTTACTCTAAGTCATGGAATTTCCATTTCCCATGCTCTGCCAGGGAGCAGAGCCACAAGAACCTGTGAGGGACACGGCCAGGGTGGCTGAGCTGGAGGGGCCAAAGGGACATCACAGAACATCAGGCTCAGCATGGAACCCAGGCAGAGCTGGCCAGGGGGGTCCCACTGCTCAGGGACTGCTTGAGCATCCCCTGTGACATTTCCATGGCCTAAACTTTACAACAGGCAGCACACAGCATGCACAAACAGGTAATACTAACAGAAATGGATGATCCAATATACTCTAGTTAGCAATTGTTATCTGGAACTTACCTAAACTTTTGCTCTTGCTTTACTTGCCTGACTTGATACACTTTCTCTGGGTGGATTAAATGTGTGGATTCCAGCAAGAGTACCCTGGAGTATGATAAACACAATAATGACTGCATTTTTAACTTGCAAAATGACAATGAAACTCAATTTATTCTAACTTTTAAAGCAGGCTCAATAAAGAAGTTTATTATTTTCAATTAAAGATACTTCAATAGTACTTGTTGTGGTTTAACCCCAGTTTTTCTGTAAAAGATCTCCTCCCTTGGTATCAAACTAGCATTTCCTAGTGTTACTTGCAAGTAAATAATATACCCCCTGATGAAACACTAGATTGCTCTAAACACTGTAAGCCTGATACAAAGCATTTTTGCTTTAGATTACTGGTTCAAATGTTGCCCAAATTGATAATGACTTAATGTAATTGTCAAGTAGCTTTTGAATTATATAAAACAAAACTACACAAATCTAAATTACTTCATCACTTCATTGATAATATCCAAGGGAGTTATCCAAATCATAAGACTAATTCAACCTCACTGACCACCTCAAGAACTTAAAAATAAAAGACAGAAGCTAATTAAAGTCATATGATTCCTACACACAAGGCTTGGAGCAGTGAAAATAGTCCTGCTACAGGATTTTTATTGCTGTTGCTGTTATTACTATAATTTGTATACACTAATCCTATTCTGTGGAGGAAAGAAAAATTTAATTTGCAGCTTCTGCAACATGTATATTCATGTTGCATAAAAAAACAAGTTTAAAATGTTGTGAAAGATGGTTCTTCCAAGTAAATGAATGAGATGAACCAATGCTTAACTCTAAAGACTAAAGACAAAATATGGAGTCTGATCACATAAATAGATTTTAAATGGGTACAACAATCTATTTCCTTTGTGCTAAGGAAAGCAACATTTATAGCTCTGCAGTTGTTGCAGCTATGATGAATACAAATTAAAAATTAGACTAACTGATAATGATGCAAGCCCCAAGGCAAAAGGATTTTTTTCTTTTGCATGCTTAATAACTTAAACAGCAGAATAAAGCAGATTGGGGAAAAATAACCAACTATTAATTAACATGGCTTGTTTCTCTTTGTAATTCTGCTGGACCTCAGCCAAACACAAAAATACAAGCAAGGTTCATGAACTCTGCTTGATTAAAGCTCCAGCTTTTCTGCTTACACTGAGATGGATTTCAATTAAGGCTTATTTATCTTCTTTATTCATTATGATAGCTTCCACTTCATAGTGCTTGTAACAATTTTGGGAATGTAAATCCCTATCATTTAACCTCCAGGTTTTACATTTTTAAGAAGAAGAAGAAAATTATGGAAAAGAGTGGATGAGACAGGATGATCATTAAAGAATTGTCTTTATATCACTGTCTACCTGAATACGCCATCAGTTTTGAAGGGATTAGTGACATTTATGTTAAATTTCTTCAGCTCATAACATGGGGATCTGCATCTTATTATAGCCTAAAAGAGAACAAAAACCATAAGACCAATAATCAAGTTATCATTTTTTTTTCCTTCTTATTTTCACATTTCCTCTATTTTTTCTCTTGCCCCAACCTTCTCTTGCCCTAACACACTTAGGGGGACTAAAAAAATGAGAGAATCACATAAACACCATCTAGGTTCAGAAGTCTTTCCAGATGTGCTTGATGAATGTGGATTACAAACACAGGCCTACCTGCCCTGACTGGGACATACCTGACAGAGTCTCTGTGGTTAAAAAGTACAAATAAATACAGAAACATCCAACAAAAGCTTGTGGTCCCTCTACATATGACATCAGAAATCATTAGGCTGAAGCACATCAACACCCCCACAACAGAATTTCCAATAAGTGAAAAGGGCTGAAAGGGCTCCAGATTTATTTTCAGAGCAATCATTGCAAATTTTTACAGTTTATTCAGGATCCAAATGTGATTTATGTCCTTAGGAATCTTACATATTCTCCTGGGGTTTTTGCTGCATGTACATAGTCTAACATTGGAAATCTGAAAATTCACAGGTCAAAGGTGAATGCTGATGGTTACTCACATTTTCATTCTTATCTCAGCCCCATATTGTTTGATATAATGTGCAGAATACCAATATTTTTTGTGACAATATTAATCATACACATATAAACTTACAAGAGGCTCAATACTCTTAACTTCAGCTTTCAGAGAGAATGCCATTGTGGCACCATCTATTCCATCAACTTTATTTGAGACCAGTAGCAATACTGCTTCAGCAGGGTGCAGGAAACGAATTGTGAATTCCACATTTACAAAGCCTTGTCTCCTTTGGAAAAAAAAAGCACAAAACCAGGGCTCAGAAATTACTCAGAAATTTAATTACAGGAGCACATTTCAGAGTCTTTGTAAGGGAAGGGTCCAAGAAAAGGGAAGGGTCCTAGAAAAGAAAGCAATTTGTTTCCTCTGAAATACTTTGTTGTAGTATAATCTTCTAAGGATATCTTAAAACATTCAATAAAAGAACTATCTAGATAAAGAACAATACTAAATCCTTGTTGCTTTTTATATCAGCACATAGCTTAATTTTTCTTCACACACACACAAAGGAAGTTCTCTTTCATTAGAGTATCACCCTAAGTTAACAGCTGATCCAATTTATGCTCCTCTCTGAATAGGTTTTTCTGAGTTAAGCAGTCATGCAGCCTGTTATGCATTTTGTGGGCAGATCTAGATAGATAATTTGATCTTAATCAAATTATCGATGAAGAGTGAGAAAGAAATTAGTTAAAAAACCCTTCAGAATAATTAGTAAAGCTGAGCAACTAAGAGGGAGAAAAAACAAAGTTCTCTTGTACAAGCAACAGTTTCTCTCTAATAAGAAAACTGGAGAAGACCACACAGAATGAGAGTTTAGACTAGGTACACATTTAACTTTATCTGCATCAGCCCTTCAATAAAGCAAGAATAAGAAAACTTCAGTGCCTGAGGGTCTCACTTTGAAGCTCTCCAAATGTCTCTCTGATTTTGAGATTAGTGTTAAGAAGGCAGGAAGTCTGCAATTGTCAATTCTGAATATTGATGATGAAATCCTGGAAGTTCTGTAAACACGGCTCTTACAGCTTTCAAGTTCCTGCTGCAGAGCCCTCAGACAATTCCATTTATGACACTGAAGAGTTCCCAGTCCCCCAGAGTCTGAGGCTCCTAGGTCACCTCACCATTCAAAATGTTCTGAAAAAATAATGCTGTGGTGCAGGCACCCAGAGGAATAAACTGCCTGAGACATACACTCCCAAAGCCACTTAAAGGATCAAGTTTTAAGAAGTCTGCTCTGGTCACAAATAAGACAGACAGGCAGTGTACAGCACTTTCTGCCTGATCTTTGCCCTCTGACTCTTGCAACAACTGAGAATTTGGATTTGAATTGTTGCCTCCTGTGGCAAAACCACAAAGCTGCTTCATTTTTATCTCTATTAATCTGTGCTGTGGTCAATGTAAAATGAGGGCAGATTCATCTCATGGAACTGTTCCATAACCTTGGGGGTTTATGTTATTCCTGTTATCTACTGCAAGTCTACACAGCACAGTGCAGTGCCCTGGAGAGTGGGAATCTCAGACCAAGAACTGATGATGCCATATGCAACATAGGACACTCAACTACACTCAGAATGTTATTCACATTGCTATAATTTCCAAACCCACCTACAACATTATGATCTAACATAAAGAACCTGCAAGACTGCCATAGTCTCATCAATTCTTGGAGTTTTTTAAACACTTGCACCAGAATATTAAGAAAGCTGTTAATTTCAAAGAACCTATTTTTCATTTAATGATCATAAAATTATGATAAACTCTGCAGAGGTTACTGTGCATGGCTGGCATTTCCACAGGATTTTAGTTCTATGCAATATTTCTAATATTTGTTTCTATATACAATGCCAAGCAGCTCAACAACGAGGATTTTGCACATTTTTTGCTGTCTTGATTTTGCTTTGTGGTTTGTTCTGGGTGTTTAATTTTAAAGGTGAAGTGAAAAACAGCCATGGTATTGACCTTTCATAGAAACACATGGTATTTTCAAGGATTACATTTATATGATAACTCATATTTGAAGTAATTGCAAAGAAAATGGAATCAAATCAACCTCACAGCTTGCTGAAAACAGAGAATTATTTGTGGTTCCCTTTGCATATATTTATAATAGGCATGTAATTTAATACTGACATATTGATGGTCCTTAAAGAGCACTGTACTTATGTTGAGTCTTCTTGAATTTGAGCATCTATATTTGAATTTTTTTTTCTCCTTCATGGTTTATCTTCATACAAATCTTGACCTTTATTTTTCCTTTTTACAATCTCTAATCCATTTTATCTGTAAATGGATATATTGCAGATAAACTTAAAAGCTCTCAACTGACAGCCAGAGTCACCATTCCATCCCTCTTGTCTTCACTAGTTAAACAGGGATTAAGGAAATTCCTGTATTGGTTCATAAAGCTGCACAGCATGGAAAGAGCAAAATGTACTCAGTGAAAAAAACACTTGGTGAAATGAGATAGAAATATACCATGAGTATTTCTGCTAGCAGAAATTATAACCTAATGCTTTCCCAAAATTAAATCTCTCAAATCCCTAGATGTCTCTCAGACATGGAAGATGAACAAGTAACTACATCACATCCATCTTGGTGGGGAGGAAGGATGGGGAAAAAAGATGCACTGTAATACTACTCAAACCTATGTCATGGTGTCTTTAATTCCCAGTCATGCTTAAATTAAAAGCCAAAATCTGCAGCTTCAGAAGAAAAGAAATCTACCTGTTCATGCTTCTACAATGCATTGATGTACAAAATGTGAATCAAGTTTTGATACATAGGAAAAAATATATATATTGGAGACAGAAGATTCTTGTAATGATCTGAAGGCTTATATATTGCACTTAAAGCTCTACTGAGCCCAACTGCAAGAGTCCCACTGAAATATTACTCTAGATTTGTTCCAGGTTAAGGAGAAAAACCTGACCCTTCCACCGGTTAATTTTTCCCTGCTTGTAGTTGAACACATTTCTAGCATTCCACCGCTTCTAAATTAGCAAGTATCTATTTCTGTAATGCTACCAAAAATAACACAAACGGTTCATTACTTACCCATCAAGAATGGTAACAGTGTTTCCTTTAGGTAAAGAGAAATCATGAGCATCTCTTCCCACAAGAATCACGTTGTAGGCCAAAGTGTAATTGCTCGGGTTCTTCAGGAGCACCTACCACAACAAAAGCAGCCAGATCAGCCTATTTTTACTCATTTTACACTATAAAAGGTGTGCTCTGCAGGTAATTCTAAAATATAAACCAAGGGTATCACAAAATAAAAAATTACTTCAAATAACTGGGTAGATAATTATCCTTCCAAAAGAGTGTAGATTTCCCATGGACTATCCAAACTTCATTTTTGAGAGCACAGTGTACACTGCTCTCCTATGCCTGTGAATCTCTCATTCCTTTCTTTCATCTCAGATTTGTCAAATTTGTAGATTTTTTCATGTGCTTTCAAGCATAGGGAAAAAACAGAAGTGAAATCCCAATACTGAAGAGAATAAAACCAGAAAATGCACACTTCCATCTTCTACATTTACTAGCCAAATGACAAAAAACCTATTAATTCTTTGTTATACATAACATAAACACATATATACAAACATTGTTCTAACCTTGCATTACTATGAAAGTCAAATCAATGGTATCAATACCTGCTTCACAATAGTTGCATGGAGAGCACCTGAAAATTCTATAGTGTTCTTGGGTATGTAGTGAGGGAGAATGTCATACAGGTGGACACACAAAATAAGCATCATGACAGGATTTGGATCACAGATATCAATGGCCTAAGATTGAAAACAAAAAAAAAAAAACCAGATGTTCAGTTAAAATTTTGCCTGTATAGTCTAAATATAAGAAGAAGAAGAAAAAGAAATTTTAAGTTAATTCTTACTACACAAATATTTTAAATCTAACCTGTAATAACTGGATTATTCTCATGGCTAATATGAATATGGATCTTGTCACTGCACAAAAAAATCTATAATTAATAATGAAAACCACTGACATGCTCTGGTGATAAACCTAGGGTAAAAACTAAGCTCAACTTTTTCTCCCAAAGGTTCAGCAGAAACAAATGCTAATTTTATTAAATGCAGCATAACAAAAAAAGCATGGAAACTTTACTGTCTGCAAAAACATACATCTTTACTATCTTAAAAAAAATTAATGTTTTTATTTTATGTAAAATACCATCCAAATACTCCTACAGCCAGTAGGAGATAATTTCACCTTCCAAATAACAACAATATAGTTGTTTCTATTGCATTCTATATACTTTTTTAAATTGATTTATAAAAGGTAGAAATTATTCTTGCAGGTTAAATATTTGATTTACAGAAATTAGTTTGAGCAGCAGCATCAAAACATGTCAAACTTTAGTTCTCAGCAATTGGGTAAGTCACTGAGGAGAGTGGTAAAATTATTTGCCACAGAGTATGAAAAAAGGAGAAAAAAAACATTTACTCTTCTGGACTGTCTTTAGTGTTGCAAAAGAGATGTATAGATATATTTATCATCTTAACCATCTGAGTTAATTTTTATTTTCAAGTTAAAGTTTATTTAAAGATTTCAAGGTACGTTTTCTCCTGCCCTGTGCCCAGCCAAGCAGCTCATCCTACTCCCAGCAGTTCTCACACAGCTCCTCCTCCAACCTTCCAAGAGAGTGAGTTCATGACTGGGCACTGATCTGAAGCTCCCCTGCAACTCTCCATGGCTTCCTAGATAATGTTTGTCCTTGTAATTCCTAATATTAACTTCCTATACTCTTCATGCACTGATGTAATCATATATCTCATCTCATATTTCTATTTAATTCCATCACCACTGGTTGAAGCTGCAAACTTTAGGATGCATTCACTATGCAAAGTAAAAAAGCTGCTTCTGTGCCAAAAGCTTTAAACCTGAATTCTGAAAAGTATTCTGAATTTTCCATTCATTTATCTCAGTAATGGCTATTGAATGTTAACCATTATTCCAACAGAGTTGTGGTTTTACACCCCTATTTTCACTCCTCTTGCATTTTCATTTAAGATAGAAAAGATGCCAGAGTAAATTACCTGCTGAAGACTTTCTCCTGCTACCTACTTCCTTCTACCCATTTCCACTTAGATCAGAATTTATTCCCTCAGATACAATTCTATCCTGTGATGAACTCATAAAACTCCATTTGTGCCATTTATCTACTTTTCTAAGAGATAAATTTTAAAAAAGGTATTTCTTAACAAGATTCATCAGAAAATTCACAGACAGTAAATATTATTTGCTTTAAAAATAGGTGTTAGCAAACAATAGAAATAATTATAAATTAATAATAATAATAAATAATCAAGTCTGACATAAATTTCCTTTGCTGGCTATTCCCAGTCACTGCACCTTCTATCCTAATCTCTTTGTCACACACATTCCCTCCATGTTACTGCTATCCACCATCTTATCTTCTAATAATTTTAGGCTTTCAGCTGAATCTTGTTCAAATCAAAGCATTTTAAAACTTAAAAATATCAAACACAAATTAAAAATACATAGAAAGCCACCACTAATACTCTAGGGTTGTAAATCATGATTAGAAAGTGGAAACCATTTCCTGCCCAAAGTACTCCATCTTAAATCTATAGCTTAATCCTCAAAAGGATTTCAAAGCCTTGAACTTCATTAAAAGTGTCATTTATACCTGAAGCTGAAGACTAGCAGACAGTTGAACTTCTTTATTATTATAGATATTTAGATTTTTAGATTGAAAATACCAGCTTTTCCAGACCTAACATATCTCAGCTTGTGCTGGTAATTAATGCAAATGTCCTGAGAGTTCAAAAGCAGTGACTGCCTGAGTCAAGAACTTTGCCAATGCTATTGGAACGTTTTAGCCTGCTAAATTTTAGACAATATTATCAGAAAATTCCCAAATTAAGAGATTTCAGCAAAAGGATGAATGTATTTTGCTCCTTTTATTGCTGCAAAACAAGATAGTTCAGAAGTTTCTACAGTAGCCTTAGAAAAGTAGATATGAATTTCAATAAATCTATGCCAAATGTACCCTTTGAACTAAAATACAGACCTTGAAGATCCAAGATCTGTTCTTTTTTCTGGCACTGTGTACCTTTGTTTAAAGTTTTAGTCTGTACAGAAGTGGATTGTCCCATTTATTGTAGACAATTTAGTCTTAAAACGGGTACATTAGTGAGAATATTCTAGAATTCTGCTTCCACATCTGAAGTGTTCAACACCCTTTCCATACTGGCATCAAGCCTCTGCCTTCATGTGCTGAACTGCCTGTTTTTCTTAATAAAAGCTGAGGCAGAATATACCTTTGTTTGAGGGTGATATCAACATTACTTTTTTGTTTCCTGTCAGTCACAAGTATGGGAAGCAGTAGATTTTCTTTGTTTAGCCTGTTATAGCAAAGTCATTTCTATCAGAGTGATCTGTATCAGGAAACAACAGCAAGACAGCAGCTGATACAAATGGAAATAACAGGGCTAATTTTTCCCTGTAGTCATAACACAACCAAATGGAAAGGGGGAAAAAAGGTTGCAATTGAGCTTCTTTTTATACTACTTTGTTCACACAAATAAGCTCTACCTCTGATTCCAAATGCCATTAATTCCTTTGGAATTCCTTTCAAATACTGTGTCTATTCTACTGCACCTTCTGCTCTTCCAGCCCAATGTGCTCCCAGAGATGTAGATAACTCACAAAGGGACAGTTAAAGAAATGCAGACTGGGAGCAGGAGAAAACTGGGTTTGGGGACAACAAAAAGAACAAAGGAACGATATCTAACCTATGTAAGGTCACCATATATAGAAAATTTGGAGCCATAGGTCAATAAAACCATGGAGATGTAAAGCATGTTTACTAAACAAATAAAAGAGATCCCAAGCAAATCCTTGATTGAAGAAATTATCAACAATTATCAACATTGTATTCCTCCCCAAAAACAGGTCACCAGAAGCTGCTGGTTTCAAGTGAGTGCTACTCCCTCCAGCACCCAAAGCTGCTGATTCTGCAGGCACCAAACCTGGGACAGAACTCTCATGGGCCTTCATGGTTAGATGCATCTAACTGTCACTAGACATTCATAGAACTTTTTTTCACCATTTATTTTTATGGTTAAGTGCATGATGTTTGTTCTTAAACATATTTTTCTAAATTGTCTTCCAATAGCAATAATGAATTCCATTTGAGTTTTCACTGTGTTATTTAGGATGCTAAAATCTGAACTGAATTAATTTATGTTCAGCTAGTTGTGCATGCATGATTCTACAAAGCAAGGAATTATGGAAATTACTTCTGATTAAGTCTACTAATATGAAGCAGCATTTTGGATTCCATCAAATAGTAACACATCCTGAAGCAAAACTGTTTCACTACAATCTTACCTTAATTGGATGTCCAACATTACTATACAAAAATCAAAATAAAAATATTAATATATATACATATATACAAGAAGTGCTACTATAAAATCACCTACCTTTATGTCCAAATCCATATTGATAGTATGCAGAGCCTTCACAACTATCAAGGCATTGTGCAGAAACTGTTCATGAGTTATTGGATTAGTATACATCTTTACGAAGTGAGTGGGAATCTAGACAAGACAGAGAAATCAAACCCAACCTTCCACTAGGCAAAATTACTGATTTTGTATTTTTGTTCATTCAGCAATCAATAAGATCTAAATTTTGGACTGAAATTCCCTGTTAAGAATAAACCCAGTAAAAAAAAAAAAAAAAAAAAAAAGACAAAAACCTAATACAACTAATACTGAAATAATCCCTCATGACTTGTTAAATGTTGGGGCGCTTTGTTTTTTGGTTTTTTTTAAAGTTACAGACCAAGAATTGCTGTTGGGGAAGGTTCCCTGTCCAAGCACCCAGGAGCCACTGGCAGCCACCTGAGCTGGGGCTGAAGGGCCCTTGCAGTGGGAGGCTGCAGCAAGCGATGCTTGATGCTTGACTCCCCACACACCCCACCCTGACACTCTCAGACAGGGTTTCCCCACCGTCTCGACCCCAGGTTTCCCACAGCAGAGTCTCAGCCATCTGGATCCTTAAAATAATTTAATCTTGGTGCAAAAACAGAAGAACGCCTCGAGCTGGTGCCTCTGAGGAGGGATCCCGCACCAAGGACACCCTGGGCTTTTCCACACCTCAGTCTGAGTGTGTCCGAGTCTGGGGTGTTCCTGTTGGATCCCCAGCTCCTGCTGTGTCCCTCTGGTCATCTGGAGTGCCCCAGGCCCCCAGATCTTCCTTAGGCAAAGGGTCAGTGCCAGGTTTCTCTCTTTGGGCTCCCAGCACCCAGAGCTCCACCTGCAGCTCCCATCACATCCACACCCCAGTGCCAGCCCTCAGTGCACTCCTCAGCATTGCAAAAACAAACAACTGACATCAATAAACTGCATAAAACTTGCACAATATTAAAAAACCTTCTTACCAAATATGGACAATAACCTGCCATCTGTGCTGCCAACACCAGACCATCCAGGAAATCCTGGTCAAAATTCACTATCCATCTCATGGGTGGTATTCCACCTGATAAAAGACAAAGCAAGATTCATAAGACTTTCTTCTCCCCGAGATGTCTATTCTGTTCTGGATAGATATGGTAACTATTTGAAATCACTGAATAGAGGAAATAACAAAAGAAGGAAGAATCCATTCACATGCAGAATTCCACTGGCATATTTCTATTTCAGAGCTGTTGCTTGAAAAATCTCACCTAGAATTTTGTAACTTATTCACTCTGCTGCAGCATGTATTCATCACAGCAGAATGAAAAACTAATAATCTAAACTTAACCTCAAAGATTAGGAGCCTAAATATGTAAACTTTTTATTACTATAGGTCTAACATTAATAGTTATACTGAACCTCATGGAAATATGCAGAAATCCTTGAAAGTTGAAATGCTTAAGACACAAAAAGGAAAGGTTATTGATTTTCTTTAAGGTCATATAGAATTATTTGGCATAAATGCAATTTAAATGAGAGCTAACAGCTCAATTGTTACAATACAAATCACCACTTCTACTACTATTGTAAGAAGGGTAGGTTTGTTGTTTTTTTTTATTTCTGATGTTTTTTATTAAAATAAAACTAATTATTAACATCTTCAATGTAGTTTATTTATAATTGCTTATTTGAAGCATCCATATCTTAAAATATTTAACACAGCATTTACACAACTTTACTGTCTCAGGTCCAAGCTCCCAAATTTAGGAAATATTTCGGATTTCAGCCAATGGCAAGGTTTTCAGATAGACTGGGATCAAGCCTTCTCATATTGGACAAATTATATAGGTTTCATTTCACTATTACACCTAAAATAGTCCAACCCACAATAAATCCCTGTACCAGATCCTAAGCAAAATCTGTCATTATGTAGAAAATGGGCAAACATTTATAGACTACAGTTGAGGTATCATCAAAAAACTTAAATATCTGTCACTTCACATCAACTTGCAGATGCTTCAGCATACTAATACAGCTTTAGTAAGAAAAAACAGGAGCAGATGCTGCACAAACTTAAAAACAAAGTCTTAAAATCCATCTGAGCTTAACTCTGTGACATCAGTAATGATTTTAGTTTGCCACTGTTTCAGTGTGGTGATGTTTAGGCTTGGCCCAAAATCCCTTATTTTTTTCTATTCATGCTGTGAATCAATTTTGGTAATATTATTCTAAATATTCATTCAATATATTTTCATTAAATATATTTTAAAAAACAAACAACAGTATTTAAAATAGTATTTGCATGAATATTTCATTTTCTTTAAGTTTTCAAAACAGAATTAAGACTTGCAATAATCTCACTGCATCAAAAACTATTTTTTCCTTATTTTTTACCTAAAAGAACTTTTTCAAGCAGAAAACTCAACTTTCAAGTCTTGAAAACTCCATACTGGAAGATACCAAAGATGGAGGATATATAACTGACTGGAAATACAATATCTATCTGTTATTTATGACAGGAAGAGATTATAGTAATATGGGCCTCAATATCTAAATTGTATTAATTTTAACTCAAGTCAAACATCCATTTAACAAATATCTACAATAAGAGACATTTGTTTCATCCCATCTTCTTGGTAACCTGCTTGCAGTTATTTAAAAAACATTTAATGTAGTCACTGCAAAAACAAATGCTTTAAAAATAGCAAGATCCATTTTTGAAAGCATAATTTCTTCCTAAAATGTTAGTCTTTCTAGCATAAATTCATCACTTTATTGATCATAGTGGGGACCTATAAAAATCAATAAATTGTCTTCTTTTTTTATTAATAGAGTTCAGACTCAGTCTCAGCACATAATATCAGCATTTTTTAAAAAAATCAATACTTCCAAATTTTTACTTTTAACTTTTTAAGATTAACTATTTCTGCTTTAGTAAGTCCAATATTGAATTATTCTTCTGGTTAGTAATCTAGATTGATTTGCAGAGCGTGATTATGGAAACCCATTAAACTTACGCTTTGATCAAAAAAAGCAACTTAATTTTTTATCCTACTTTATATTTTACTTTAAATATACTATTTGCTGGTTTTAGTCTTCTGGTGGGACTATTACTTGAGCACATTTAAGCAGAATCACTGAATGGTTTGGGTTGGAATGGACATTAAAGATTGTCAGGCTCCAAACGCCCGCCATGGTCAGGGACACCACAAACAGCACTTTTGTTCTTTGCTGTGTTCTCACTAATCCTTGCTTTCATGCTGGTAGAATTGTCTGTGTGCCAACAAAGTAGCTGGGGAACAAAGCTGGCTTAAGAAGAAAGAGCAAAAAATTCATTTACTGTTTGATCTGGATCACCCAATCCAGTTTTGCCATGCAGCCACACAAATGTGGAAATGAAACATGGTGGGACTATTTTCCAAAATACCATTTATTGAACTGTAGCTTTATAGTTGTGTAAATGGGTACATAAAGGAAAAAAACCATTAAGTAGAATATTTTCCCATCTTAGCTAATTAAATACTTCTATTAGCATTTTCGTTGTTTTTCAGTTAATCCTTCTGCTATCAATCAACCTACTTAACTCAAAGGCTTGTGAATAAATTAGTCAGAAAACAAAATGTATTTTTCCTAATTACATCAAATCTAGCAGAACATCTGCCAGCTAACCACTCTACAGTAATTAAGTTTTTAAATAGAATTAGTCAATTTTAGTAGAAATAAACAATAGAAATCAGAATTATTACTCAGGACACCTCTAAGCATGTAAATATATTGAATTTCATTTGTACTGGCATTTCTTGCAATAAAAAAAAACAAGTAGGGCTTTATGATAAAGATTTTCATCCAATGTAATGATAAAAACCAGGCCAAAAATAGTTTCAAAGATAAATGGTAACAGGTAGCAAACAACTCTCTGTGACTGGGGGCAGGGGGAGAGAAAATTGTCCAAACTTTGACTTCTGAATTGAGACAGATTCCTGCTACTTGCTAGCTGCATCCCAAAAGGGCTGGCTGCAAATTTTGATAACACCAAGACTGAAACGGCACATTCTAAATCTCCCATTAATGAACAGGAGTGAGACAGAAGCCCCAGTTAGGCAGATAATGAACTGTGCTCTGCATATAGACTAATGAGATTGGGAAAGCTGGGGACTTGGAGTTACGAAAAGAAGAGGCAAAAAAGAAACATTTCCAAAAATAATCCATGGTTTTGACGAGACAACAGGGGACTGGAAAGAAGGTGAAAAAAAATTCATAATTGGAGGAAAGATTTCGGAAGCGGGAAGGGTTCTGAAGATCAGAGAGGTGCATAGAGACAAAAGCCAGTGGATGTCCAGGGACCTTGGATGGACATGGGATTGGTGCCTCTGAGCAGCAGCACAGCAGGAATTGACTTTTCCCTGATGTTCCAGTGGCCTCCCTGGCACTGAGGGAATGTGAACAGAGAAAACAGACTGTTTTCTGTGAAATTATCAAACAGGACAAGAGCTGGTTCTGCAACAAACCCAGGATCCTGACCCACCACAGGGTGTTTTGTACTCTGTCTCTCCCACAAAAAGAGGTGAAAATACTTGGTAAAAGAAAATAACACAGCAGGGTTAGCTTGGAGTGGATGTGCAGCCAAACACTTGTTATGGTTATAGAAACCTAAAAATATACTGCAAAAGGCTCTGCAAGGGATCTGAAATGAGAGTGGCTCTGTTTCACTTGTTGATTCCACTCAGCACTTAAGCAAGTAGCATGCAGTCAATTCAGTAATTTGGGACCAATTTAACTCTTGAATGCATTTACTTTTAATAGGTT
Organism: Chlorospingus semifuscus; assembly: GCA_035048045.1. NCBI lineage: Eukaryota > Metazoa > Chordata > Aves > Passeriformes > Passerellidae > Chlorospingus > Chlorospingus semifuscus. The sequence goes on from JAWWMS010000001.1 coordinate 106,894,891, forward strand.
TGTTTGTTTTTTTTAACATGCACTGGTATCATGTTGCATGCATGTAGCAACCAAGCACAACAGCATTGTCTCCATCTTTGTTGTGACAGATTGAGCCAACTCCTGAAGACACACTGCTTGCTTCATGCATGAAGCATTTCCACATAGAAGCAGCAGAGTTTTGCTATGCCACGCTAATTATTCACCACTTTTTAAAAATTTCTTTCAAAGTCCAGATTCATTGAGGTTTTTAAAACCTGATGTTCTTACCCTGATAAATCAATAAGAATTCTACACGGTTTTCCAATTTTTTGCCCATATGCAATTTTTCACAAAAAAAAACCAACAAAACCAAACCAAACCAAAAACACCCCACACCTACCAAAATTAAATATTTGTTTATATTTATTATTAAATTTGAAGCCTCAACACTTTTTGTGGGATCTGAAAACTATTTTTCATACTGAGACAATCAAGGGAATACCTACAGCAATTCTACATAAAAAAAACAAACCACTTATTTGTTGTCAGAATACCAAGCAGCTGTTACAATAAACTCCTCTAGGTCTTTTTATTTATTTCTTTGATATGTAAATGATACAACAGACCAAGGAAAAATACTACACATTTTAACTTCAGTAAAATTTTGATTACATTCTTTGTCACAGAAAAGCAATGAAAATGTATTCTAGGAAAAAGGTCCTATAAAATGAAGCACAAACTTCACTGATAAACAGTAACCCTAACTGCTATCAGCTGTCCACAACAAAAATCCTAGATTGTGTACTTTCCAATATTTTCATATGTAACTTTTAAAAATTGCACAAAATTACCTTACTCCCATCTGGAGATAATATAAAACAGATTAAAGAATTGGCTTTGGGAAGAAAAATTGTTTGCAAGTATTCATGAGGAAAGGACTATAATTTAAGCTCTTGAACAACTGGAGTAATGACCTGAAACAAATGGGATGAAATCCAATAATGATGCTTCCAGCAGACTACAATTAATTAGGAATAATTCATTATGCAAGTTCTAGATGGAAAATTGGATAGAGAGAACTTCTGCAGAAAAGAATCTGGAGAAAAACAGTGAATCCAATACTGTGGCAGGAAAAGCAAATACTGTGCTAGCCTGCATTTACAGGAGAGCTGCATCTTAGGGACACAGACTGAGCTTTTCATTTGTGTTTGTTGCCAGTAAAGTCTCACCTGCTACAGAAACCAGCAATGGCACCAAACTTCGGGAGGAGGAACAACTAAAAGGGTTTACAACAAAAAACCCTGAGCTGAGTACACTAAAAGACTGAAAGAATGGAAATGTTTTCCCAGGAGGGTGGAAAGAGAGAAACTGGAGGAGAACGTAACAATCTGCAACGGTATGAAGTTAATAGAAAAGCAAAGATTCATTACACATCATATTTTAAAAGAGGAAGGATGGACTTAACCCAAAATTTCCCATGCTAGAGTTCATGATAGACAATAGGAAGCTCTTTCAAATGGAAATGAGTGGGAAATTCTGGCAGATGTTTCCTTAAGTGGATTGGGGAATCTCCTTTTTCAGAGATTTTTGTAACAGCAAATACTCATTTAGTACACTAAAGGTATATTCAGATTAGTCTTTGTACATGAGAATAAAGCAGATTATTTCTGGACTCATTCTCCATTTCTGGGATTTACTGTGGCTCCTTTTTAAGTTTCACATTTTTTAACTGATCCATCATCTGGATAAGCTGAAATGTGATGTATTGGAATTATTTGGATAAGAATAACCTGTGTCATCACTGCGCAGTGAAAAAGCTGACCAAGGATTAAATTACTTAAAAGATAAATTTTTTGTTGACTCTACTAAGTTTCAAAGCTATTTTATATGAAAAAAGTAAGAACTACAATAAATCTTTAAAGTACTGTATTTCTTGTGAAGGTTATTCTGCTGTTTTCACAAATAATAAAAAATTTAAATTCTTGACATGACTTGAAAAATCCTTATATCTAAGGAGGAACAAGAAATACCAATGATAAATCTTCAGTTACATAGCCACAAGCAAAATTTTCAAATTCTGAGTTACTGAAAAACAGAGGAAAAATACACAGAGCTAGGCTACTATTATAGAAGAATTTTCAAATAAACCAAATAAATTCTCACGAAAATCTTGAAACTGATGGCCTTTTATGATTAAAGGCATGAAACAGGGCTTGATAAGAAAAGAATAAATAAGACTATGTTACTAAGAGTAGCAATGGAATGGTGCTATGCCAGCAGTCTGTATAAGTAGGCACGATACCAAGAGTAGGATGTTGTTAAACAGCTTAGTGGGATACAGAAATTTGTCATCAAAACAAGAACCAAGTCACAGTATTAAGCAGCAAACCCAAACCAAAATATTTTACACAGAACAGAGATTTTATATTTACTTACTGCTTCAGAATACTGTGATACTACAAATGTGCATAGGCTGAAAATACAATTAAATTCACAGAATGGAAATCTAGTACAGCATCACAGGAGTGCCACCTCCACCTGAAGGAGTCCTGAATTTCAAAGCAGGAAGTCTCAGAGCGTGCATAAAGCATTTCTGTACATTTGTAGTGTTACTCATCTCTAAACAACTTCTGTTGAAGGTAGAATACTGAGCTACATTGACCTTTAATATATCACAGTACATCCTTTCAATGTAAACTAGTGCAATAATAATGGTTCACGTTATTATACAGCAAATTCTTACTCTGGAATCTGAAAATCTCTGGAGGTGGAACTAATCTATAGCTATAATAATACCTACAGACCTGTTTCAGTAGCTCAAACACGGCACTGAATAATACAAACATTTACTAAAGAAATATGTAGCAATAACCTTTCCTGCACATGCTAACATTAGAACCAGAACAAGTTTTGAAATTATAGTACTGAATTATACAATCCAGAGCATAAGAAAGATGAGATGAAATATGCCTTTGAATAATTTTTGAAAAGGGTATTATCTATTACTTAAAACTAAAGATTAAGAGATTGATAACTTATCTACCTTCAGAACAAATAGTATGTGTAGCTACATTTATCTTAACATGGCAAACAAGTTTATTTTATTTTATTAGAGATGAAAGAAAAATTACAATTCCTACTTCAGGCAGGATGCAGGATACAACTCTTGCTCATCAAAACTGATAATTATTCATCTAAGAATGCTTGAAATATCACTGACAGATCAAATTAATACCCCTGTCAATTCACAATTCTAAGCAGAAAAGTTCAAGAAGCACCACATGGGGCAATAACAGAAAAACAGAGACACTGGGGATATGTCTCATTTATTCCCATCTGTTGCAGAACACTTTTACCCTCAGGCATGCACATTCATCTTTCTGCTCCCAAAAATAATTTTCTATAGTCTTTCTATGCAGTTTTGTCTTATTTTCACTGATTCTTATCCTAAACAATATCTTAAATTGACAAATTTCTGAGGGGTTTATGTATCACGTAAGAGCAGCATTACTTTATATCAGCCTCCATTTCTTTGGCCTTCAACAGAAAACTTCCCCCACCAGGGTGAGGAAGCCCCACCAAGGACCTCCCAGGACCCTGAAAATCCCAACAGCTGCACCACTGCTGGAATCAGGGCTGGTGACTTCTTGTTTTCCCTCATTTATTTCTTTTTTCTCTCTTTCTTTTCATCTCATCTCTTTACCCAAAACCCACTGCCACATCCTTACAGAGTAGATCAGGGAATAACACATCCACTTCCACAACAAGTATGTGATTTATACTAAAACTTTATGAGTTTTTGCAGACCCTGACTTCTTTCATTCCTTTCAATCATGAGTATTTCTGAATCTTGGGTGCTCCTTTCACCTTATGGGTTGCACCTCACACCATGGCATTTCACTTAGACATCATTTAGATTTAAAATGCTACAAATCACAGCAATTCTTACAGCTTTGCTGGCTTCTAGACTGGCTTCACAATGATTACTATCATGCCTGTGTTTTGTTATTTAGTAAAACAAAAGTTAAACACTGCTCTCAATTAAATTTATTGTTTGATACTTAAATTAACAGAATCTTTCTCAAACTTCACAGGCTGAAATATGTGTTCTCCTCAAAAAATATCTGATGCTGTATTACTAAATCCTATACCATACTCAATATATATATTCCCCATGCATTGCAGAAGTAGCATTAATTACACAAATAATCAAATGCATATTTATTCCAACTAACATACAACACTGCCAAGTTCCCTGTTCGGCTAAAAGCAGAATTGCTGTTTAGATATCTCACAGTGTATTGCAAGTAAGTAAAATTTCTTTCTAAGCATTTGTCTGATTATTTCTCATTAGAAAATTATGGTTTTGAGGACCAGTATATATTTATATATATATATGCATTTTTTCATATAAGCATACATGTCTACAAACACACATGGGTATGTATATACATGCATACATGTACACACAAACAGGTACAAAATATACATAGGCCTAAGAGTTTAGACTTTACTTTTTTTTTTAAAGATCTTTTTGACAGGTTTTACAATATGAACTCTTTGAATGTTTTCAATATACAATTCCAAGGATTACCCTTCTTCATACTTCTATTTACCTGAAGCTGCATAATGCCAGACAGTATAAACAGTTCAAAATAATTTTATACTTCACAAAAATCTAAAAAGTTAAATGAAACAAGAAGTTCTGCTTACTTCTCAATGGCATGTGGACTTCAAACTCAGAACATACTTATTTTTCTCTTTTTTGTTAAATAAAATTCTGATATGATCTTGTGGGTTTTTCAGGTATAGGAAACAAACATGGAGTGCTCAAATCAACAAAGAAAGGCAAGCAGGACTGAAAAGCCTATTTATTGGATTCCCTGTTTACATCTTATGTTTCATTCTTATGTTCTGCTGTGCAGATCAAGAAATATAATGCTGAAAAATGGTTTAAAACTTTGCAATTTATATTTCAGGAAATATTTTCCAGGATTTATCATTCAAGAACAATGCTCTCTTTTTTTCTTTGTTTCAAGTCAGACTTTTTATAATCATGATAGCAGTTCATTAGATAGTCTTTTCTTCTTCTTTAATTCAGCCTTTTATTAAGTGTGTAAAAAGCAAAAGTCAATATTTTGGAACATACTGTTTTGCAGTGATTCTAAATGAAAAAAAAAATTACATGAAATTAAACAAGATTCTTCCTTTCCACCCTGCTAAGGGTGGAAGCATTCTTTAACTCTAGTTTCTCATTTTTCTCTGAGAACTATTAAATTGAGAAGCGAAAATCAATGGACTCCCTAAATACCCTTCCTAAAACTGGGGAAAGAAAGGAGAGAGGACAGAGGACAAAGGACAAAGAAAAATTCATGAAAACTTAAGAAAGAAAAAAAATATACTACTGAATTCCTATGTCAGAAACAACCTTAAATAAAAGTTCTACAAAATCAGTTTTAAAACAAGAATTCTACTTAACTCTCATACAATTTTCTGAAGATCTGTAATCACACACTAAAATATCTCCTCCCCTAACATTTTAACTCAGATGTGTTCGATATATTGAATTGATATCAAAATTAGAAAATATAAAAATTTAAACCACAAAACTCACAAGCTCATGAACAGTGAAGTGAATAAAATGCATAAAACCCAAAAGTTTCCTAATTGGAAGTAAGAATCTTGCAAATTGCCACCTATGCCTAAGATTGCCAAACACACCTATGTTGGCAATGGATTAGAATTTCTCTTCCCTCTTTAGCAGTTAAGTGAAGATGTATCTGCTCTGGGGACAGCTCATGAATCTCAGACATTGATTGACTCTTCAGGTATTGCTGATATTTACTGGCTGTCATATTCTCTAACAATTCTATATTAAATATAGAATTATCTATTCTATTCAAAATCTTCCTGGAACACACTGAAGAAAACTCCCTATTTCCAAAAACATAATTTATCTTTTTTTACCTTGGTAAGAGTCATAATTAATAAGGAAGAGACATACAGCTCCTCAGGAGACAATTTAATTCACCAATCTGCAAGATTTTCTACCATTTAGGGACTACAGGATTTGAATTACAATATCCCAATACTCTAGCAACTCTTCAAGGGTTTTTTCTGACTGTTACTTTTTCATGCTATTAGCAGTTAGTCTTTCAGAGAGAAATGTTGAAAAGAAACATGAAGATAAGGAACACTAGAAGTAAACTGAAAAATTATTACACTCAAATAATTAAAGGAATTAATTATTCCTCTGTTATCATTACTATTGTTCATATAATGCCTTAAGTGGGTACTGAATCTTATATTTCATGCCTAATTATAGTGTCAGCATAACAGGCACAGCTGCATTTCACAGTTTTATGGCATTTGGACTCAAGTTTTAACCTTGCTTTCCAGTTTGTGGTCAATAAGACATGGTACAAAGCCTGCCCTTCCAAAACACATGCCAAGATGCTTTTAAAACATCTATTTTTCAGTAGCAGTAAGGAGAGAAGATGTGGAGACACTAATCTCCTCACTAATGTTCTCTCTAAGCTATTAAGATCTTAATTCTTGCAAGAGGAGAGTTCTGATGAATGGCATAGTTATCTCCAGCTTCAGAAGAGTGTAATAAAGATGAATATTTGAAACCTCCCTGCACTGCAGTAGCTTGGGCTTTTCTCACTGTCACATTTCACTTTAAGGAGCTTAGATATCAAAGGAAAAACTGAGAAATGTGGCCTGGAAAGATCTTCATTTATTTCATGGAAATTGATCACCCAACAGACTTTTGAGCTGGAAACAGCAGATCAACCCATTTTTCTAGTCAGGGCTAAGTATTCAAAGCAGAGTGTTTGGATGGTAATATTCAGGAACATAAATGTTAAGCAAAAAATGGTAATTGTTCTCTGATCTGCACTGTAGTAAGATTTGGGGAAAACCTAAAACCTCAACAAATCCTTCTCTTAAAATTAGCAAATAACAACAACCAAAATTCAAAACTGAGGATATTTGAGACTTTCAGCTGAGATGTAGTTAATATACTCCGACATTTTTCCTTATGACACTTAATTTCCTCTGGAAAAGCCTGCTTAAACGCTTAGTTTAAAGCTAACATAAATTAAAATGTCAAAATATCCCAGTATAAATTTAAAGATTGATCTTAACATCATAAAACTTAAAGGACCAAAAGTATATTCAGACTATTAAATCTGCCAAAGTACATAAGCTCTTCTCCAGTGCATGATCTTAAGAAAGAAATTCAGACTAATGACTCCTGGGGGATATTACTGGTGACCAGACTCCAGCCAGATTTTGTGCCACTGACCACAATCCTTTGAGCCTGACAGCTCAGCCTAATTACAGTCCACCTCACTGGGCTCTTAACTGGCCTGTACTTCACCAGTTTGGTTTGAGGATGTTACAGGAGGCTGTTGAAAGCCTTGCCCAAGCTGAGATGAACAACATCCATGCTCTCCTCCATCCACTGAGCTGGCCATGTCATCATGGAAGGCAATCAGGTTCATCCAGCACGATTTTCCCTTTGGAAATTACTCACAAAAATGTTCCTCTACTCTGCATGCTTGGTAATGTTTGCACAGATTATTTACTGCATCAGCATCCCAAGAGACAAGATGAGGGTGACTGGCTTTGAAGCTTCTGGGATTCTCTTTCCCGATGGGAATGACATCTCTCCCAAACCTCCCTCCCTCAGATTGTCCTGACCTTTCCAAGGTTGTTAAGTGTGACCTTGTAATGACATTGGCTCCTCAGCACTTGGGGAACCCCATTGGGTCCTCTGGGCTTGTGTTTGTCCAGGGGCTCTCCAGTCTGATCCTGCTCCACCAAGGCTAAATCTTCCTTGTTCCAGACTTTTCCATCCATCTCAAGGGCCTGGGATTGCTCAGTGCTCAATCTTAAACAGCAGAGACCAAGGCAAAAGAGAAGGCATTGAGTCCCTCAAGTCTTTTTTGTGCTCTTTGCCTTCAGATTCTTTGCCTCATTTGGAAGAAAGAACAGCACAGTAGCACAAATCTATTCATTCTGAGGCAGCAAAAGCAAAATAAGCTGGAGGAAAGTGAAGGTTAAACAGAGAATTCAAAGATATATTGAGGCAGGTCATCTCTGGAACAAAACAGTGTCAGATCACACAACTAGATGCTTTCAGAATGCAAAGGCATAACAATAAGACTATGGATTTCACAATTTTTCAAAATCTTCTCTCTTTATTTTGGATTATTAGAGCTTTCCCAATGCTCATTTATGCCATTTGGGGAGAGAAATGGAAACAGAAGCAAAAGAAAAGGGCATGCTTATATGCATACATCAAGTTATTTTTGTGTGCTCTACAGAAAAGAGAATACAGAACTCATGAATCAAAAAACTTATAAAGAAATTTATATAGTAGGGCAGTATTTGTAACTTCCCATATGCAGGAAGTATATGGGAAGTTTATATATATATAAAATCTGCCTTTTCATTCCAATCTTGCACCTCTCTGAAAGCAGAAAAGTGTAATTAAGTGAAACTGTAGGTGGGAACTGTAATGCAGATAAATGTCCCCAGGCCGTAACCACAGAATTCATCTTCACCTGTGACCCAGAGTCAAAGCTACAGTCAGATTTCCACTAATTAATATATCAACCTAATGAGTTATCTGTACTGACAGCATGATTTAGCAGAAGTTATTATTATTTTCTGAGAACACCAATATTGTAATTAAAGTGTTCTTCTTTAGTGCCAATTTTGGGGAGCCTTTAGAACTAAATAATTGTAAAAAAACCTCTACTTTACAATTGCTGATAATTATATGATGGCTTATTAAAAACAGGTCCCTCATTTTTATAATAAAATTCATTACCTACTCTTAGGCAACTAAAATAACACTTTCAATAATTGGCTCTTCAATGCATCCTTAGTACATATTCCACTTGGACATCTGTAGCTTTTTTGTCTGGTAATATCCACTAGATCTGCATTTTAGAATTCATTCCTTAGAGACTATAGCTCAATTAAAAGTTTAATGTTAAATAACATATATTTTGGCACTCAGATTCTCTTCCACAGACCAGAACCAGGGCAGCCACACCTCAACACCCAGGTATTACTGGAGCCTTGCAATCCAGAGAACATTTGGGGATGGGGAATTCATCCATGCAGCATTTATAGTGAGGTACAAGCCTGGCCAGGTAGAGTCATTCTCTCTGCAAGCTGTCATCCACACACAGAGGCTCAGAAAAGCCCAGCAGAGCAGTGCTGGCTGCTGTAAGAAAGCTCCACTTATGCAGGCACAGATAATAAAAAATAATATATTGCAAATACACCCAGGGCATGTTATTTAGCTGGGGATCTCCCTGAGTTAATCATAACACCAGGCCCAGATAATGCAAAAACAGCCAGTTTGTGTTGGATGCAGCAGGTATAGACTAACATTTCAATCTTACCAGCAGAAGTACTCAACATATTTGAGAATAGCCATTACAATTTGCTTCTGCACAGTGAAATGACAAAAGCAAAGGGATAATCAAAGCATATGCAAAATAGAGATTCTGCCCAAATTGGACTTATGGAAGATGACATCCAAACAGATTATCCATAATTGAGAGAGGTCAGAAATCGCTTGAGGCATAAAATGACACTAGAAAATTTTTCCCACATGTGGCTTAGGAGCCATTCTGGAAGTCATCCCTGCTTCTCACCAGACTGGCCTTTCTTGTTGTTCACCACACACCCAAAATTACTGCTGAAAAAGGAAATTAAGTTAGGAACAAAAAGCAAAAGCAAAAAGTAATGAAAGAAAATAGAAATAATAATTACTAGTGGTTGAACAGTTTACCAGATTTGAATATCAGAACTGCCTAGATCAGTTTTAAATGGAAAGGGTAATTTTATCTAGCCTTAGTCAAGCAACCATGAGAGTCAACCTGCTCTTGCAAGCAGGGCAGGATTTGTAATCAGGAACTTTGGTCTCTACTGCTTTCCCAAATGTCATTGAATAAAGGACATACAAAAATATTCTAAAAACTCTGAAAATCTAGCTCTAAAACATGTCACTATAAGCACACATAGTAACAACTATGTCTGACTATAACAGGAATATTAAGACAAGGTAATTACTGCTAGCACTTAGTGAGAAGGTTCACATCACCCTTTATTCCTAGTTAAAAATTGTAACACACAGTATATCATGAATAGTGCTAATCAAAAGATGCTGATCTTGGAACACAGAAACACAAGGAAAGGAAATGCATACGGGTAGGCAATAACATATCAAAAAATACTTTCAGTGGCAAGTTGTCACAATATCTCTATCAGTAACAATTGCAAAAGTCTACAAAAAGAGTATTAGAAGAAAGAGTGTAGTGAAAGAGTTATCTCACCTCTTTCATTATCTTTCCACACAATTTTTCGATTTTTCTCATAATTTTTATTCAACCAGATGAGGATGGTTCGCTCATATCGAGAATATATATTACTGCATAAGGGTTCTGATTTTATTCCTGGCATGTTCTGCAAGCTTTCCAAGCTCGAGGGGTCAGGAACCATACGGGAAGAGACGCGTGGAAGAACAAACACCTGAAATGATAAAAAATGTTTTCAAGCATGAACTGTAAAAAGAATTTCAAGCTGATAGATAAAGAAAAAAAAACAAGCACTTCAAACTCAAAAGGTTTTCTAATTTAGGGAAGGTTTAGGAGGTTGTACATTAGCACCCACATAACCCCTACACAGGATGGTGAAAGATCTCAAGGGCAAGACAAACAAGAAGCTGCTGAGATCACTTGGTTTGTTCAGCCTGGAGAAGGCTGAAGAATGACCTCACCACAGTCTACAAAATACTCAAGGAGGAGGATAGGAAGGTGCCAATCTCTTCCCTCTGATGATCAGCAATGTGGACACAAGGAAATGGAATGAAACTGCAACAGGGCCAAGTTTAGGTCTTAGGAAAAGGTTCTGCACTCAGTTGGTGGTTGGTCAGTGGACCAGGGAAGTGGTCATGGCACCAACTCAGTCAGAGATCAGGGAGCATCTGGAGAATGCTCTTAGTCATATGGTTTAGCTTAGGTAGTCCTGTGAGGAGCTGGGAGTTGGAATCAATGCTCCTTATGGGTCCCTTCCAATTTGAGATATTCTCTAAGTCTAAATAATTTTTGTTTTCAACTTTTCTCCAAGTTTTGATGAACCCTGTGAAACCACTAGGTCATCTGTATTCCAAGAATTACTGTGCACATTCTACCCAAAGCTCTAAGTGCTGAACTACTTACACTGATGTCCAGCACAATCTATACAAACATTCAAATTGCATCTTTCATGATCCAGTTGCTTATTTAAGTCCAAACTACACTGATTGTTTCTCCTGAAAAATTCACATTAAAGGCCTAAAATAAAATTCAGGGCAGAATTGGTTTCCTGGCCTGCAAGTGCGCATGGGTGGCTCATGTCCAGCCTCTCATCCACCAGCACCTCCAAGTCCTTTTTGGCAGAGCTGCTCATAATCTGTTCATCCCCCATCCTGGATTGGTACTGGAGATTTCCTCAACCTGACTGATATAAAACCTGATTGAATAAAGGCACTTCAAGCTACTTTTTTTTTAGGATTTCATCTCATCAGGAAAAAAAAAATCAAAATCCAAACAACAAAACACACACATGCTATTAATTTTGGTGGGGTTTTGCTCTGTGCTAGTCTGTCATGTACCTATGAATACTACAGCAAATTGAAAGAACAGCTAAGTGACTCGCTTGCTGGTAACTATGATTGCATTTTTTCATACTCATGTTCCCATGTGTCCTTGAGTCATCTGTCTCAGCCCATGGACACATGCTGTTTCACCTCTATTTCCATTGTGCTTTCCCAATCATTAATCACACAGTCAGAGAATAGTTGAGGTTGGAAGACGGCTCTGGAGATTGCCTGGTCCAAACTTCCTGCTCCAAGAACAATCAGAGTGCTTTTCCAGGATTGCATCCCACTGAAATATTGGACTTTGGATATTTCCAAGGACAGTAACTCCACAAACCCCTCAGGGTATCCACTCTAGTGTGTGACCACTCTAACAGGAAAAAAGGTTTCTCAACTTCAAAGGCATTTCCTGCATCTCAGCTCATGCCTGGTGCCTCTTACCCTGTCATGAGGCACAACTGAGGAGTCTGGCACTGTCCTCCTTACAACCAAACTCCCCTCAGGTACTGAAACACATTTCTTAGATACACCCCTCCACCCAAGCCTTCTCTTCTGGCTGAACAGTCTCAGCTCCTTCAGTCTCTCCCTAAATGACAGATGCTCCAGTCTCCTAAATCATCTGTGGGATCCTTCACTGAAGTCACACCCCAGTACATCCATGTCTGACTTGTACTGGGAAGCCCAAATATTAGCTGTATTTTTAATCTCTTTTCCATCTTCTGGAACAGAAATAAATAAATTTTTCTCTTAGGCACATAAATGTACTGATCATTGAAGAGCACATAAGCTTTACTTTGGAAAACATGGCATCCAAGATTTTTCTTTATCACCAGTAAAAACAAAATTGAACAAAATCTGAGAAGCCTATACTGACCAAGATGATCATATTTAAAAGAAATACTTATTATAAAAAAATGCTTAGCTGTTTAAAAATTCCATTCAAATATAAGCTAATGAATGCTACAGTTACACATCTAGGCAATTATGTCCAGTGAAAAGGGCTTCTAAGCAAGGTAGCACACAAGCATGAAAGAGTTTTCTTTACTTGCACTAATATTCATATAGTGCAATTTTATATTTATATATTATATTTATATATTTATATTTATATTTATATTTATATTTATATTTATATTTATATTTATATTTATATATTTATATATTTAATTCAAATTTATATTTATATATTTAATTCCAC
>JAWWMS010000001.1:106916207-106976703 GCA_035048045.1 Chlorospingus semifuscus
GGCAGGGCTGGCCGGCACCTGCGGCGGGGACAGCGCCTTGCAGGGCTGCGGCGCCCGCGGGGACAGCGCCTTCCAGGGCTGCGGAGCCCGCGGGGAGCGCCGCAGCTCCGGCCCCGCTGTCCCCTCGCAGGTGGCAGGATAGGGGCCGTGCTCAGTTTGCTGCGGCGGCGTAGGACCCTGTTACAGCTCCCTCCGTTAACTGCATGCCAGATTATTTTGCTATTAAATTAGCTAATTAATTAATTAAAATAATTAGGATGAAATGCTGGCAGATCTCACATTTGGTAACTGGCCCAAGAGACCTCCCCATCTCCCTGTCCTTCAGAGAGAGCTCCTGAGCTTGGCCCTGCTCCTCCCGTCCCACGCTGCTCTCAGAGGGCACCCGCAGCAGCCTGGCTCTGGGCAGGAAGAGTCCCTGGGATATCCACTGAGACAGGTACGGGAAATCACCACATTTGAGAACGCCAGCGTGGGATTTTGAGCCCCAAAAAGCACTCGTCTTGGGCCTCGCCAAATTTCCCTGAGTTTCTGCCAGTCACACTGAGCCCAGGAGAGGGCAGCATGCTCCGTGGATGGATTTGGGATGAGCAACGCCGGCTGAGCTGGAAGGCTGGCTCTGTGTGCGCCCCACGGCATCTTTGCGCTGCGGGTTGCTGGCCTTGGAGGGAGGAAGGAAGGAAAGCCTTCCGTCCGGAGGGCTGCGTGGGGCTGTGCTGGACCAGCTGCCCCCACTCCCTTCCCCACTCCTCCGTCCCACAGCTATTTCCCGAAGTCCTGAAGCCCTTCAGCTCTCTGGGTGCCAGATCATTTTGGGGAGGGATTCTGAAGTTGTTGAACACTGGATCTTAGTCCAACTGGAAGGCAGGGGTGGGTTGGACTCAGCCAAAGGCTCATGTCTCCAGCCACGTCTACAGAGCAGCCAGATGAGCACAGCTCCAGAACAGGAACACCTGGCTTTGTGGTATGTAGCCAGTAGCTTGCGAAAACTTGGCACTCCTCATCTGGGAAACTAAGCTAGGGGTTACTGATTCCTTTCCTGTCCAATTAACTTCTGTAACTTTTACCCTACTCCAGCCACTGACTCTGTGCCAAGGCATTCACTACTGCCCTGGGAGCTGTGGGTCCAACTAACACACCAAATGCTGCTGGCCTGATGTGTTTCCCGAGTCTGCCTTCTGCCATGGGATCCCTGCACAGGAACAGGTGCTGCAAGCCTGAAACCTTATAGTCCTGACTCTCTTGTGAGCTGTATCTGGACACCTTTCCATATGGACACCAAGTGGAGGTTGGCTGTGAAATGTAGTGCTCCTGGAGGAGGGGGGGGCAGAGGGAAAGGGCTGGTAGCAAGCTGGGTGGCACAATGCCATGGATGAGTGCCTATCAGTGCCCTTTGCCTCCTGCCCACTCAGGAGGCTTTTACCAAGGCGACAAATCACAGCTTGGTGGCAGTGCTGTCAGGTGTAGCAGTGGTTGCCCATGGACCATCCAAGCCAAGCTGTGAGCAGGTGATAGCGAGCCCTGAGTCCTGCATGGCTGGCCAGGACTTTTGTCCCCATCCCAGAAGTCTTGGTAGGTGTGTGCCAACACTGATGGAAAGGGAGGAATTCTCCATTTTGTTGGATTTGCCCACATTTTACCCAGAAAGGCTAAGAAACCTAGAGGGTAATGCCCACCCTAGGCTTTGCAATGCCTGCCCTAGGATCCCTCTCTTGCAGCACCTTTCTTTTTCTCTTATCTGTTCCTCCAGCAGTGCTGTGCCCCTCTTGCCCTTGCTCATGCAGGCTGGAGTCTGGGAGGTAGCCAATCCTTGAATCTGCAGCTGCAGCAGAAGCTGGATCCCAGGAGTATCACAATTATGCACCAGGGCAGGTTTAAAAACCTGGGCCTTTCCAATTTATTAATAATGCCCAGGAGGGTGCATTCTGCCCTTTGGGCTGATGCCCAGGCTCCTGGCTGTGGGACAATGATAAGCAGATTAGGTGATGTGGCCCTGATGCTGGATGACCTGCCCTGAGTAAGCCTGGGGAAGGAAATGGGATTAACAGAGCTGTTTCCCGTTGCCACAAAGTTATAGATTGTTCATTTCTTCTCTTTTACTTTCTAATGAGGTGGTATGAAAAGAAATTCAAAGAAGTGCCTGGCCCTTTCCAAGCTCTGGGGAAGCATTTAAAGCCATCTGGCCTCAGAGATAAAATGGTCTGGCTGAAACTGCCTTCCTTCCCACATTGCCCTAGCTACTGAGTGGGAAAAGCCACCTTACTTGGTGTTTCCTACTTCTCCAAGGCTATGACTTAGTTTTTTCCTATGCTGTCACAGTCATCTCTTTAAGAACATGATGGAAACTTTATCCAGGCCTGGTTGACTTGGCTTGCATTTTATTACTATTTTTTAATACCCCATTGTAAATTGGAAGAGCAGCAGAAGGCCTTGAGCTAATTGGACCTGGAAAAGTTCTAGGGCAGGATAGTCAGAACTTGATTCCAAGGAAGAAATATTCTTTTTTAAATTCCATGATGAGGTATTTAGTATTGAGTTGCTTCTTCCAGCCTCAGATAGCCTGCATCACTGAAGGCTGGGAATGAATTCAGGGCAATATTCCTGTGTTCAACTTATATCTAATCTAAACCTACACTCTTTCTTCTCTGCCTCTCTAGCTGTCTGCTTCCAGCCACTGGTGGTGATGGCACCCCAGACTGGACAAGTATTGGTGTCTCTTAGGTGACAGTGTGAGGTCATTGTGGATAGGACCAGTAGCTTTTGGGTTACCCCATTGTCACACCAGCTGAGCAGGATTTGCCTGATGCCAGAAATGGCCAAAGAACACATGCACACAACAATCTCCACAGCTTCCTATGTGATTCGTAGTCTGATCAGACTTCTAGGCCCAACTGAGCTTTCAAAATGCGGCTCTGGAGAGAAGAGCTTCCCTGCACAAAGTCAGCACTGCCCCTCCATTGTTGGCACTGAGACCTGGGGACAGGGGGGTCCTTTTCAAGGAGGTTACCCTGACTCCCTTCCTCAGCAGCAGCAGGATCTCTCAGCATCCTGTTTGCTGTGTGGGGAACAGTTGGGGCCAGGGCTGTTTAGCAGGAGCCTGCAGCTGGTAATTCCTGTTTACATCCCACTGACCCTGGGGCTTTGCCTGTGTCACATATGGCAAGATGCTCCACACCACCACAGTGCCTGCGTGTCCTGCAAGTTACACTGCACCTGATTCCTTCTTGGGTTCAAAGTGGGCTTGGCCCATGCTGGACACCAAGCCACAAGGCTGCCAGGTCTGTGGACATGCGCTGTGCCACCCTGGGTTGCTCTGTGATGGCAGGTAGCCAGCAGGCACAATAGCTGCCCCTGGCTGTGTATCATTTATCCTCTCTCTCACCTGAGGAGAATTCACTTTGCAGAGTGTGGCAATCACCTGTGTCTTGCTTGATGTAGGAGATGGGAACTGGCTGAGAACAGTGCCTGTGCAGGCAGGACCTGCACTTAGGAGGCTGCAATTTCCTCTGGTCTAGACACTTGTATAGCTCCACTATCCATCTGTGTTTACCTTTCAGTTTAAACCCTAAATCCCTGCAGGCTGGGATCAAAGCACGATGGCTCAAACAGTCCATGCTGTGCTTTTTAGCATTAGACCTGGTTGTCTAAGCCTCTCCTCAGTCTCCATCCCAAAGGAAAATTTCCTTAGCCAGGTGTCCAAGTTGAATTTTTTTGTTCTTTTTTTGCTACTTTCAATTTTGCTACATTATATAGCAAATACATTCAATTTTGCTACTTTTTCCTCTAGCATTTCACATGGGACCATTTCTAGGAGTGCAAACTGAAGATTCTCCTTGCTCTCAAGCCATGGCCCCTGCAGCATGTGATTGCAACTGGAACACGCTCTGCATTGTGCTAACAGCTGCAGTTGCAATGGGCTTCTCCCAGCCCAGCTCCCAGCTTCCTCCCTGGGCACACACACTGCTGTCTTTGTGCCTGCTGGGAGGCCAAGGATGAGCCCCAAGCAGGACAGGCTCTGTGATCCCCCTGGCTGGTTGAATGTGGAAGAGAGATCTGTGTGTGCTCCCCAGAGCTCCCAGCAGGCAGCTCCATGCCCCAGCACCCAGCAGGCAGCTCCATGCCCCAGCTATCCAGCCTTTGTGGTGGCACTCCCACGAGCAGATTTATCAGCCTTCCACTTGCCCATTGACCTGCCCACACTTCCAGGCTGGCCATAGTGGTAACAGCAGCCCTGAGGATGCACTCCAGAGGGGTTATCTGAGAGCAGGGATGTGTTGGGCATTGAAGGGCTTGCAAACACCCGTACTGGCGGGTCTCACCCAGCAGTGGCTTAACATATCCAGTCCTGTGGCTATTGCAGTTTTGGCTGTTCCCCCTGCTCAAAATTCGGTGTGAGGGAGCTGCAGTTTGGGGTCAGCATCCTGTAACGCCTGCAGGGAACAGTAAATCCATCAGTGAGCACTGAGGCTGTTCCTGCTCTCTTTCTGCAGCCCAGCTGTGAGTCTGAGCACTATTCAGACTGGATCCTGGGAATGAGCTGTTGAAAGCCTTATTAGATGCCCCCCAGGTATTCACTCATCCGTTAACCTTGCTCACTTTCTAAACCGCTGCACTTGGACTTGCCAGATTGCCCAGTGCTGCTTTCAGTTCCGAGAATGATACAAAAAGCGTTTTTGCAGCTATATCTATTTGTGTCTGACTCAGTCCTGAAGTGGTTGGGAGTAGTTTAGACATGAAGCTCTTGTGCTGGGTTTTGGAGGTGCAGCCCTTTTCAGACAGGAGTAAGAGAGCACTTAAAGCTGTGTCTGGCTGTGGAAACTGCATGTTTGTCCAGTTCCTGGGCCACAGATCTTGCAAGCTAAAGGGCAAAGCTAATGCTCGTGGGTGCACAGCATGTTGCAACTGGCAAGATCAGTGCTCCATGATGGAGGTTCATCCCATTACACTGTAAATGTGACTCATCTGCAGGGACTTTGATCTCCCATTGGGCTGAAACACCTGAAACCAAAGGGCAGATGGCTTATACATATGTCTTGACGTATTTGCTGGGAGTTTGGTCAGCTTTGTGGGCCAAACCACTGGACATATGGCCAAGGCCACAGTGGAAACGACCGGCTTAAACCTTTCCCCTTGAGAAAGCCCTGGGTGGGAGACAGCTGTGCCCTGTGCCTGTTCTGGAGGCTGAGAAATTGTTCAACTTCTAGTATATGGGAATTTGTTCTAATAGTTCTGCATGGAGAGATAGCTGCATCTTGCTCCTGTGTTATTTCGTTGAGTTACAGAATGTTTTGGGTTGGAAGAAACCTTCAAGATCATCTACTTGCAACCTCCCCCACCATGGGCAGGGACCTCTTACACTAGACCAGTTTGCCCAAAACCCCATCTAATCTAGCCTTCAACACTTTCAGGGATGAAGCATTCACAAATTCTCTGGGCAAACTGCTCCAGTGACTCACCACCCTCACAGTATAGAATCATAGAATATCCTGAGCTGAAAGGCAACCACAAGGATTATCCAGTTCAGCTACTGCCCCTGCACAATACAACCTCAAGAATCACACCATGTGCCTGAGAGCATTGTCTAAACACTTCTTGAACTCTGACAGGCTTGGTGCTGTGACCCCTTCCCTGTAAAGAATTTCTTCCTAATATCTAATCTAAACCTACACTCTTTCAGTGTAAAATCATTAACCCTTGTTCTACCACTACATTCTCCCATAAAATATTCCTCTCCAGCTCTCTTGTAGGCTCATTTAGATACTTGAAGGTGCTGTAAGCTCTCCCCAGAGTTTTCTCTTCTCCAGGCTGAGCAACCCCAGCTCTCTTAACCTGTCTTTGCAAGAGAGATGCTCCAGCCCTCCTCTGGACCTCCTCTGGACTTGCTCCAACAGGTCTATGTCCCTCTCATGCTGGAGGTCCCAGAGCAGGATGCAGCACTCCAGGTATGTCAGAACTCAGTACATCCCTCTGGATGTCCAGAGTTGCCGAGGACCCCGCCGGGGGGCTTGGAGACCCTGGCATGCAGCCCAAAACACCTGGGGATTTGATTATGACCCCTGAAGCAAGTTACCAGCTTTGTATGAGGACCTGAAAGTCACAGAACTTTGAATAGTATAATAATAAAATTATCACAGGGTGAAAATGTCGATTTTAGGATTTTTGGTATGGGGGTTATGGGGACAAGATGGAGGAACTTGGGCATGTCTAGCCTTTCTTCTTCTTCTTCTTCTTCTTGTTCTCCATTTTCTGCAGTGATGTGGCACTTTGGGATTGGTTTAGAGTAGAAGTGCACTAACACAGGTGATAGGTATTGGGAATTAAGTGTAAATATGTTATACGTAGTTTGTAGTATAAAAGGACAACACCACCTCGGGGGCGGTCAGAGTGCCTGTGGCTGCCCTGCTGAGCAGATCTCAGCTGGGCAAAAAGAAAATTTTGTAGATAAGAACTAATAAACAACCTGAAGACCGAAAAAGTGAAGAGTCCAGACTCATTTTTCGAAAGCACGGGCTGCCTCAGAACCATCCCACGCGTCTCGGGGCAGAGACAGACAGCCGACCCGAGAAATGCCAAGCTGGGATTCCGGGAAATCTTCACTTGTGCTCAGATTTGCACAGTGATGTAACACTGGAAAGTGTGCTTGGGAACTGCAGTACATCTGAACCACTCACACAAATTCCATGAGTGAAACTACTCAGAGCAAAGGAAGTAACTGCACAATGTGGAATATAAAAACAGCCCCACAACAGAACATCTGTGCACAAATAAACCCCTCAGAGCTCATGGTGCTGCTGCACCCTGTTTCCTGGATGTGCCTTGGTGGCTGCTGTGGTAACACAGTAAGAGACACGAACACACCCAACCAACAGCAAACAATGCACACATTGAGGAGAGGGAGATGAATCCTGCAAGTCAACAACTGATTCTGCAGCTGATATTGATCATAAGGATTAAACTTCTATGACTGTGGCTGCAGTGTGCAGGAGATGGTGGAGGTCAGGACTGAAGGATGTAGAAGGGACTGAAGAAGCTGTTGTGGGGGTGTTCAGCTGTGAGAAAAGAAGGCTCAAGGGATCCTGTCTATGTGCAAAAGTATCTGATGGGAGGGAGTAAGGAAGAAAAAGACTCTTCTCAGTGATGCTTAGGGAGACCACAAAATGCAGAAAGTACAAATTCAAATACAGGAAATTCTGTCTCATCATAAGAGAAAAAAAAACAAACCAAAACTAAAACCATGAGAGTGGCTAAACACTGGAAAAGTCTGCCCAGAGAAGTTATGGAGTCTCATCCTTGAAGATGTTAAAAAAATCAATGGGGCAATAGAGTTGATTCCTTGAAGAGGGGCTGAGATGATCTCTGGAAGGTCTTTCCAAGCTTAGGCATTATGTGATAATAAACATCAACTCACTTGTTGGCCACCTGTCCACTTATCATCAGTACTTTATAACCCACTAAGCACTTTATAACCCAGTATGTACTTTATTACAGCATTTTCCCAGAAGTGCTAATTGACACAAAATTCAAGAATGAGTCTGTACCTACAAAATTTCATCTGAGATTCAGATAACACCACTCCATTCGCAAGGACACATGGCAGAAAAGTGAAGGTGCTTGGAGCTAACTATTTATCATATGCCTTTGAGGAACTGAGTCAGAGGGCACCAGACAGAGAAGCATGCATGCTAGCATACAAATACAAAACAGAGATTACAAAGACATGTCCATTCTGCACATGCAAAAGCATCTTGTACCACTGACCTTTACTTACAACATCATTAATGAAATGGTGTTACAAAACTAGAAGTCTTCTACAACATATTTATTTTGTATTTGTAGCAGAGTTTAATGAAATATTAGAAAAGTCTGTATTATTCTATTGGAATGAAAGGTACTTGTGCTGTTAGCAAATGTGAAGTCACTAAATACATTAAATTATTCAGTGTATTTGGTTTTATAATGTTTACTAATGCAAGTAAAAAATTTGTTATCTACATGAACCATCATTGCCACTGCTACTCCAGTGTTTATTCCCTAATGCATATTTCCAAAGAACACAGAACACAAGAATGGCCACTAAATATATTGTGTTTACCAACATCTGAAACCTGCTGAGCACCAGAACTAAAGCTCCAACTGTGATGACAAAAAAATACCATTCAACCCTGTAAAACAATGCTTATATAGAAGTGCTTTCACTTCTTTTAAAGTAACTCTGGGGGGTTTTTTTCATTAATTTGTTTATTTTAATGTTTGTGGAAAGACACAAGAACTCAAATCAAAATATATTTATTTTAATCTGCTCTATGGAATTTCAGGTGTTTCCCAACTACAAACAAGTGGGTTTTTTTGTATCTGTGTACCCCAAATGTTCTAAATATGTAGGCATAGTTAAACAACCCTTCTTCAATAGTATTCATTAAGAGATCCAGGATATCACTAAACTTCTAATGAGAAAAAGATCCAAATCCATCAGCATCTAAAAAATTCCTGTAGCAACATCATTTGTGTAAACTAAAAAAAATATTTAAGAAAAACTCACACTGCCAGTTTAGGAAACAAAACAAATTGCTTGCAGAAGTGATTAGTGACAAAAGAAAACCTTACCTAAGAGTGTGGCATTTTACAGATCTTTAGGAATAAAGAACAATGTTCTTTATTCACAATGCTAGATGCTGGGAAGTTGCAATTTAAATATCAATAAAGACCTGCCCTCCTCCCTCCCTTCAAAAATCCTTGAACAAATACAGAGATGATGGAACTGGAAGAGGAAAAGATGACCCATGCCAGCTCTGCCATTATTCACAAACAAGCAGTTCCCCCACACTGAAGGATCCTTATCCTTTGTAGCAGGAGCTCAGGCTTCCCCAGCAACCAACATAATACAACAGTGAATAGTGGCTGACACATAATTTCATGCTATATGTGAGACTTATAGCCGGGAAAGCATCCACATTTTTTTCTAGTAGCAGCAGTGACGTTAGCACTTAATTCCTGAATAAGAGATGCTTCAGCTGTCAGGGACCATCACAATGGCAGAAAGCCACAAGCACAGAAAAGAACAGAGTGATTAATGGGCTTGGACCATCCTTGTTTTCAAAAGCACTCCCAACTATCTGAGGTAAAATGCCAACATATTCTTAGGTCAGACGAATGCTGCAGAGCAGCATGCAAATATCAAGAACTCCAATGTTTCCTAGCTCCCTGCTTTCTCATGAAATGTGAATGATATTGAAAGAAACTGACAGCTCCTGCTCTCCCAGGCATGCCAGCAGAATCCATGGATTTGACATTTGCCAGCAGTGCCTATTAAAGAGCTGGATGCTTTGGGCATGTTTCCCAAAAGCAAAGGGAATGTTTTCCCCTGTGAGACACTGAGATCTGATGGACTATCAAAACAACTGGAACCAAACCATAATTGGGTTAGTGACTGTGTCTCACTGCTATCATATTGTTGTTACAGCCTACATTGCCTGACATTCTCTCTTCCTGAAGTTCCAGCCATGAATAATGTGAATAAATTCAGAAATTTCATGAGTTTCCATGGCTTCCCAGTGGTAGAGGAAGAGGGAAGGGAGAACTGTAGAACATTGGAGGAAAAGACCTCAGCATACTTGTGTCATCAATGACACACCAACCTATGTTCACCACATGTTGGGATTTTAGATATTTTTCTGCCCAGAGCACCATTTTCTTTGATTGCCTGTTTACTACTTATTTTCAGAAATAGTAAGTTAAATGTTATTTCAATCAAGGTGGCAGAAAAATTTATTTTCTGCTAAACTCTTTGTATAATCATCAAATTAAAATATATAATAACAATAATCAGAGAAGAAATATATAAACATGCCATGTTCGCAGAGGGGGTTTTTTTGCAAAATATGTGTCATAGCTAAATATTTCTCCCATTTATTAAATACTTGCTCAAGACAGTCTTAGATTTGGTGTTAACTTTTACTTCTGAATTCCTATCAGTCCTATGTAAGGAAGAGTAATTTCTTCTGCTTTGGATTCAAAGGAGCAAAAAGAAAGATTTAAAGTAATATCAGAATTATGTACTTATGCATTTATTAGAAATTAATGCATTTTCATATGTTCCATTTAATGGAATCTGTGCACACAGTAAATTATTTCATAAATGACAACCATATATCTCTTCAGTTTTCTTTTACAGTTATATTTAATATTGATTTATTATAAAAAATGATTGCCTGTCATCTTTCAAATGTTTTCTGTAAAGCGGCCAAATCCAACATTATCTATTCTCTAGCCAATGTTCACTCTGTTTTAAAGAAAAACAAGTCATTCTTATTTAGGACTAAGTATGGGCTATGGGAATCAATCCTACTGACATTTTAGTCCTGAATTTAGAAAAGCAAAATACTACAGAGCCTAAGTAAAGTCCATTGGGTTTGTATGGCCAGGTTTTGGTACTGAGGGGAGCTACAGGGCTTTGAGAAGCTGCTGGAAGCTTCCTCCACCTCCAGAGCCAACAGCAGCCAGCCCCAAGACTGATTTGCCACTGGCCAAGGCTGGGCCAAGTAGAAATAGTGGTAAAACCTCTGTGATAACACACTCAATAATTTTTTTTTAAAGTTATGGCACAGATGTAATGCAGGCAGAGAAGAGGGGAGTGAGAATCAGTGAGAGGAACAGCCCTGCAGACCAAGGTCAGTGCAGAAGGAGGAGTAGGAGGTGCTCAAGGTACCAGAGCTGGGATTCCCCTGCAGCCCATGGTGAGACCATGGTGAGGCAGCCCAGGAGGGCTCAGGGGTGCAGAGATCACCTCAGCCCAGAATGGGGCTCAGGGGTGCAGAGATCACCTCAGCCCAGGAGGGCTCAGGGATGCAGAGATCACCTCAGCCCAGAATGGGGCTCAGGGATGCAGAGATCACCTCAGCCCAGGAGGGCTCAGGGGTGCAGAGATCACCTCAGCCCAGAATGGGGCTCAGGGATGCAGAGATCACCTCAGCCCAGAATGGGGCACAGGGATGCAGAGATCACCTCAGCCCAAAATGGGGCACAGGGATGCAGAGATCACCTCAGCCCAGAATGGGGCTCAGGGATGCAGAGATCACCTCAGCCCATGGAGGAGACCCAAAATGGGGCACAGGGATGCTGAGAGGAGGCTGTGAACCCCTGGGATGCCTGTGCTGGAGCAGGCTCCTGGCTGGGACCTGCAGAACTGTGGAGAGAGAAGCCCACCCTGGAGCAGGTTTCCTGGTAAGACTTGTGACCCCAGAGGAACCCAGGCTGTCCCTGAAGGACTGCACCCCATGGCAGAGGGTGCAGCAGGCTGGGGAGGACTGCTGCCCATGGGATGGACTCACACTGGAAAAGTTCATGGAGAACTGTCTCCCATGGAAGGGAGCCCAGGGGAAGGACTCCTTTCCCTAAGCAGAAGCAATGAATTGTGAGATGAATTGACCACAACTCCCATACCCCATTTCCCTCCACTGCTGGGGAAGAGGTAGAGCTAGGAAGGAGGGAGGGGTGAAGGGAAGGTGTTTCTAAAGTTGTATTTTAGCTCTCATTATCTTGCTTTGATTTTTTGGTAATAAATTTAATTAGTATCTCTAATTTAAGTCTGTTTTGCCCATGAGGGTATTTGATGAGTGATCTCCCTTCTATTTTTATCTCAACTCATGAACATTTTATTATATTTTCCCTCCACTTTCCAGTGGCAGAAGGGAGTGACAGAGAGGCTTTGGTGGGTGCCTGACATTCAGCCAGGGTCAACCCCTGTGGAGTGTTTTTCTCCTCAATACTCCTGCTTTGAAATATGCCTAGAACTAGTTCTGCTTAGCAGTTAAAGCTTTTTTCTGAGAAAATTGAAAAAAAATATTGCAGAATACAATATTTTACCAACCTCTGAAAATCTTGACTTACTTATTTTAATAATACCCCAAAACACAGAATAGGAGTTGAAGTTCAAAAGTTTAGTTCAAATCATTTTAAAGTACATATTATCACTTTGAAAATGGAAATATAAAGAGAGAACACCTGAAAAATTAATACATCTTCAGCAACTGATACTGTGAGATTTCACGGCCTATTAAACAGTCCAGGAACTTTTTCAAGACCAGTTAGACTTTATAGGTGTTATAAAAGGTTATAGGTTTCATTGTTTTATTATTAAAGATCAAGAAGACCCTGAAATTTTGTCCTTCTAAAATACTCAAATTACCAAAGCAGTTTAAATTCATTAGATATATGGTTTGAACCAAATTGTTCAAATGCTCAGATAATTGGTTGAATCAGGTTTGAAGCTTGAACATGTTGCACAGGGCTCCCATAGGGGCTGGCAGGAAGGAGGGGAAGGTATGCAGAGAACAAGAAATTGCAGCTACACGTTAATACAGAGTGCAATATCAAGGCACATATAATACTAGCAGTGTTATCCAGACTTGGATTTATCATCGAATTATCATGGAGTTTATTAGAAGAAGAAGAAGGAAACAGCCAGTCTCAGTTACTGAGACATTTCTAAGTGAAGAAAAGAATTATTTCTGGTTACAATAAAAATAATTTCACCTGAAAGCCAATACAAATAATATTCCCACACTGACCAAAGACACACACATAATTCTTTTATTTCTGATGCTGTGTTATTTCACCCAGTTTTGCTCAGGTTTTCACCTGCTCCTAAAGCCACCCACAACTCAACTGCCTGTCAGAAAATCCCATATATATTAGTAACTGCTGTTATGAGTTCTGTCCTTTAACAGATACTTTAGTTCTACATTTTAAAACCCAGCAACAATTCTGAGATGATTTGACATTTTGGAGCATGAATTTTTTCACCCTCATGAGCAGGAATGGCTGCTAAGGTTACTTAGACGACTTTTATTTGCTATCTTTTTTTAAAAAAGACATTCAGTTTGCCTTTAAATTGAGGGTCATATTCTTTATTTCCTTTTAATGGCAGATATAGAAAAGATTTTATTACACAGGAGGAATTTTTATTTCTCTATAACAAGGATTGAGAAGCTGCCAATGCATCATATAAAAAGTTATTAAAACTAAATATTGTGCCTGCTCAGAAGCTACATTTCAGACTTGATCATAAGCTTAAATTATTCTTTTCTTGTAATTACAGCAAGCTTTAACACAGATTTATGAATCACACCCCACACAATGATTAAATCCTATAAATAAATAAAATTAATAACAAATAGATTCTTTGCTGACAATGTATACAGAAAAATACAAAATATTAATCCAGAGAGCAGCAATAACCTGAAGATCCATAACCCTTGCATCAAAATAATATAAAATTTAGTTTTATGTTTGTTTAAAAGCCCATTTTAAGCTGCAGGATGGAATTATTTATCTCTCAAAATAGTTGCTTTAGTGAAAATACTAAATACAGGACTTTAATAGAAACAATGCCCATCTTTCTTAATCTTGCATTCACCCTCTAATTCCATCCCTGACAGAGCTGAACAAGACATGAGTTACCAGTAGATATGAATGAGATCTTGAAACAAGACCTTAAGATGGACACTTAGATGGATTTTACCTAAGAGACCTAAGCTGAATTTTTAGTCTTGAATGTAATTCAGTTGAAAAAAAGAAATAAATGTCTATCTTTCATTTTCATTTTTTTCAGAGGATTCTGAAAACAGAAAGATAGAAACTTCCACAGAGACTGAAGAGTTTGATCTGCAGCCTTGGAAGGAGCTTGGATTGATGTAAAAATACACAGACATTAAAGTAGAAAAATCATAAACTTATGTTTCTATAGTTGTAAGTAAGAGTATGCCTTAAGTAAGTAAAAAACTGCATTAATAAGATGGTGAAGGGTTTATGATGTAGGAGTGTAATTGTATAGAGCAAGCTAAGAGTTTAGAAGTTACAATAGAAACATATTTGTGAATGTGTAATAGCAGCCCATTGGATAAAAGCATCTTCAGTGCAGCAGAATTAGGTAAAGGTGATAGGTTAGAAAAGCAAAATAGACTGTGGCAACTGTCCATTGGATTAGAAAGTTCTATACTGTCTTAGAATGAAGCACTTGTGACTACTTTGAGCTATGGCTGAGTGCTTGCTCCTCTGAAATCTCACAGCCTCTGAGACTGATGTTTATCTGAGCAACACATCATTCTTAGCCCAACTGTGGTCCCAATTCTTCATTAAAAGCAGCGATAATTTTAGATTCTTGTGCTCCTTTACCCAACTCCTGTGAGTTCTGTGTCTTATATCCAGCTTGGCCAGTCTGGAACCTTCCCCCAGGTGAATCTGAATTGCACACATTACCTGTTATCTTCTTGGTCAATAAATAACATTTCCCCTAAGAATGACATTGGCTTGGACGAGCTGAAGCTGATGCGGCAGGTCAGTTCATTAGCTGTGCCATCTGATGAAAGAACAATATTTTCTCCCTCTGGGAACTCCACAGAAAAAGGGCAAGTCCTGGTACCATCTGCAAGTTCAAGCTCAGGAAGTTTAACTCTAATTTGTGAATCCCTGTGTTAAACATAAATAGTAGGTGTTTGTGGTCACAGGATTGCAGTAATCAAGTTAATTCAAAGATTCTCACATTCACAAAACTCTTTCACAGTTGAATACAGAGCAACAACTTTAGTTCTCAAGTGCAAATCAAATGAAACTAATTCAAAAAATAAAATTCTTCCATCATTTAGATGCTAGTTTGTTTTCTTTGTATGTATCTGAACATCTTATGCTGGCCCACAATATCTGAACATTCAAATGAAATTTCTACTTAACTGTGCTACAAAAGGCATAAAGAGTTTTCTGAAACTTAAAGCTTTCACTGTCATTAAATTACACTATTGCACAATTAAGTTACAAAGTTATAAAACAGAAATATTAAGGGTAAATTTGTGAAGATGCTGAAGACAGTTCAGTATGTAGTTATGTAGTTCCAGGTTTCAGCTCTGAAATAAGGACAGGAGTCAGTCCAGACCCATGTGGAATCCCTTCAGTTCCAACCACTGAGCTACTGACAACAGGCAAATCACTTCATAAATCAGCACAACTCAAACAACACAAGACAATAATAATTTGAAAGTAATTGAATTCATTTACAACAAAATGAAGTTTTTGCTGTAATTCTAGTATCTAAATGATACCTTCACAAACATAGCAAACAAATATTACTACTCTTTACTGATTACAAACAGCATAGCTAAATCTTAAAAACTTGAATAGTTGCAATGCTAAGTTATACTACATTATATGAAAATTACAAAAAGTTTCTCTTTTAAATTCAAGTACTAGGATGAAGTGAGTGATCCACAGACAAATAAAAAATATATGGATTTCTTATTGAAACAAGTGTCAGGATTAAAACATTTCTGCTGTCCTTTTCAATAAAACCTCACCTGAAAAGAAGAAAAAAACACCAAGAACTACAACCCCACCAACTGTTCAATTAGCTAAACCTCAAACCAGTTGAGTAGAAAAAATAAAATGATAGAAAGACTTCATGTTACCACAATGTGAAAAATTAGAAATAAGATTTAAAACCTTACTATCTGGCTAAAAACAACAAAAAATCCTGGTAAGTCTCTTCTTTGAATATTTTTGCTATCCATAGTAATCTTCTATTTCTGATATAAATTCATAGAGTGAAGATATCAGAATTTAGACATTTCACAAAGCAGGTATGTTTGAGGAAAAAACATGGGCTTGTTGAATATTCAACAATATTAATTACATTAATTTTCTCTTAAATATACAGATTCTTCTGCTGAGCATAAAACTAACACTAACATTCACAAACAAATATTAATTCACTTTTTCAGAAATGAATGAAACAAAGAATTATTCAGGATTTCTGTAATAAATATACTTTGAGATTTTTACCTTAAAAAATCCTGTGGAATGATGGTGACGTCTGCTTCAGTTTCCACACCCAGAGGAACTGGCATCAGCATTAAAAAGGGGGGATGAAAATCCATTTTTGGTGACCTTAGTGTGCCAGACAATGTTAGTATGTATCGTGCTGGATTATTATTTAGATGCAAGATTATTTCAGATGTATATGTCCCAGGAGAAGCTGTTGAAAAGGTTTAAAAATATACATATATGTTACCACAAATACAGGAATGTATAAATGTATAATAAAGGAGTATAGTAAGAGATTTGGGGTTGGAATTTTTGTTTGCCTTTTTTTTTTTTTTAATTTAGTACTGCTTTCTTTCTCAAAATGTAGTTTAACATAACATAAATATTGTAGAAGAAGAGTGTTTATTAAGAAAGCTCAGAACACTTGCCTTCAGCAAACCAGAAATTCACATTTTTTTTAACTTGTCAGAATTTTTCTAACTTCAATAAATGAGTTTATTACATTAATATCCCATTATATATAATACGAATACAACAGAAGAATTTTAAGAATTGCAGTCATACTTTGAATTGCACTAATTGACACAGTGAATGATTATTTTATAAAGGAGTAACTATTGGAATCATCTGCCAAGACAAGGAAAAGTTGGTACCTTTTAAGAGTGCAATTACACCACTTCAAAGATGCCTCCAAAACCTACAGAGTGGCCAAGCAGCCTCACACAAGGCAGCAGGAGGTTCCACCCTGCACCCAGAGCATCTCCCATTTCACAGAATCACTCAGCTTGGAGAAAATCTTAAAGGTCATCAAATCCAACTGCAACACTCATATTGCCAAGTCCACCAAAAAAAAAAAAGGGAAGGGACGGCCAAACATTCTTCTCCACGTGCTCTCTACAGCACAGCTGGGTGCAACAACAGCAAGGATAAAGATTTCCTTGTGTTCTGCCCCTTCTCAGGCACCTTGCTCCCTGCTGCAAGGCAGTTCTCTCTAGGATGGAAAAACACTTTTTTTTCACTGATACAGGGAACAAAGTACTTCCTTCCACAGCTGTTAAACTATGAAAGTGACATTCCATGCAGCGCCATTTAAGCAACCCTCAGTCATTCTCTCCTGCTGAAGAGCTAGCAAAATCAGCAATTTTGAGGGCAAACTAATGAACTCCTGGAGTTAGAAATAAATCTCCAATAATGTGTTGGAAAACAACCCAAAAAGTTTCATCTTTGAATTTTTGAGAAAAAAATACCCTTTTCCTTTGATTCCCCTCAATTAGATCAGTATGGAAACACCTTCACCTAATTATTAAGAGAGCAAAAAGAAATTTTGTATTTTATGTGTGCGCACGATCATCTACATGTCACAGAACAAAATACACAACAGGGTCTTCTGAGATTATCTCAGACCATTACTTCCACAGCCTGAGAAAGAGCTGTCAATGTTCACATACAAAAAAAAGAAAATCTAGTGTCTTCAAAGTCCTTTGTCTTTTTCCCTTCCTGCAAGAGCTAATTTCCTAATGGAGGGGACAATAGAAGAGCATCATGGATGCTGTTATGTCCCCAGAACATGACCTGTGGATCCCTTCATTTCAAACCAGCAAACATGAAAATGCAAACTGAAAACCAGCTCTAAGGGGAATCTGCTGCCCTGTTTGCAACATTTGACTAGTTCTGTGTTAAATGTAATTCAGCTTTAGGAGACAATACTGCTGAGAAGGCTGAAAAGATTCTGCCTCTAGATTTTGACACAACAGGAACACATCTTCCTCTGGCACTTTGCCCTTTCATGAAGGAAAGGTGAGAAAGCACCAGAAAACAAAGTCATGGAGATGGATGAAGAGCCAGACAGGGTATTTCTTACAAGCTTGTAAGAAAGAATGTTCTGTACAAGCTCCTCCCATGTACCAGCCCATCCTACAGCTGGGCTGTAACTAAACCATATTTCTGGTGTCCCCTCTTCATCCAGGTGTATGACAAGGTGAAGTGAAAGGACATAACCAATAAATACCATAGGGATGGAACAGAGGGAAGGAAGAAAAGTACAGGAGCATATGTCAGTACCAAAGAATGTGCAATTTTCACTAACTCACATTTTAAAATATTTGTATTGCCCATAGTTTCAAAGTTAGGCAATAGAAGTGTTAAGTTTTTCTCATAAAAACTTTCCATTTACACTTTCCATGCCAGAGAAATCCTGGCTCACCCAGAGAGCAGAACAGGCAGTGCCTATCCTGCATCACTGATCATTCTGTGTGTGGATCCACATATTTGCTAACACCAAAATTCAGCATAATATGTAAACCAATAAACTATTGCTTATGTCAGGAACATCAGGATAATGCAATACCATGATCATTCTAAACAGACACAAAGACAAAAAAACCCAGGAATTCTGTCATTTAATAAGATTTATTCATTAGTTTGGAATGTCTAGGACCAGTGATTTCAGGATATTTCATGTTAAATAAATTACTCAGAAATTAATGAGAGTTATGTCCTGAACTGACAGTTGAAGTCAAGAATTTATTCTACTCCTCACACCTTTCATGGCTGCTGTCAAAGCCTGGGCTGCTGCTACCGTTCTGACATGCCACCAATAATTTCTAGTCCAGCAGATGTGAACATTTTCCTTAGGGATATTTGATGCTATTTAAAAATTTGTCAATCTAAATCTGCCAATGGCTAACAAAATCTGTAGAATTATATGGGAAATATTTTCTCTTCTCCAGGAATATTAACTCTATAATATATTTTCAGAGTTTATGAGAAGAAAGGAAAAACATCCTCTGCTCTTCTCACCCTCTTAAGTTTGTCTTATATGGTTATGCAGTTCCTACATTTTCCTCCCAAAAGCACATTTTAATTTTAGTTGGACCTTATGATAATTCAGGTGTTATTGCATCTATATCCCTTCAACATTAATAGGTACCACTGAACAATTTGTATATAGTGAAATACAGACTTCAAAGCAGAAAAGCCAAAGACAGCTAGAACTTAAAGGTATCCTACCAAAAAAAAAAAAAAAAAGCTAAATAACAGTTTCTTCACAGAATTTTTCAAAGGTCACAGCTATTTAATATCTTGCTGTTGCAGAGAAAAAAATTAAAATACAAAAGACCACACAATCAAAGTATCAAAGTTGTCATTTGTGCCCATTACACAATCATCACATCTTCCAGCATCTCTGAACTCCCAGTAAGGGAACCCAAGAGCACAAATTCCTTGTAACTTCCTTTGCTGCAGGTAAGTTTTTTAATATCAAAATGAGATATAGTGAATTTTTAATATCAAAATGAGATATAGTGAATTTTTTAACAATCTAAAAAATTAACAATTTTTTAGATTGTTAATGAATTATAATATAAAACAGTAGAAGAGGATCATATTAAAACATCTTCAATTCTTGAAAATCTCTGGTTTTAGTATATTTTTTTAACAGGTAGCATGATTTTACCACCAACATAACCTCTTTCATTTAATTAAACATTGCAGTTTATTATAGCATTTTGTACTCTATCATAACTGCTGCAGCATATTTAAATAAATTACCCTAATGCACATTCAAAGTTCATTTTAGGGTTTGTTCACCCCCCACACACTACAACTCTACAGCACAAGCCTATGAAAGTGATTAGCTGCCCATGTTCATTAACCAGGTCTCCTGTGTGGGTTTGGATGTATCTAATGCTCTCTTACAAGAGAGTAATGATATGCACTGAAGGTACAGCATAAATAGGATATAAATCATAGGAAAATACTTAGAACATTGAATTAAGGGTAATTGATCTTTACAGTTATTTATGACTTTCTGTAAACAAAAGATATGGGAACACAGCAAAAATTCAGATATCTTCAAATTGCAGTAATTTATCAGTCATATTTATATATATACACACATCTGCATTTACACAAGTTATCCAGTAATTCAAAATATTGGCTTTTATTTTTATGCTGTTCTCTGCTTCACAGTCTGCAACAAGCAACTCCAAGCAACATGTGCAATTAAACACTGCTCTTGCATATTCACAACATTTACAGAACCATACTTAATGCACTCTTCTCAATTTATCATAGAGTATGGCAAGAGCTATTTTTCTTTATTTATATTAAATTGTTTCCAGGGCTTAACTGAGGTTAGAGATTTCAGTGCTATGATGAATAATAACAGCAACATCTTTCTTTAGGACAGGGATGCTCATTTGCTGACTCAGCATCAGATCCAACTGACACAAGGACTTTTCTTCCCCTTGACAATGCTGCAGCCCCAAAAGCACTGCACTGAAACTGCCAAGAGGATGGAGTTCTGTGGGCATCAGCTGCATTTGCTGGTGGGATTTAACAGCTCAAGTAGAGTGTGAGTGTACTTGAGCTCAAGTACAGTGATGTACATTCATACACCCATATATACATATGTATATACATACACAATCTTGTATATCACTGTGTACTTTAAACCCTTGGTTGGGAAAAAGTAGAATCTTAATTTTCCAATTCTTCTATTCCTTTTCTGGAGTTATGTGGTTGCTTATCATCTTCCCTTATTCTTCTAAGTTTTGTTAGAAATCTATTTTACAAATTTTATTTAGAGACTGGTCGCCTGACCAGTCTACTCCAAAAAATACCACAGACAAGTGATTTTAAATCATACTGAAGCAGAAAATTTCTATTCTTATCTAAATTATGGCTGTTTAGAGTAAAGTTTAAAAGCATTCCAAGTACCATGGAAAGCTTTACTACCCACGTCAGCCAATCTTAATGCACCTGAAGTAGCAGCACTGAAAATAATACACCTATCCCAGTCCTTTATGCTTTATGTGTGAAAAACCTGATGCTTTCTATGTGCAAAGCAGACTTTTCAAATAATGCAATTTCAAAGACATTGATTCCATGCTTTTTGTTAGGTCTGCAGCTATCTTATTTTCTCAGAACCAAAAAAAATCTTCAGTTGATCAAAATAAGTACTAGTATTAATTCATCATAAAATCCCATTTAAACATCCCTGTGTAAATGGCCAATCTGTAGAAGAATTCATACAATTACTTACGAGGCCAGAAGGACACAGCAATGCTGACTTCTTGTTTTTTACAAACACGTCCATGCTTCTGACTAAATCTGAAAATACCATCTTCTATATTTTTGTCTACATCATCAAAATTCAATTTCCACATTACATCTTCTCTTGCAACACACTTCAGGACAAGGTTCTGTAAATATTTTCAGAAAAGGAGTGATGTTGAGAGAGGGAAAGCAGCAAACTCTGTGACACTTTTCACATTGCTTACTCCTAAGCATTCTTTGTGCAGACACACCAGAGGGAAAGCAAGAACAACTCAGTTTATTGCATCTGTGGGGTGCAAAGGTGAGCATGCCTATCTGCACAGACTAGATGCTTTTCAGCCATTCACCACATTCACAAAGAGAATACTGTCTTTCCAGAATGGAAAAACCTCATTTAAGTGAGGTAAATATATCAAGCATCACAGTGGGAGTGCTCACACAAACAGAATGAGGACTTATTCCTGATACAAATAAAGCACAGTAAGCACTAAACACATGGCTCACATCTAGACTTACAGGTGGAGATGTTGAAAATGGAAGAACTTCAGAATAGATTTTCAAAACCCATTCTTTCAATTCAGTAAGATGACAAAAAAAATAAAATTAAATTTCTTCATCTCAGAGTTACTCTCTCAGCTTTTGAAACATGCCTAGCTAGAAAAATGCCTTGATTTTGTACTATCATTGATTCCTGAATGCATTTGAAAAAGCATTTCAAGTGTTTTCATCATTGTCAAAAATATTTTTTTCCTAATTTCTAACCAAAGCCCTCAGGTATTAAAGACAATAAATTATGTTATGTTTTGCATTCATACATATTATCTGTGTTGCAAATATTAAATTTAGTGTCCTTTTCCCCCTATTAAACCCTAAGTCATGACAAGGAATGTTTTGGGAGAGTGTCAGTTGGCACAGTCACTACCATACAAGGCACTGGGACAGCAGTTTCACTCTTTGGCCCATCATGGCACAAATCAGTTGCATCCTGGCCCCATCACTGTCTCATTTACTGGTACAGGCAGATGCAGAAATCCTTCAGAATTATACTATTCATATCTATTTCTTACACAACTCATGGTCAATTTCTCATAGTGCCCACATTTTCATATTGTCAGAGTTAGTACAAGCCCAATTTTAAATTTTGGAAAAAAATTATACTGATTAAAAGACAAACATGAAATCAAAAACTGAACAAAATGACAATGACAATGTCATTACCTGAGAACTCTTACTCCTATCAGCAGTACTGGAACGCATGTCACTCGAATGTTCTTCAAATTTAAATTCCATTGAGGAGAACTCCATGAGTGGCTGAAGTCCTATTAGAAAAAAACAATTTAAAATGTTTACACAGCATCATTTGATATATATTTTCTCAAAGTGACTTCATAAAATCATTGTTTCTGTACATGTTTAGGGAAAATGTTTCTCCCCTTTTTGATGATCCCATACTATATACATGATTACTTTAATTTAGCTCATTACGACTCTTTATTCACATTAAAATTATTAAAAATTTATATCTACCAGAGTTCTAGCACCTCTCCATATCACAAGAGCCACATGATCTTCCTTCTCCAGATGAATGCATTTACATTTCTGATAGGAACCATCAGACAAGACTTGGAAGATTTTATATAAAACAGCATTTCTCCTAATTTCATAGAGCTTTAACAAAAAATCATCACAAGATATGAATTTTTAAAGTGGGAGTTTAGAAAAACAGAGGTATGTGTTCCCACAGCCTCATCTTACTTCTTGGAAACAGCACTGGAAATGAACCTAGCAAGCACAGAGAATCCTTTTATTAAAATCTGCACGTCTGCTCCGTTCCCAGTGGAGAGCAATTCTCTTCTCCCTCAAAAAAACCCAAAGAATTTCCTAATCCCATATACCACATTATGTAAACAACAATATTATCTGTATTTCTCTAAATCATAGGCACATTAACTCTATAAAGTAATACTGTTTCAAAGTAGGAACAGAATTTGCTGGAACCCTTCCATCAACACACAACTACACCATTCACGAAGTCCTCAGCTCTCTCACAAACTGCCTGTGCCAGGAGAACACAGCACAGCTGAAACTCTGTCAGGGAAAAGAGATTATCTACCCAACCAAAAAATCTCTGACTTGGATTATTAAAATATATACATTATATAAAAATATATTATTAAAATTTCAGCTCCCACGAGGCCATTACATTGATAGTACAAACTTCTCCTTTGTACCAAGCTTAGATAAACTTGTGTCTTTTCCAGTTGAGTCTTCTGTCCCAGTTTGTTTGAGATTTTTCTCTTTCAGTTTTTTCTTACATACACATAAATACTTTAGGAGGGAAAATTGCTATAAGTATTTAAGTAAGAGATCTGCTTTCCTTCCCAAGTGCTGAAACACTTGTTTACAAGTTTACAAACTTTGTTAAAAAAAAAAATCAAAAAAGAAGATTCCTGATGGATTGAAAATATATGGACTACACTGAAGATAAAAGACAAGGCTGACCATCCCAAGATCAGGGTGATTCTTTTCTCAGGGTGAACAACCCTGAGTATAAACAACAAATATAAGATATTGATTTAAGTGCCAACCACACTGTCCCATGCAGTCTGAATCCCAGTAAACGACAACAGCTATCCCAGGAAAATAAAAATTGTAAAAGCAGAAAACTAATGTGCCACAAAGCACCTAGCAGTGAGAATTAGGTGTATTTGCCAAATCAAAGCTTAGAACTTTCAAGAAACATCTTACTCAGTTTTTAGCTTTTAATGTGATAATCTGAAATTATTTAATAACAGACATCATTTTTCAACTGTCAGAATGCAATCAAATCATCAAGTTCTTTTTTTAACAGTAAAAATAATCTGGCTATTTGCCTGCACCCATATGATTATCTGAAATTCTGAGTGGTCAAGAAATTTATTTACACTTCTCTACCTCCTTCCAGACCATTAAAATTCCCAGTAAGAATTTAATTTCAATACTCAAATGTTAATAGAAGCCACACTTCATTTTATCAACTATTTCTTAGACTTGAAAGTATTATATATTCACTTTTCTATTGTGTTACTTGGCTGATACATGTACTTTGAAGAAATTCTACATAGTAGAAATATAAATTTGTGATAAAATTTGGATAAGATTGTCAATTATCCATGAGAGTTAGGGATTGCATCTATTTCACAAAGAAAGGGAAAAGGAAATAAACATTTTCTTTTCACATCACTTAAATCACTTCTGCACTATAAATTTGTGACTTGGATTCATGTTTTCACTTAGTGATGTATTTCCTAATAATCTCATAGACATATGTACATTCACCTTTTTTCTATATGTTCTCCAATTACATGTACTTTAGAAACATTTAATATAAATTTACTTTTATGACAATACCTAAAGAGGGTCTCTCAGACTTCTCTGATATTTTAAAAGATCTCAAAAGACTTAAGAGAAAAACAAAGAGGAAAAAATCAAACATGGACAAATCCTAATAAATTTGAGTTGCTTTTACCCCACTTTACATATTTAATTGGCCAAGCCTTCTTAAGTGCTCCCAAGAGGTTTAAACATTACACAAACATCATTCTAGGAAGACACTCTGTACTTCACTCCCATCTCAAATAAAAAGTGGTTATAAATTAAAAACTGAGATTAGGAAAACCAGTGTATTCAAATATTCACAATTTATAGATCTCCATAACAGTAATAATAAGACAGGAGATTAAGAGAACCACAAATTATTTCTAAGCAACGCAGACAAGAGTTATATAAGATATCAATTTCTTTGCTAGAAGTGAATGGCCTGTAACTTTGGCTATTAACAACCTCTGACAAGCCAGATGGGATGAGGGACATCCAGAGACATTTTAAAGGAGTTTTAAATACAGTTAGAGATCCTAGTTTTGACAGGAGAATTCTATAAAAGAGTATGACTATTCTACCTTTCTACACTTCCCAGAGGAACTGTTTTAATTACTGGGATTTGCATGATGTAGTCTAGAAATACTAATAAATGGATAGACACAAAAAAAGAGTTTTGATAAACTATTTTTATATAAGGTGAATATAAAAAAAAAATTTTCTCCACATCATGATTAGGTATAGAAAGCTCAGCTTCAAGCGCATTTATAAACACGAATCAAAACTTAAAAATTTTGCAAGTTTCCAAGAAATGTACAAATTACACAAATTCCAATTAAGTAGCCATTCTCTGCAAAGCAAAAACATCATTCCAAATCTGTGTATCCAGCAGGTGTGTAAGGGAGGCCGGGTTCACCCACCATTAGCTCTGACTCTGCAGACGGGCAGGGCTGGGGTCTCTGGGGGAGGCAGGGGCGCGGGGGCTCCGCGCTTCAGAGGCGCCGCAGGAGCTGGAGCTGGGTACGTGGCCCGAGGAACAGCAATTGGGAGAATGAAGTCATATGCTGCCACCTAAAGGGAAAGAAAATATTGCGGTCATTTTCCCAAAAATATCATAGGTACCTCCTGAACTATCTGAGTGGTTGGCTCTTTTGGCAGAATTATTGCAATTTTGGATAACAGGATTTTCATTTATTGGAAGTCAGAATCAGTTCTCTAAGTAAGCAGTGCCAAGGTATTTTTCCCCATTAAGGAAAAGTTCTATGATCAAAAGTATCAGGTTTATCAGCAGAGCTACAGACAAGGCTTCTGGTAAGTCACAGTGTCATGTTCCATTCCTGCCACTCTCATGAGTAGAAAAAGATTGGAGCCATGGCCCAAATGCAGAAGCTCATGTGAGGAGGAAAAGAGGAGGGAAAACAAAGCTACATCAGTTGTGGAAGCCTTTCTCAAAGGCTGAAGAGCAGAGGTCAAACATTACAGTACACCCAGCATAAACAAAATGGGCTCTGAGATCAAAGGTGCAATATCAGTTAAAATTGAGAAACCTTGGGGGAAAAAAAAAGTCTTAAAACCTTTGTCATGAAATGCCACTGAATTCTAGAAGTCTAAATTCCAGTGCTTTTGATCCTCATTTTATCTGTGCTATCACATCCCCAAGTGGAATTTCAAACTTAAGAAATGGTGTGTTTTGTACAGAATCTTCTTTTTTTACAGACTGGCAATCAGAAAGGCCAAATTTATTTCAGAAAGCACATTTAAAGAGATTTCTTGCCTCTTGCTCTGTCTTTTCAAGGACCAACACACTAAGATAGTATGTTCTCCAGATAAAAGGTATGGATAACCTTAATAAAGGTAATGGAAAAAAACCCAGAACTTCTGCACTAAAACCACTGTTAGAGTCCTTCAAATCCTGTTTTCACCTTGAAGGCCACAGAAATCTTAGAAAGGAATTAAACCTATAAAATCTTCATGCTGCTCAGAAAAAGCAGTAAAACTAGCTATATAAAGATGCTATGAATCATTTAAAAGCTTTCAAAACTTGCAGAAAATACTGCATCATTCTTCACTTTCCCATCTCTAGTAGCAAGAAAAATATAGAAATGATAGGAAAGAAAACCAAAGGTGTCCTAAGTCAGGGCATGAGGCACAAATCCATCTGTAACACTTACTGAGAAGCAAGCACACAGCACTGGGAGTGTGTGGAGTTCCAGCAGGGTCTGTGACACACAATGACACACTTCTGGAGAGTGAGGTGTGTGCTGAGCCTTGTGCAATGTTTTGTCTTTTTGTGCTCAGCTCACAAGGAAAGCGTTGAATGAGGACAAGCTTTGCAGCAAGATTACCACAGTCCCTTGTTTTATATTGATACTCCAAATCTAATCATGATTCGATTTTATAATATATAACTGGCTTTTCAAAATTGACATTTAATATTTTAGTAACTAAAACTCAAGATATGTCAAAAAGATTGAGCAAAAATCTCCTGCTTTGAATTATACACTCTTCTACTTTTAGTATCTCAAGTCACCCACATAAAACACTTCATCAAGTTACATCTTCAAAATATGTTCTTGTAACAAAGCTGATTTGGTTGAAGTTTGGTGAGATTAAAACGTTCAGTTTATAATAGATTTCATGGCAGCACAGGCTGTGCAAAGGAGTGCAGTCTAGCACAGCAATTGCTCTTCATCAATGCTGGTATCTTTAGGCCAGACAGCAAAAAATGGAATCCCTTTTTCCCTCTCCTAAAGCAGCAAATCAAAACCGGTTTTTCATCCCAACTAACAGGAAAATTTGGTTTCTTTTTACTATACAACAAAGGGATTATTTTCTAAGAACTGGCAAACATAAGCAAATATGTGAAAGACTCAATTCACTATGCAAAGATCATGATGTTCACTGAAAACCTACTTTTGCTATGAAGTACAATGGTACAAATTCAAGGCCAACATAACCCACAGAAATATATTTATATAATTGAGAACAAATCATAGATCTTTTATTTTATTCATACATTAACTGCCCATTATGCAAACTACATTACAAATGAAAAAGCCTTTAAAAATTCTGTGTAAGTAGAAATCAGATTATAATACATACACATATTGCTGAAACAGAATTAAAAATTCATTTCAGTTATTAGGACTTCCTTTTGCAAGTAGAATCATTAGGTTTCTTTCTATAAATATTAAAAAAACTCTTTATAATTAATTTTTCATTTTCAAACTCCAGAATAGAAAATTCCCTCTTTTGCAAGATTACATACTTTACCAAGTAATTACAGTACTTCAAAAAATAAATCCTTAGACTATTACTGGACTTATCATTGCTTTTTAGATAATTTATGAATACTTTATAGGTACTTATCTATTGAGATATTTTCCTGAAGCTGCATTTAACTTCCCACACCAGAGAACATGGGAAGGGCAGGAAGGAAGCAGCCTAGAGAGAGTTCTTTCACAAACACTCCTGTTTGTTAATATCATTATAAAAATCATTTTTCCTGTCCTGATGTACACTGATTATGCATGTTGTTTGGAAAGGAGGAATCATCAACAAAGTCAGAGTTTTAGAATCAAAATACTTCAAAAGCTTTAAAAAGA
This sequence comes from Chlorospingus semifuscus, assembly GCA_035048045.1. NCBI lineage: Eukaryota > Metazoa > Chordata > Aves > Passeriformes > Passerellidae > Chlorospingus > Chlorospingus semifuscus. The sequence goes on from JAWWMS010000001.1 coordinate 106,944,035, forward strand.
CAGGTGAGACAAATGAGTTTTTTGTTGTGTGTTCATATGGAACACCTCCAACGGATGCCAGGAAAAGGATGCTGGTCAGGCTGCCACCAGAAGTTAGCTCTTCAAATAAAAATAACAGTCTTGGAAATTTTTATTCAGATGGCATCTTAAAATACTTTTAATTTTTTTATTTCCACTAGAATTAATAAACAAATAGAAGCTGTTGGTCATAAGGAATCTGTGAGATTATGAAATCTCTGCTACCAAAACTCATTTGTATTTATGAAATAGGTTTGATAAAAACAGTTTGGTAGCTCTGAGCTCAAAACTGGGGAGCAAACATGGCTGAATGGCTTCCTGCCTGGGCCCTAAATACCTGGTATAGGACATGAAACAAAAGGGAGAAAAGCCACCCCATCAAATATTACAAGTAAAATAGTATTTTACACAAAATTCATGGATCAAAAATAAACTGAAGCACAGCTGTCAGGTGGCAATCTGAGAGTAGAAAAAAAGTATTGTTATTTTCAAAAAACACTTTCAAAGCAGTTACTTCATCTCTATCTTTTCTAAGTATTCCAAGGTAATAGTATATCTTAGAAAGAATAAAATCTATTTTTCTAATTATTATTCTAATAGAGCATGTATTCTCAAGGTTTAATAAAAATTTTGGTAATTTAGAAATCATATAGCTTGTTTAGCACAAAGAATATGTGACATCTCTCTAAAATTACAGTGTTTCCTTTCACAGCAGAACTTCCAAGAGAATTTCACATAAATCAATAAGCTAATTTATTACTTAGGATTACATTAAAACATCTGTAAAAGATAATAATACTCTTGTATTTATCACATAATACCATGCAGATTGTTCAAGAATCTTGAAGCATTTGTGAAAAGGTTGACCTTAAATTTTCTTTATTTGTACCTCTAATACACAAATTCAGCAGGGATACAAGGAGACAAAAGAAAATGGACATTAGAAAAAAATCAGTTTGATTCAAAGTTAAACCTAACTGCAAAGCCAAGGGTTTATATCCTGCAATTGAATCCAATAGACACTCCCAGCCTTTCCTCAAATTTAAATGAGCTTTTCCTTAAGATATACTGAAATCTTTCATTCCTCCTGTTTTATATCACAGAAAAGCAGCTTCCACAATGAATAATGGAACTGCTGTTCAAAGCCATCATTCAAAGCACTGCAATAAAATTAAATCTTTCCTTTGTTTATGGTCAGAGATGATGCAGCAACAATACCCTGTAATTCCACAGCTGCAGATTTTCCATAGAATTCACTTCTTACACAACAAATCTGTCCTTCCTTAGAAAAAGGGAAAAGAAAGTCATTTAACAGAACAAAAACCCCACCAAAACACCTGTCACCTCCCTACAACGAGCTTGTGCAATAAGCTCTGACAGGTGTGACTTGTTCTATTTATCTCAATCAAAGGCACTCCAAGGCTTCATTATAACCCAGCTGTGTATTTTGTCCTTTTTCCAAGATGTTGGATTTTTTTTATTTTCCAGCAGGTTTAAAAAAAATATTTTAAAAAACCTCATTTTGAATCACTACGCTCCTGCACTTTGGTTTGCATGCTCTCCCCAGCAGACCCTGCAGGACCTCTCTGAGCAGGGGAGAAACAGATAGACATACATGATATAGATACACATACAGATTATAAAGATATAGATGATGTCAATACTGCTTTCATTGACAGCTCTGACTTCCACAGCCACCAAACACTAAGGTTAAACTCTCTGCAGTGAGGTGCAGAGCCCTGTCACCTCCAGCACCTTCAGACCCTGGAATAACAGCAAGGCACAGCCACACTGTGAGCAACATCCCAGCCTTATCTATAATGCATGGACTCCATTTTCTCACTTGGAATACTGAAGGAAATGCCTCAACATTTTTTAAGGTTTATTTTTTAAGCATGCCAAGACACTTCATCTCTAAGAGCACCTTTTGATGTCCCATGTATTAATACATATTATATTTTAGTGAGAGCTGTAGCAGCTATTCAGAGTTCCTATATATGTACTACATTTGTTGATCTGAAGGGTTTTTTAGCAGAATTCAAGACTGCATTCAAGACTAAATTACTTGCAACCTTACATTAATAATTCAGGTAGCTTCAATAAATTTTTAAGTACATTAAAACAATTTCAAGGGGTTTTTTTATGTTTTTAGCAGTGCTCTTGAATTATTTCAACTTTTCCTTAGCTCTATTATCCACTTTGTTAAAAAACACATCAGTATAGTGGGGGTTTGTTGGTTTGCAGGGTAGTGTTGTCAATAATGACTACAACAGCAGGAAGTCCTAGTAAAACCAGAAGGCAGACAGAAAAGAATGTGACCTGATGGGATACAGAAGGTTTGCAGCAGCTGGGAGGTAAGCTGGGGAAGAGCAGTTATCAAAAAAACTGAGATGAGATCAGAAACAGCTGTTGCAGTGCACAGAGGCAGAAATAGCACTTGCAACTGTGAAACCTGAATAGGGGAAGCTCAACACACAGAGATTAGAGAGTTGGGGTTTTATTCAAAACTGGAAAATCAGGAAAGAAATGGGGATAAAATAGAAACTAATGTTTTAAGAAACAGTAACCACTGAGAGTTTCTGATCACAGTAAGAGATGCTGGTACCTCAACCACTTTTTTAACAGAACTATGTCTTTAATTAGTATTGTGCATTGCAGGAGTTAAATGAAAGGAAAGCTACAGCATCCTGGGGGCTACATATACTTCCAGATGCTGCCTGTAGTCATGCCACCCTGGGTAACTCCATTTTACATCAGTCAGTGCTCAGGGGCCAGCTGTGATGGTGCTGCAGCAGCTCAGAGGTGCTCACCAAGGGCAAAAGGAGACAGAAGGACTCTGAGCACACAAGGAGAAGGGAAACTGAAGTAAAAACATGTAACTAAAGCAACACTTATTAATTGGCTATGAGGGGCCCCAAGAAAATTTCCTTTTTGTAGTTTTTATTTCCTTATTTCTGTTATTTCTGTTTGCCTTTCATTCCAAAAAAAAAGGAAGTTATTTTGGTTTGCCAAAAAATTATTCTTAAGACTTGAAAAACACTTTGTCCCAGAGTGTGAAAAATGAAAAATAAAATCTGTAATCAATAGGGGCAATAATCTACAGCCTTTTTTTGTTTGTTCTGTTTTTAGGGGTTGTTTGTTTGGTTGGAGTTTTTTTGGCAAGAACAGTCACAAAACTGATCCTGTCAAATGTAAAAATTGTTTTTCCAAATTTATACGACAATTAAAGCAGACTTCCAACTGGCATAATCTTATCTTCACTTGAGCCAATGTAAACCAGTACCAAATGACAGCTGGACATGGCTCATCAATAATGAACAGCAATCCTGAACACCATGCTCAGGAGACAAGCTAAATTAAACATAGAGAACAATTTACTATTTCAGCATTCTTCAGAAATATTAATTTACAGCAGTGTCAGTAGCAACATTTCTACTTTTATTCTATCCTGCAACTTGACAAGGAAAGCAAATAGAGCTCAAATGTCACAATGGGAAACAGAGTTCTTCTCTTTTCCATTGATTTCTTTTGGACTTTCTTTCCAAGTGGAATTGTCCCACTTCTTTCTTTAAACATGGCATCCCACAAGGGAAAAGTGTGCAGCTGAAGTGTTATCAGCCCTGATTAGAATAACTATTTTACTTGCTTTATTAATAAAAATATTCCTATTGGGATGGTAAGTCTCTGCTCTCAATTCTTGTTCAGCTTGTGGCCTGCAATGCCATACACACAGATTATTCCAAGAGCATCATCTACTCCTGTATTCCCATTACTTGCCCTTCTTACTCAAAGGAAAATACCAGCATTTTCCTTTGCTGAGTTTCTCCAGTTTGATTATAGGTCACTCATGATATTCTGTAGGTACCATTTTGCAAACAATTACATACTGACACTTTCCTGACACTTAAAAACATATGACAAGTATTTATTTTCCCTTAATTCAAAGTCTGCCATACTACAGAAGGAATTTTTTTATAAATCTATTGACTCATATTCTGTCAGGAAAAATTATTTCAGGGTAGTGTATGGGCCATAAACTCAAGGTAATAGCTTCCATGTGCATACAGAAGAAAATCACAACATTATCAGACACAGCCTGTAATATACAAATATTATTTGAATGATGCTTTGAACAAAGGAATTCCATTTTACACTGCTGGGAAGGCAGGAGTGGGAGGTGGGTGGTGGTGGAAAAAGAATACTCCTGACCCTTTCAAGATGCATAATATCTGTTATTCATTTTTAAGGTAAAAGTGCAAATAATGCAATGGATTTATATGCTGTAGAAGTGATCCCCAGCTGCTTGTTCTGAAGCTGGTTTATGATATCATACACAAAGTTTTTGCAGTTCATCGTTCTCCAAATATGTGGAAACCCCAAACCTCCAATTTCCAAAGCATTTTTCTATGGGGTTGGATTTAAAATTCACTTGAGTACTCTCTACTGACAGTTAGTGCCAATAAAATGCTAATTTTTGGATGTAAAAGTAACATAAAGTCTCATATCTTCAATTTTTTCCATTCAAATAGCTCAACCAGAAAGCAACTTTTCCAATCTTTATGACACATAAAACTCATGTAAATTTGCAGTTTCTTGGGTCATCTGGGAATACAGGCAAGAACAGCTGCAAAAAGAAGGTGGCTGCTGGTTTGTTGAATGATTTCATGAATGTGTGGTATGACATTTCAGTGTTAGTTTACACCATTTTTAATCCATTGAGGAAGTGTGTTTTCTTTGTGTATGCAAACACTTAAAGTTATAAAAAGGTTATTTAAGAACTTGTTTTCTTAAGAACTGCATTACTAATTATAAAACTATTACACAGACTAAAATGTTTGTCTAAAGTCTCTATTCTCCCACCACAGAAATTTCACAGAACATGATTTTAATTAACTGAATCCCCACTGTTCCATAAACCTACCTTTTTTGGTGTGAAGGTCAGGAAGCATTGCAAAGATGACCCTTCCTTTAGGTAAACTGTATAGACATAAGGCTTTGAACGAGAACGGTCAATTGCTGCCAAACAAAATTCAGAATCCAATTACAGATGTTACTGCATGAAATACCAACTCTATAATAGCTGCAGGATTTCAAAGGGATTTCCAGTATCAAGTATCTACATACTTGCACGGGAAGCATTTCTCACAAAGTTACAATGGGATATAGTATCTCTCATAAGGATTCAGAAGGTAATTTTGGGCAGTATTAATCACCAGCAATTTTCATGGAAGTTACTCATTTGGGAAAACACAATATTTCACACAAAAAAAACCAACAACATTTTCCTTTACTTTGAATACAAATGTTAAGCTAAAATACTTAATTACATAATAAACTAATACCACAGGGATAAAAATAGTTGGCTGAAATGGATTTGGTTTTTTCTTTTCTAATTACTTTTAGGCATAATCTACATTTCCAATAAGGCTTGCTTCCTTTCTCAGACTTCCATGTTCAATTTTAAGGCACTGGCAGGAGCACAGGTTTCCAGCAAAGGTAATATTCCTCCAAGATCAGTATCCACCATGGAACACAAGGAGTATTCATCCAGTATTCACCATCTGAGTATTGAATCTGACTGGATGTCACAGGAGTGGTTTCAAGCACAAGCTCTGATCCAGAGATCATGTGCAATGAGTCTGACCCCATACTGGCTGCCTGCCTGCTGTAAAGAGCCTTACAGCTCTTTTGGAAGTTAAGATGACTGACTAGGAGCCCTCACCTTCTCTTCCCTTCTAAGTGCACCACATGGTAAGAAAACCCCTCTAATTTCAGAAGATCTTTTTTTGCATCATCCATAAATGCATCATTCAACATAAAGACACAATTAAATTTTAGAATACTGTCTTGCAAAAGAATGAGTCTTAATTTCCTGAGTTTGCAGCTTTGCTTGTAAGGCCTCTTGTCCCTGTAAAATTCTCTTGTGAATAATGATGGTGGAAATATCCAAGGAGATGCCATGACTGAAGTAGGAAAGCCATGAGCAACAATGTGCAGGCTAAGAATCTGCACTTGTTCTACCAAGCAAAAAAGAATTCAATTCTACTCCTGCCCCAATAACTGAGCTGAGCATTCACACAGAACAGAGGCCCTGACATTAACCTGCAGACACCCTGTCCCTTTAGGAAAAAGAAAAAACCCTTCTACTGGTGATGAAATGATCAAAGGGTAAATATTGTCCAAAAAGCAGGTATGATTCCATGAATAGGAAATTAATACAATTGTTTGGCTTTGTTTGTTTGTGTTTCTTAATACTTTATTTTAACTGGTGAGAAGGTATTCATTTTTTTTGTTATACCTTACCATCTCTGAGAAGGAAAAATTGCAGAAAAAAAAGATCTACAGGCAACCTGACATTTTGCAAATATTTATTTTTTGTCAAATGTCATCTTACAGGCAAACCAAAATGTCTCCTCTTAATTTATATTACGCAACACTTCTAAAATAATTGCTTTAGGTTTTCTTATATCAGAAAATTTGGCTACCAGAAATGGTCTGACAGATTTTCTCTCAGCATTATTCATTCTTATATGTAATGAAAATTCTGCTATAGCAAAAGCAAATACCTGAATTGTCTTCAGCATACAATTTAAAATCCTTATGGTCAATAAAATCAAACTGCACTCTAGTACAGGATTGTCCTTTGTTCTGCAGCAAAAATGGAATTGATTTTGTAGAGCCAACATAAACACCTTGATATTCAAATATTCCCTGTAAGTTTAAAGAAGAAAAATGGGTCAAACCACTGTGAAGTCAAGTTTATAACTGAATAGAATGTGAAAAAATATAATTGTGCAAGATTCACAATTTATAACACAATAACAGTGTTGGTTAATCAATAGTCTCACATAACTCTTATCTTTAAAATCTTTCCAGGACACAAACTAGAAGAGTTTAGAATTTAATATCAGTTACACCATCAGAAAAGTTTTAATCATTCAGTAAACAGATCAGTGACTTACTTTTACCTTTCTGCATTTTTTGCTATAACCACCTTAAGAAATACTCTCCCTTTTAACATACTTATTCCAGATTGCAAAATTCAAAAACAAAAGCTGTCAGCTATCATTTAGTGTAATTGCTATATGTAAATTTGAGTTTTAATATCTCTTCCTAAGTTCATCTCTTTCATCATGTTCTTGGGATGTTAGTTTAGGAAGAAATGAAAAATATGAAGTAGAGAGGAGCCACTTTGACATCTAGATAATGCAAAATACTTAACCAGTCTTACCAATTGCTACAATTTCTTCACACTTACCACATCAATGCCTATTTCAGTGATCTCTGAAAATCCACTGATCCTAAGTGTGAGTTCTGCTGCATTCCTCACTGCTACCTAAGTGAAGGGATAACACTGGGACTGTAGAAAAGTCATCTTAACAACCTCACCAAATCTCTCATAATTACATGAAAAAAAGTTTAACAAAAAAAAACCAACCCAACCCTACCCCACAGATCAGAACAGATAGAGTCACTAGAAATTGCACTGAAAATATGAAAATAACTCTGTCCTTACAATATAATGCATTTTTGTTGCAAAAATAATAAGAGATAAAGTAAATGCCTTCATTTTCTAGAACATATATATATATATACACAGATTCCAGTGACATGTGGCTTCAAATCATGCCCTTGTGGCATACCACATCTGGGAAAGATACAGCTAGATAGATACAGCTGTTAATTAAAAATCCAAAACCAAAAAAACAAAAAAGAAAATAAGAAACATAAAAAACACAACCCAAAGTTTTAAGAAAGACCAGTGACCAGTCTTCCCCAATTCTGCAGACAAAAATAATATCACAGGAGGTTTTGTTACTAGAATGAGTATTTTTTTCAACAGGAAAAATCTGTCTTCAGCAGCTGTGAGGATTGGAATGTGTATCACAACACACATTGCTTGACAGAGGTGTTGGTACAAGGTACACACTGTTGTTCTGGGGAATATTAAATCTGTTGTAAAAATGGAAAAAATAAATGAATACTAGATTTAACAAGCATAATATAGGCAGCCCCAAACTGGTGAATCCAGGATCAGTCAGAAATGGTAGCAAAATTCAGGCCCTTGATAGCATCTTTCTTTCCCAATTCCACTTATCTAGGGAAGAAGGCATGCAGAAAACAAAATATGTTACATGTTTTTTGCACACCTACAATCAAAGTACAGCTACTAGTAGAGCCATCTCTGAGAAAACCACAAAAAGAAGTCGAGAAATTAAAAACATTTGAGTATTCCAATCTTGCCTCTCTATAGATTACAGAAACTGCAGGTATGTCTGCATTATCTCAAAAAGAACAATCACCCATTGCTTCCAACAGCTTGTCAGTGGCATAATATGAATCAGCTCAAATTGAGAGGCTGCTTTGATACTTCTGAGCAGGACTGAGGAAAAAAAAAAAAACCAAAAAACCAAAAACAGAAGAAGTTACAGCAGAAATTATCTGCTGCAAGAAAACCTTATTCTTAAAAAGCATTAGGACACTGGAAATAAAATCCAAAAGATGCACGAACATACACCCATAAACACACAGGATAACACTGAAAAGCAAAAGCTCTTCCTATTTTGACATACCTCCACTTTTTTATCAAAACTCATGTGTGCCTTTGGAGTGAAAGAGATTTTTAAATCAACAAAGCCTCCCACAGGAATCACTCCTTCAGAGGGTGTGATTTTCATTCCAGGCAGTGGGTTGGAGTCAAGAACCTTCACAAACACAAACAAGAAACATACTGAAAAAGGTGTTTGCATTCATTTGGTTTGGTTGTTGTTGTTTTATTTATACCAATGTATCTATCATAAAGCTTTTATATTCTTACAAGGAGAACCTTCATGGCATATAATGCTAACTTGGACATAGAAGTTTGGGAGAAAATGCAAGTAAAACAAAGTAACAGATTTCTTAACATAAATGTCAGTTTCTACTATGAAATAATTCTTTCCACCAATTGGAATCTTGGAGTTCTGAGTTTTGGGTTGTCTCCACTAAGTTATCAAAATTAAGATTTGCTACCTAGCAAGTCTTCCAAATATTCTACAAAACATTTTTTTCGGTGACAAATAAATTCACCACTTCTTTTTTGACATTCACAGGACACAGAACCCCAATTCTGTATAGCTCAGTGATAATATCAGAAGTAAATACTCAGTTTACACACAGTTAGAAAAGACAAAAAGGAATTTCTTCTCTTCTAATGCACTCCTAACAGACAGCTTTTTAAATTATAGCTACACAAGTGATAGTGACCAAGACTAACCAGCTATGTCTTGGCTTGAGAGTAGTTCTGGAAGCTAAAAAGCCTGGGCATGTTTGTTTGTGTTACTGGCTATGTTGATTTTATTCTTTCAGGCCCAGCCTCCAACACTATGGTACTACTTGTTATTTAATGCTCAGCTGATAAAAGAGAAATCTGGTACAAATCAAAATAAATTAAACATGTTTCTCAGTACTGTAATAATGCAGTAACAAAAACTCTGAGGATTTTAATGAAAATTATTTTCCTTCACTAAACGCAGCAATTATTCTGTGACCAGCAAAACTAAATGAAGTTAGGTTTCCTACTAATTGGTGTATTATGTCTTTACCCACTCTGGCATCCATCTTATCCCTTCTTCAATTACTTGCAGAGCCTCTCTTGCCCATGGATGTTGGTTTAGCAAAGTCACCCCATGTGCTGTGACTGCTCTGGGTCCCTGCATGCACTGACTGGGCAGCAAGGGTGGGATGAGCAGCCAGTTTGCTCTGTCTCTCAATGCAGGAAAACATCCAATAAATGCTTTTCCATAGGGTACCCCAGTATGAGGCTCCATCCTCACCCCTGGCTCTCAGGAAACTGCCAGAATCATTTAGGCCATCACCACTTTGCTTGTCTTTTGTCCCATCTACCCATCAGTGCAAATTTGACAGAGGGACAGAATTCCTATTTACATCAGTCTTGTTTCTCCAGAAAATGTCACAAAAACCTTAATAGGTTCATATTTAATAACTGAAAACACAAAAAGCATAACATGATCTGGTAAAATTAACTCCCTTCTGCTCCTCAACCCAAGGAATTAAATGTGCTAGAATAATTTTCTCTTACTTGGAAGTATGCATGATGGTATCCTGTGTTTAGAATAGTGGCTGTCTTACAAGTAGTGAAACCAATTGGACTGTGAGCCAAGGAGACACTTTGAGCCACAAACTGAACTCTAGTAGTACCAAACTATTTTAAAAAAAAAAAAAGGAGACAGATAAAACAAGCAAACCATATAACATGTTCCTAAGTACAAATAAATAATTCAGCCTAATTTTTTTATCACATAATGAGCTAATATAGTTGTGCAAATACATAAATTGGAAGTATTCAAATAGGAAAACACAGCCTAAGTGTGAGAGAAGATTTACTCAATGTACTAAACTTATCTATATTAAAATTGAACAGACTCAACCCTATAGATATTTCTGGACTAATTTCAAGACCAATAAAAATATTTTAATTTAACAGCACAAACTTCATTAAGTCCAAATGTGTGATCAGGACCAGATATTTCAGAGATATTAATAGCAGTAGAATTGCAAATATTTTAATTTACACATATCCTGGTTTACACATGGCAAACTTTCAAGACTTCAAAAGAAGAGGAAGAAAAGAAAAATAGCTACTAGGGAAAAAAACCCAAAACGAAAATGGGCTCATCAAAAGAAAGGGAGAAGAGTTTTCTTGGCTCCCATAAAAAGTTCTAGAATATGTAGCCAGTAGAATAGAGTGGGAAAAAAAAAAAAAAAAAGAAAAATTCTTTATTCTTCATACTCCCTGGTATGCAATGTAAGACAACAAATAACTAACCAAAGCTGAATGTCATTGTTTAGAAGACTACCCAGAACATTGCTTCTCAAATATCATCTTCAAATAACAACACAAAATTAAATTAGGAGTCTGTTGTTACCTTGAAACTCTGAAACTTACCTTCCCACACACACCTAGATTTTTACTCCTCTAATAAATAATATATATATTAAAAAACTGCTGTATCACCTCTCAACATTTGTTTAGTCATACTATGCAAGCAAAATAACTAGACCATAATCTATAAGGACCACTAAGCTGTGATGCCAAAGGTAGAATATCATCAAAAGCAAAGAAAAGGTAAATTGTCTTTGCCTTGCCTTTTCCATCATGTCTTTGGAGCATACTCTTTAGAGTATTCTTAAACATGTTAAGTAAAAGCTATATGAAATTAAAATAGTCTAATAAAAAATAGATTATAATAGAGATATTTTAAGGTATTACTTGTTTAAAGAAATCCACACATTTTTCTTCTCTAAAGCTGTCCCATGAATTGTTACCTTTGCAGAACATTTCAAGTTAACTGAATTTCCTTTGCGCACACTCAAGGTGAATTGTCCTGTTTCTGGAGTGCTGAACCCTGGATGCCAAACAACTTCACACTCCACATCACTATAGGGCTCCACAAACCCTAAATATATGTACATAATTTAGATGTTATAGCACACACATGGACAACTGTCAAATTACATTGCAGAATTAGAAATAACATAGGCACATAAAAGTGAAATGACCTTCCATTACTGAATGTAAGCATACATTTCTTAGGTGTTGAACAGTCTGATGAATTAAGTAAAATTAGGTCTTGGATTCTCATGAGCATTACATAATCTATTTATTAATAATCTGCAGTAAAACACTCAAAGTTTACTGGTATTTTTAGCCATGAATTACTCTAATATTCAAGACTGAAAAGAAAAATTAAAGAACAGACTATCTTTCTTGCAGAATAGCAACTTGGGGAAAGACCATATGCATTTTTTTGCTTGCAACTGAGTCTGAATTTGTATTAGCAGAAATATCTTTTCTCAAGAATCAGAGCACACTAATTCCAATGCAGTTAGCAGTTTGTTCTATAATAATGGAGCTCCAACATATCCCTGCAGAATATTATTTTTCAAAGAGAAGAAGGTAAAAGCTATACACACATCTAACAAATATGGATGCAAATACAGACTAATTCCAGACTGAATGCCATTTATGTTACTCAAACTTCATCAACTTTTTAGCAGCTTCATTCAGTGCTTTTGGAAAATTTCCTATCCTGATGAGATGTATGATGTTGCTGCCCCACTCTTGAAATGTCAGCAATCTGTGCTGAGAAAAATGTTTACCCAAGCCCTGCTGGCTGGGCATGGAGGCAGGGAGCTGGACTAAGCGTGCATTCAGGACAGGCTTTACACAGAGAATGCTGCTGTGGTGCTAAGCTGTGACCTGATACTGCTTTTGGGACACACTGATATTGACAGAAATCTAAAAATATAGTTTGTAGCATCAGCTAAATGTTAGTCTTATTTAATACTGCTGACACATAAGATACATACACACACTGTATTTGCATAGCATACCTCTGGTTGGCTGTATAGTAAATGCAGATTTTGTATCTCCATCTACAGGTTTCCAAATAAAGCCAGCAGACTGGTTTCTGGGATTGCATACCCTCACAGTTCTCCTAAACTCTGTCCCTGCTAGGCAGCCAGAAACAGGACTCAAAATCACTTCCCTTCTAGACAGCTGAAGTTCAATAGGCTTTGCATGTGCAATTACCAGCACATGTCCAATGTGTTTGTTGTTTATTTTGTAACTGAAAGAGCTGTAACACAAAAAATATTTATCTCTCAATATTTTTATGCATTTGCTCTGTTACATTAAGAGTAAAATTTACCTGAAATATAACCACTAGCAGGAAAATACTTAGCAATTGAGTGTGGACACAAGACTGACAAGAGAGAAGTTTGCAGTTGTTTTGCATACTACTTAAATCATGTCCGAAGTGAAGATCATCCTAACGGATGATCAGTCTCACGCAGTCATTTTAAACTTAGAAAACATAGAGCTCATACCAGCAGACTAGAGAACAGTTTTTTTATACATTTTCCCATGATCTGCATCAAAAGACCTGAGCATGGATACAAGTGATGGAATTCTAGGCTGGAAAGAGAACAGTATTTTCCATAAAAATTTCTCTTAGCAAATACACCATAATACCCAACTTTTTTCCCCTGATGTACCTCTACCTATATAAGGCTTTTCACGGGACAGATTTTTGTTTGTTCTGTAAAATCAAAAACAATAAACAGCATTGTACTAGGAAAACTTTGCAACATAAAACTGCATTGATTATTGCAACGCCACCATAGATGAGTGTACACAATTAAGAATTATCATGACTACACTTTAAAATCAGCCAGGTGATTTTTAAAAAAAAATTTGCTATTGCCAAGAAAATGTGTAAATCAAGACAAATATAAAAAGCCTTACTTTTTAAACATTCCAGCATTGATTGTCTCAAACACAACTGGAATATGGGTTTTTGTAAGAGGAGGCACCACCTGAGACAATGGAGATGTCTCCTGCAACTCTGCCACTTCAATCTCAACTTGTATCCAAATATGAACTGACAAATTATTGATGATGTGCAGCTCTTTGGTTGTCGTAGAATACACACAAACATCACCAAAATCTATGGTAGAAGGACCTGAATTATATAAGAAATAAGATCCTCAACATTAAAAAGTAAAAGCTAATGTAAGGAAACATAACTACTAAATACTATGACCAAACATTATAGTTCTTCAAATTACAAACTTAGCTACAAAAATCCTGTGGTGGAACAAATTATCACTAAAATATGGAAATAAATATCATCCATGTTCTGTGAGTGTATTCAGCAGTACAAGCCAAAAGCCAGCGACATTTATTTTATAATTGTGCTTGTTTCAGTCAACTGGTAAAACAGGAAATCAATGTGCTCACTACTAACAGGACTATTAATAACCGTAGATACTTCTTTTTGTTAAGCAGATATTTAAAAGGACAAACTGTCACAAATTCACTGAAATTTTATGTATGCAACCTGTTGGTTTGCTCCCTGATGTGCAATCATTTGGTTTGACAATTCATGTCATGTGATGGTCACAGAATTACTTCACTACCTAGTTTACTGCTCTCACCAGTTCTTAGGCTGTCTATTAACTTCAGTGCTCATGGCACTCATAAAACCCCTTACAAAACTCTCAGTACTTTTTGTATTATGATGTTTATCTTGTTCTTCCTTTCCCCAAGTACATCAGTTTACACAGCTACATTATTCAAGTCCTGGTTTGATTGAAAATTTTAAAAAGCCCAGGAAGTACTGAAAATTCTCTTTTTGCTGCAAAAAAATTTTACTGAAGAAAAGCTGACTTAAAAATAGACCTGTAGCAGTAACAAGTGTTATTAATAAGTCACTAAGAAGTTTTAGAAGGTATTACTCCCCATCACAGAATATTATCCTGAAATTATTTTGATGGAGAATCCTGAAGTTTTAGTTTTTGGGTGCATCAATTTTCACTATTAATTCCCAGAAATATTCTGAGCACTTCCATGAATCTTGCTGATATTAATGCTGGTCCAGGTACTACCCACAACAAGGCCTAAGGGGATGAGCAGGGCTCAGACTATGCTGTGGTGATTTCTCTGTAAGAGGTTCTGATATGAGCAGCCTTCAAAGGAAACTCTTCTTTTCCATGTTGATATCTAATCATATCTCACTATTTGCTGAGAATTGCAAAGCTTTAGTGAAATACTACTGTAGGATATAAGCTGACAACCAAATTAAACTGTTTTCTGTTTAGGGTGAACAACTACAATCATAAGATGTGTTACTATACGTAAGTGCTTTTATAACAACTATATGCATTTAGCAACCAAATTAAAATTCTTACCAATGAATATTTGATGAAGCTGTTTGTGTGTCAAAGTTAGACTACAGTCTTCCTTCTCCTGGGGAGAAGATGGCATAGGACTAAGCCAGCTCCAAACCTGTGACAGGCACAAGACACTTCCTCAGAGCAGGATCAAAATTCTTATGATTTCTTATATGGAAAGCACCTTATGCTCACATATTACCCAAGCATTTAACTTACTCCTTTGTTTGTAGATTTAGAAACAATTTCTGCCAATTTTCGACTAGTTAACATGCAATTGTCGTCTGAAGGAAGTGTTTCAGGCTGTGGCTTCTCCATGGGAAAATCTGTGATTGAGATGTCTGGTGACTTAAGACCTTCAGCTGGTTTAATGCCTAAGCTCACAGGATTGTTATAAATATAAAAATGCCTACAGGGAAGGAAAAATAATAACCTAGAAGTTTGAGCATTCCATCATCTACACATTAAATTATTTAATATTTTTAAACAAAACAATTAATATTTTAAGTAGGAATATTTCATTATTTAAAAAACCCTCAAGCACAGAAAACACCTTGAAAATACTTCTATTATTTTGGTTTTTACTGTAAGATAAGTCTAGAGGACCAGTCAGATTAAAGGATTCCATCTGCTTCAGTGCACACAATATATAATAATTCACATATTGAATCTGTCACTTGGAGTGAGCTACAAATGCTAGTTGGAAATACATATTTATTATATAAAGAGAATCCAAAACAATCAATTTTATGTTTTTTCCTATTCACCATAACCAAGCATTCTCAAAACTTGACACTTTAATTTACATTCACTTTAAGCTTAATTTCAAGTGCCTTGCCTCTATCCCTGCATTTTACCCAGGAATTGATCTTTATGTGTCTAAATATTTGAAACAAACCAGTTTTGAATGCTTTATAAATTTAAGTCCCAAGATCATAAGCATATTGGCATAGGACAAATTTAGGCATATGATCAGTTCCATGAAGTTAATTCTGCACATATATTCACGTATTTTGTCTATGAGCCTAAAGTATTTATTTACCCTTTAAACCAAGTCTTACCTGGCAGCCTCTCTCTCTAAACGACGCTGTCTCAAATGGGCAATGAAGCGCACATAGTGTTTCTTATTTTCTTCTTTTAACAGTCGTTCAGCGTCAGTAAGAGCAAATTCTGGGTCTACATAATTATATCTCTCAGTCTTTGTGAAAATAGTCCTGAATATTTCAAGAGAATTGTAGTTTCATTACACATGTATAATGATACTGGGTCTTGCCAGAATGAAAACATAATTGATTTTGATATATATATATTTCATTTCAAACATTCTTTTTATCCCAGCTGATTATTAATATTTGACTTTGAAAAAGCAACCATAAAAATGAAATATTGCAAGTGTAATAGCTACATTTATAGTTTCACATAAGAAAACTCAATAAATTTATGAGCAAGAGACTCAATAAGGCAATGAATTTTAAAGTACTTTCAGCCTGAAAAAAACCCACTGAACTGTCAAATGAGTAACCAATCTTGATCTGCTATATGATATATATAAACGTGTGGGTTTAAGTATTAGATTCACATAATTTTTACCTGTACTTTTTATTCCAATCACTAGGCCTGAGGCTGGCTGCACGGTCATTAGGAAAGGCTGTAAGTGCGCCATCCTCACGATTCCTGTTTTTCCGGTGAGTATGGATTTGTGTTTGGATTGATTTAAGGACTGCCACAGGTGCTGTATCACTGAGCTGTCGTCTGCCACGAACTACAAACTGTCCAGTTTCATTGGAAATCAAGGGTGTTAGACCTAAAAGTTCAAATAAAACAAACTTGAGCTATTATTTTCTAAACAAAATTCAAAGTCTTGGAAAATATATCTAATTTACAATGGTCTACCCAGCAGCACAACAGTCAGTGACCCATCCCATAGTATTTTTCTCAAACAAGAGGAAAAAAGCCATTTACATCATGCCAAGAGCCAACTGCTTCCCTTGGCCTGGATCACAGAAACAAAACCCAGAGCTCAAACCAGCTGTGTCCAGCTGTGATGCTATGTCTTGCACAGACACATCATCAGACACCCAGAGCTGCCTGTCACAACATCAATCACAGTGTCCCAAAGCTTGTCTTAAGGGCTGTAAACAAAGGCATGAATTTTGACAAAACCTCCCAAGCTAGAACTACTAAAAAGACAGCTCAGATTTCTTTCTATCTAGTTTTAAAAAAGCACATATAAATTAACATTAAAGGGAAAACTATGGCAGAAATAAGGTCAAACTTCAACTGCCCTTTCCTCTCTCACCTGCAAAACAAAAAATTATCATGAAACAAATTTTTTACCCGCTTTAGCCTTACTTTAATCCACCAACAAAAAATCAAAAACTACTTTCCATCTTCTAATTCATAGGAGTTATTAAAACTTTCACTGGCCAGAAAGGCAGTTTGCAAGAAGCTTCATTCCTGTCTCCCCTGCCTTCACCTGAATACAGAGACACAACTACACATACTCATTCACAGACACTGGGAGAATGTAACAGGAAGATCTAGAACCATCTAGAAAAGGATTTAAAAACAAAATCATTTTTTCTCCACACTTCAATGAAGCCGAAAAGCAAAACGTAGATACCCCTCATAAAGTTTTTATAAACCTGCAAATGGGACCAGAACAAGACATTAATAGAGCAAATGATAGACAAGAGCATGTAGAAAGCCTGAAAAACTTGAATACCACATCAAATCTTTGATCCAAAAAAACCCACTTCTTCTCATTTGGTTTCTGAAGCAGGAAAACTAAAGGAGCTCTGGATTTCAAAAATAAAACAAACAAATTGCCAAACTTCAGTTTCTCATCAAACCATGGTTGACAGCCATGGATTGGAAATACCCTCCTGAAAGCAGCAGGAATGCCCACTGTTTATTCCAGTACTTGTAGGCAGAACAGCATTTTACCATGATTACCAGTAATTTTCACTTTTTACTCCCCCACAATGGAAAAAAATGTTTCTCCTTAGGGAGTACATCTCAAGCTGGCAGCAGCTAAAGGGAATTCAAGTTCCCCTCCTGATCTACCCACAGCCACCACGTGCTCCAGTGCACAGGTTAGGAGATTGGACTGGTGCTGCAGAGGCTGCAGCACATTTGATATTAGAAAAAAATAATGTTTGCCAGGACAGGTTTATAACCCAGTGACAGCTTAGTCAAATCCACTGCAAAGTGGCTGTTTGTGGAAAACATTTGGAACACGAAGACAAATCATAGACTAATTATTGGATATCCTGAAAGACTCTTCATGCTGGCACAGGCTTCACTGCATGGGAAGAGTCAGTGAACACAGGAGCTGTAGCAGGCTGTATGAACTGGCAAGTTCATCTGGCAGCAGTAACTTTGAATCAATGAAGAATATTCTGTTATCTTTCCTAGTTCTTCCTGTGCTTTACATATCTCTCCATTCACTCCTGAAACATCTTAACACTGTGGCATGTCATTGCTTGCAAAAACTGAACCTTATAAATGTCAGATAATCATGTGATGAAAATTTATGCTTTAATAGTTCAATTTTTGATAGAATCATGGAAGGGTGTACCATTATTTTAGCTTTTGTTTTGCAGTCTTATTGGACCTATGCCATAAAACTGAGCATTCCCTCCAGTCCCAATGAGATATTACTTTTCACAAGCAAACTAAAAATAATAAAAAAATCACTTTTAAAAGGCTAAAAATGTGCTTTTAAAACATTTTATCACTTGTCACTTACATTTTTAGCATCTTACCAGGATTAATTGTGAATACAATGCTTGTTCGTTTAGATTTGCACACAGCATGTAAGGTCAAATATATTTGATGAAAAGGTTTTGTCTTCAAAACATCTACTTTTTTTTTATCTACTCCTGTACCAATGATATCAATAATTTGCTTCATCTCAAATTTTCCTATTTGATGTGGAGAAAATGAAATAATCACTTCCTGGAAAAGAAAACTCATTATGAGACATATGAGACAGTAAAGAGTGAAGTTTTGTGTAATTCTCTATATGATTGAGTCTCTGAGTCACTTCTCTCCACACTTACCTCTAAGACAGGTATTCAAAACAGGGCTTGCAGAATATGCCAAGAGGCACACTAAAATTAGCAATATAAGGAAACATAAAAATGTGACACATCAAAACACAACAAAGTCTCATTTTTTCACTTCTGAGAGAAATCTTGTGCCCTGACTTACTGGTTAGGGAAATTGTAAATGTTTACATATTCGACTTACTGTTTGCCAAGTTTCTTCCATTAAAAAAAAAAATCTTTCTTGAGTATTTGTGATTTACTGAAACAAATTAAAAGTATTCTTCAAAAATATTTGCATATAAATCAATCTTCTCAAATCAGTAAAATAAAAAATTACAGATAGAAAAAACTCTGTAAAGTTGCCTTAGTACTCCAATCTTTTTTCCTAATTTAAAACAATATTTGTTGCTTCCTGGAGTAGGGAAAGAAAATTAGGGGACTATAAAAACAATGTATTTGGTTGATATTAAAAGCTATTGCTACTGAAATGAAATTCCTCTGGTTTACTTGCAAGAAATTCCACTGCTAACCACTGTAAAATAATCTGCACAGTTACCTAAGCAAAGAGAAAGAGGGAGTTACCTTTTCAGATTTTGTTTCAATATTTCCTCTTGCAGGAGAAACACTGAAGTGAGCAGTCTTGCGGAATCTGAACGTTACTGGAAGGAACTCGGATTCATTTTTCATTGTGCATGCAACTTGTGTTTGTTCACCCAAATAACAGTCCTCAAAATTAATTTCTGTTCCTGGCTTAAAAGTTAATATCACAGGAAAGCCAGAACCCATCAAAGCTAAGTCCACATAGCGAAACTGACTGCCTGCATTAGACAAACACAAAAACAAGCAAACAAACAAAATCCCTCTCACATCCATTATCTCACTGACAGCAAAGTCATCCTGTAGTTGTACAGTCACAAAACCAAAATATTACTACAAACCAGTATGTTTTATAATGCAGTTTTTATAAACCTAACACAGAGATCTTTACTTCTAATAGCTGTTAGATAATGCATTCCCTCAGTAAGAAAGTTGAGGTTGAACAAATATGCACTTGAAAATGCACAAAACTGGTATTACAAAAGTGTTAGTGACTTGCAAATGACTGGAGGTGTTTTATTTCCTTCAAATATTTGCATTTATAATTATTATAATTTATATTAAAGTGATAGGTGTTCATTAATGACACACATAAATCCTTCCTCTCTACTCACTGTTCAAAGAGGTTTTAGTGCTGAAGCATTCAAGATGCAAGTTTATTTATTTGTGTTGATATAAACAAACAAACAAAACAGGCTTACCATAAAACTATTAAGACAACCAAGATTATTTTTTTAAGTTTAAAAAGTCAAGATACACAGTTTTATCCCCCTCATACACGTCTGATGGTGACTATCCATTTCTAACATACTTGTGGTTGCTGTGGCACCACCACTGAGGTTCTGCAGAGAGCCACCTCTCTTCCCAGCAGTTTCAAATCTCAGAAACACAACATAATCTTGAACTGGTGATGCATCATTCACTTCAAAGTCTCTTTCAAATTTTCTGGAAGAGTCACAATCACAAATTAAAAGATGGTAAAAAAAATAAACCTCCAAACCCAACCCACAAAAAAATCAAGACATATTTTTGAACTTCCAGTCTGTCTTCTTTGTTGTCAGTAACAGCTTGAACAAATTATCTTTATACTTCCTTTCAGAAAATGCAAATAATAACAAATTTAAGCTCATCAATATTTGTGTGCTTATTATATTGGTAATTTGATATCTTTTCCAGTCTTCAACAGTTTTCTAAACTAATATCACATGCATAATAACTACCTGTATTGAATTTAAGTAAGGGAAAATGGCAAGAGAGCATTTGCTTTTTCTTTTCGTCATCTAAAAACAAATGTTTCTTTATGTTTAGTTTTGACTTTTTCTTTGGGTTTGATTTTTTTATGAGATGACAGTTCTCTGAAATGTTTCACTCTCTTGATCCTAAATATGCAGCAAAATCAAATAAAATTCTTGTGCTCATAAAACCATCTTAACCAATTCTTGGTCCAAATATACCCTTAGGGTATTATAAAACATAAAATCATAGAAATGCTTCAGGCTTTGCTTTCTTATTTGCAGAATCACAACAAGAAACTTCTTTTAACACACATAAATACATAAGAAGCCACTCAGAAATAATCTGCAGACATATTAATTCAAAATTTTCTCTAACACAGCTCTTGCAGAACAGTGTAGACCAACCAGCTTGTGTATGTATGTGCATTTAATTGGTATCACTCACTCACTGTGGACTAAAGCAGACTGTAATCAAAGATTTTTCATAAGGCTCCAAAGTTCCTTGATTGGGAGCACACAAGATCAAGGTGGAAACATCTACATCTTTAGTTTTCAGGCTTAAGTCATACAAAACAGCATCTGTACTCCCCTGAAGATCTGTCCCCTAAAAAAAAATCAAAATATTGAATAGTTCAGCTTGTTCTGCTTTCCTTTTTGTGTTTGTTTTTATTCCTACACATACATTTTCACATATCAAAAATAGAAAGACATAACACAGAAAATGGCAATCACATAGTTACACAGCACATGGCTGTAACTAAATGTAACTAAATTAACCAATTTTTAAATCAATTTCATGTCAATGTCTTGAATTCTCTTTTTTAAATATGATTCTCAGATTATTTCACTATCTGAGAAAAACAAGTGAAATCACAGATTATTAATATCTTAGAACTCAAATTTTATTTTGATAACTCCTAGTAAATAATAACTAAAAACTCAGTTCTAGGGTTAAATTGAAATAAAAAACATGTTGGTTGGACAGATGTTTCAGAAAGCCTATTGACCAGGAAATAGTATGACACAGTAAACAATCTAGAAGATGCATGTTGAGAAATAAAAAATGCAAAAGCAGAAATGAAAACATGTTTTCAACTAAAACAAAAACCAGAGGAGTTTCTTACCATCTCCCCTCCAATGGCATTGTCTTCCAGTACTGCTACCCAATCCATACACTCAGGGCTTTCATTGTATAAATATATTTGTTCTGTCTTTGAAGTCCCAAAGTAAAGAGGTCCAAAGTTAATGCACTTCAGTACTTTTCCACAATTCACTCCAAGAACTTTAAGAACTTGTTCAACCACAACACCTCTGACCCATACTTCAGTGCAGCCACGACTTTCCAACTCCACTCTGCCAGCAAGAGCAGCAAGCAGCAACAGGTAATGTAGAGAAGAGTTAGAAATAATCAGTTTGGTTAGTTTGTTTTGTATTACAATCTGTGCCAAAAAGAAAAAAATGACCCAATCCAAGCATTCAAATCTCTGGCTTTCCATAGATAAACTAAGTGGGAGAGCAGGGCCAGTGAGCATGTCCTAGACAATGCCCTAACAGGAATATCACCCATCAGGAAAAATCACACATTACATGATGGAGTTTTGGGTTTGATTTGGTTTTCTGACTTTTTTAAAATGTTTTAAATGACAGAAGCAACAACTACAAAGAATCAGGAGGTGTCCACAGACAACATACACTGTTCTTATCCCTTAGAGTCTTTGTATGTAAATACCAATTCTAGCATAAAATACCTAATTTTCTTGCAGGGAACAGGAGCTAGAAGTTCATCTAAATAAGCATGAAATAACTGCAGCTATTCCTGCCTGGAAGCTTGATCTTGATGACTCCAAAAATCACCAAAACAAAACACCCAACAAATCAACCACTCCCTGTTCCCACACTGCCCAGAGAGGCTATGGACCCCCCACCCCTGGAAGTGTTCAGGGACAGACTGGATGGGGCTCTGAGCAACCTGGTCTGGTGGAAAATCCCTGCCCATGGCAGAGGGGTTGGAAATACAGGATTTTCCAGTCCCTTCCAAGCCAAACCATGCCAGGATTCTAGGATTCTAGAAGATATGCATTTAAAAGCAATCTACTCCAGTGGTGCAAATACATTCCCTCCAGTGAAAGTAAGATACTCCAAATAACACCAGAATGTGTCTGGGATTCCTAAAACACATAGAGTTAAAAGAAAACATGCAGTTATAGAAAGTAAGAAAATTAAGGATCACAGGATGTGCAGAAAGGTAAAAGATACAAAACCTCCTTGTTATTTTTATTTTGAGAAATGTGCAAACATCCTAGATCATTACAAATTATGAAAAAAATTTTATTAACACACCCAGGTATACAATTTATGCATCACTTTTCTGTGGAGATACTGTAACAATCAAATTAATTTAATAAAACTAAATATTAAAGAGAGCAACTGACACTTAGGAACTTAATTTTTTAGATAAACATTCACAGTAAAGATTAGAAATAGTAACAGACAAAAACAGAATTTACAGAGCTGTATTTCTTCAGTTATACACTCACTTCATCATTTCTCTGATGACTCCAGGTACATCTGTGCAGACATCCACTCGAATTTTCCTTGCAGATTTTGGCTTTACAACTCCTCTGAGAGGTTTTATGTTAAGCAGGACCACCCCATCATATGATATTTTAAATACACCTAAAAAAACCCAGAGCAATCAACAGAATGCTATACTATATAAAGCTGTAGATCTATGCTTCTATTACACACTTGAAATTACACAACACATAATGCAAATGTTCACAAGCAGTATATCTTCCTATGAAAACAGGAAACACAGACTTAACCTTTTTACAAGGTTTTTCTAAGCAAGAGTAGATCAAAATTTCCAGGTTTTCTTTAATTATTACACCCACATATCCAATTCCATTTTTTAAGCTGTGATTGTAACAGGAAAGGTGCTAACATTCCAAAGAAAAGTGACTATATCATGAAGTAGCAGTAAATAACATCTGCAAGTTACACAAAGCTCTAAGAAGCTACAGGTGCCAAAAAGTTAAGTGCATGCTGCAGGGTAACAGCAGTTCCTATTATTTGGTCCACACCCAAGACAAGTTACTGCAGAAGAGAACAGTAAATATTTCTAGGTTATATATTATCTGACATTATATCATATAAAAATAAATTGTTTCAAATGTACAAAAAATGCACTCTTTGATTTAACATAAAAGATAATCTCTGATATGAGATCAGAAGCAGGACCAAAGGACTCCTTCAGTGCATGGAAAGACAGGTGAAATGCAATCCTTCAGTCTCAGGCCAGCACAGAGCACCTCCTGCTCACAGAGTTTATGTGCTGCCTGTTACTGTGACCTGTTGTGTTATCATTTACAGAGCCTGCAGAAACACAGATTCAGCTGCTCTTCCCTTGTCTGTCCCCAAGACATCCTTTACCAACCATCACCTTCTAATTTTCATCCAATCCTATAAAACTCCACCATGCAGCCTGCACGTACCATGCAACAGAGTTTGTAACTAGAAACAGTTCCCTACACAATATGAAAAAAAGTAGTTATCACACAACTTAGTTGTAGAATATATATATATATATATATGTACTGTAGGTTATCTCATTTTCTTTACCTAATCATAATTGCTCAAAGCATTAAGTTAGTATATATGAGAAAGACCTGATTGTATAAACAACATACTTCATCTTTAAGATGAACTGGCTAGGAAAAACACCCACAATAATTTCTCCATTTACTTAATGGAAAAAAAAATAAATAAAAGATTTGCTTCTGAAAAGATTCTTCTTCATCTGGACAGAAATTTGCTTTTTTTTTTATTTTGCCTTTTTTTTTCTTTTAATATTGCAACTCTGTGTTTCTGTAATCATGTATTTTCTCTTGGTACAACATTTCATATGAAAACCTAGGGGAGAAATTTTCCCTCAACTTTGGCCTAAAGCAAAGAAAAAGCTTTTAATGTAACAAGCAGCTGTACAAATGAGGAACAAAAATAATTAACTGCCTTAAATTTGTTGTTTGAAACTCAGCATAGTTGCAACCCTGCCTCTGGAGAAAGGTATTTGCAACTCTCTCCAGTGCAAAAGGCAGTCAAACAGGTAATTTGGATCATATAAGCATTCTTAAACTCCTTTGTCCATGTTTGTTACTCTCCTTGGAACAGCTGCTGACAGAAATTTAAGGATGTGCCTGCTGTAAAAGCTGCAGGATTTCAAAAGCTATGGCAGCAAGATAAAAGGCCTCTCATTATCTTCTAGCAACAAATACAATTCAATTCCCATCACAGAGGATTTCAGCTCAGAAAGTTCAGGGACTTGCAGTTGTTTATTCAAGAGACAGGTCTGGGGATCACAGCAGCACAAAGCAAGAGCAGATGTGATTTGCTGCTGTCCATGCTGGGCACACTAAGGCAATGAGCAACTATTATTTTTACATCTTCCAAATGCGACTCACAAGTAGAGAACTCATAAAATTTTCCAAGTTCTAAAGTATTTTTTTCTTTCCTAAATGGATATATAGTACTGGCTACATAAACAGTGAGCTATGTACAACACCTGCAGCTACAATACTCATCATCTGCATAACCCAAAATCCCAGTTAATTGCTACTTGGTCACTGAAGTATTGACTTGCATAAAATTACTTTTTTCAGTAAAGTAAAATATTTGTATGATTTAATGTAAACTAAATATTTACCTGCTATTGTTCCACGGTTAGAAATACTAATCTCTTTAGTAACTAGTTTACTGTTTGCAATCATTTCACCAAAATTAACCTCTGACTGTACTTCCAGATCACAGTATGGAATCAATCTGCAGAGAAAAGACAACATATTATTTCCCAAAACTTGAAAATATCTTTGCATTTTAAAAGAAATTTGATTAAGCACTCCAGTGGAAGAGAGTTCTCTTTTTGTCCTAGTTCTCCTGTCAAGGTTTTGGCAACTCACTTCAGCTCTACAGGGAAGATCTAAGAGAGAAGTACTTATCTATCAGCCTGTTTAATGACTCAGTATTCTAACTTTAAAACAATATAGCTATAAATGATTAGTCAAAATTGAATTCACACATTTCTATTTCATTTTAAATATTTCATTACAGTATTTTAAGTAAAACCATCCTGTGTTAGTTGCATCACAAGACCAAATAATTCACCACAATTCATTATGAGCTGCCTGAACTAAAAGCAGAGAAGTAATTCCAGTTTAGTTTTGTGTTTGATACATACTTTATGTGACTTCAACAACAGACAGAAGTGGGTAATGACACAAGCCATGAGCTACTTCTATTATTTATTTAAGAACCTCAGCCAGTGAGATGACATCACTGCATTGGGTACTTTTTAGCCATAATGGAAAGATCATGCCTCAGGAAACTTGTATTTTAAAGACTCCAATTTGTAATACAATGACACCTGTGATCTCACATAAACTGTGTTTCAAATCAATTGGAATTTTACATCAGCACAGCAGTCTATCTCCTCTTAGCCACAAACAGGAACCTGCAGGAGCAATTCCATCTCCTGATCTGTGTCACATACAGTACAGAAGAAATAAGAGAGAAGAAAAATAAATATAATAGGTCAAGTGAGGTAGACCCTGCACAAATACTCTATTGCATAAAGGGGAGGGGAGGGGGAAGGAAGGGACAGAGAAAAAAATTAATCAAGAAATGCCACCATAGAATTTTCTTTCAGAAGTTTCAATACACTTTTTAATTCTCTTTTATAATTAATTGTAATGTAAAAAAATAGTTTCATAAATTCTTGAAAGACATGATGCTAGACCAACAGAATGTGGCAAAAAATTAAAAGAAAAATAGGAATGAGCTATCAAAGCTAGAGTATACTCAAAACAATTGTAAAACTTTTACTTTCCAAGTATCTTACAAGAAGTTTCATTGGAAAAATGAAACAGAAGTATTTATCCTCTCAAGATACAAATATCTCCTTTCCCAAGTGGACAGAAATAAGCATACATTCTAAAAGCAATGAGATTTTCTAATAGATATAGACCTGCAAAAAGAAGGTAGTCAAGTTAAAAGGTTTGGGGTTAGTGTTTTAATACAGTGTGAGGTTTATTTTTTTGCTTTGGTTTGCTGGTTGGGGTTCTTCCATGAAGCTGGAATTTACTGCTTTTGCATGACACAAAATACATTTGGAAAACGCTGATTAAAAAAAAATCATAAAGTATACTTGTTTTTCCAAACACACACAAAAAATAAATTATTAAAGCCTGTCAATGTTTCTCCTGCAAAAGACACTTAAACATGAAGATGTGAAATACTTTAATCTATTGCAAGTCCTTTCCAGAAAGGAGTCACTGGTAGCATGATCATTCTAAGTGGCTTTACCTGCACAATACTAGTGTGATAAAAGTTTTCAAAGATCCTTGAACAAGTGATACTGCTCTAAAATATGCACTGTATTTTTAGAATTAGGCAAGATATGTTTCACTTTAATACAGATTTGCAACTGTTATGGACAATTACTGTAAAGTCTTCTATATCAGTGATTCATGATGAACAGAAGACACTAAGAGTAGTTGTTGACTTGTCCAATAATACAGCACTCAAAATTATCAACATTATCTTAACAAGGTGACAATAAGGCAAAACTAAATATCCAGACTCTATGATTTTACAGGGATATCACCCCAATTAATTTCTTAACCATGTGCTGCTCTGAAAAAAAAAAAAGAAAAATCTTACTTTTCTAAGAAAATTTACTGTTTGTTTTCTATGCAATTGGCAGACTAATTAGAAAGCCATAACTGACATGCAGAATTAAACTTTCCACAACATTAAATTGCAAATATTAACAGCAGCTCATAAACTTTTAAATATCATACCCAAGCACGGGGATATGAACTATGTCATCATCTACTAAAAGAGTTAGTTTATCCTGATGATTTTCTGCACACTTGGGAGTATATTCCACAACAGCTTTAACTTGAAGTCCAGATGCAAGGAGTTTTTCTGGATTTTCCACAATCAATTTAAACTGCAATTAAAAAAAAAGTTTTTAATTGTTACACATTTCTAGATTAAGAAGAATATGCATGTAGTTTATTTTCAGAAGAACACAAAGATTGATTTAAAACTTACCATGAACTTATATGCAGGATTTTATAATTTCACTTCCCTATTTATTGTTCAGACTTTTCATAGGAAAAGAGAAAGACAGAATTAATTAGCCAAATTTTCTAGTCCTTCCAAGAGAGCTGCAAAAAAACCTTCTGAAGCAACACAAAATTAAATCAGCTATTACTCAGTGAAGAATATTTTTAGTGCCTGAGAAAATAATAAGGATTAAGTCTCAGTTCAAAGCAGCAACAAAAGGGGAGAAGGTAAGAGTTTCCTCTTGGTCTGACTGAAATCAACAGAAAGTCTCACTGCTCATTGAAAATCTGCTTGAAAAGCCCAAAGCACCTCCAGTGTTGGGGGTCAAATGAAAGAGAAAAAATCCAGAAGGATGGAAAGCACTCTTTCCTCTCTCCAAAAAATTATACTGGACTTGTTGTCAGCAAGCATCTGTTTAAATAAAACACCTCCCACACCCTTCCTTGAACAGAAGAAACAAGTAACCCACTAGCACATAGAGGGAAATCCAGCATTTCCCACATTCCTAGGAAAGCCTCAAAGTAAATCCAGAGCTTCTCTGGTGGCTCAGTCTCCTTAAAATTCACATTACCCCATGCACAGTGGGCTTCTGCTCTTTATGTCCAGTTTAAATATGTTTTATTTTTGAAAGACAGTTTTCCCAGTATTCTCTAAGTCTTCTGTTCTAGTTTATGTTTGAAATATGCAAACATAATTTACTACTTGCTGTTTCTGTTGCCTGAGCATCTCCTTCTATTCCTTTAGAATCCTCATAGCAGTATAAATATTCAGCTAAAGGAGATTTATGTCATGCACATCATGATTATGGCTGTGATATTGAAAGAGTAGCCATGTTTTAATTCTGAGGTGTGCAGAATCTCTGTTCTCTACAAAGACTTAAACATCCAAACATACTCATTTTATACAAGGCAAAATTAGTATTTGGTAGTAGGAACATTCAATGAAGCCTATGGAAAACTGCTTGTGAGCCTTACTCCTTGGAAGGCTTGTGAGCCTCATTTCTTGGCCATGCACTATGACAGCTGAAGAAAGGTTATTTTTCAGTGCTTGCACTCTGTGCATGTAATGCACCAGAATGTATTTCAGAGGAGTCCAACACTTCAGAGCCCTGTAATCACAGACAGCAACACGAGGTCTGGAAATGAGAAGGGGCAACACAACAGACCTTTCAGGAGCTGAGGGTGTGAAGTGGAATCTTGTCCCCTAGCTGTCATCTTGGTAAATCTCACGTACAGTGCCATAAAAATACACAGCAAAAGGCAAGAGTTAATCACAGAGGGAAACACCACAAAACTCTGATTCAGTATCCTTTTCTCTTTTCTAAACCTGACTCTGCCTTTCTGCTTTTGGAGCACATGAAGAATTGCTAAGGCTGATGAAAAGTAACAAAACAAAATAAGCACAGCCCTACCAAATCAAGCACTCTCAACAGTTTCCAGCTCATTCTTATTAAACTGTAGTCTTCAGCTACAGTTTAATAAGAATCAAGCTGCCACTCTTGCCCTCAAAAAGAAAGGCTCAAAAAAAAAAAGATAGTGAAATTACCCAAGATACTTCAATTGTCTGAAAATCAGATTGATGACTATCCTGAATTATTCATAGTTCAAGCTGCTATGAACAAAAGGCAACATCAGCTTCTGTTCAACCTCTGATGCCAATTCAACCCAATCTTTTTATCTGAATTTTGGCATAATTTACCAACAATAAACCAATAACCACAGCAGGCTTTGGCTGGAGCCACAAGGACTCAACTGGTTAGAATTGTAGAGATGCATTTGCCTTTTAAAGGCCTGGACACACAATGACTTTTCCAGAACTTATCAGATTTTATTAATAGCAATCATACTATCTTGAGAAAAGATTGCAAATATCCTCTTTTCTGAGAAAGCTTAAAACTCCTCTTTTCTGAGAAAGCTCTCAGCAAGCAAGCACCCCAAGGGGACTATTCCAGTCAAAAAAACTTAAAAGTATACAACTTAGAAATGAGGTAAGAGAGCTGTCACTTCCCAGATTTGGTGTTCCCAGCACAGCAAAGTGACCCATTTTAACAGAATGTTCCCTCAAGTTACGAGGAACTCGTGGACTTCTCACAGGATGAATTCTGGAGTGCACAAAGCCAGATTTGGGACTTGATCACAGAACCACACAGGCTGGAAAAGCCCTCCAGCACCATCAAGTCCAACTGTTAATGGCTGATGTAGTAAGGAAAGCCTATTTATTTATAGTGAAACTACGGATTTAAGAAAGAAGGAAGCTCTCTCTAAGCTGCTCACAGCCTCGGGTGAACAGAGAACCGGGAAGCTCAGAGTTCTCTTCGTTCTGTTCCCGCTGTTCCCGCAGGCTGGAGCGGTGCGAGGCCGCTGCTCGCAGAGGGGCGGCCGCGGGCACGCCCCGCCGCCTCCCTCGCGGCCGGCCCTCACCTGGGGCTCCTGTGGCGGCAGCAGCCGCAGGTGGCAGGCGCCCGCCCGCAGGTTCTGCACGGTGAGCGCGGCTCGGTAGGAGCTCCCTGGCACGGCGTCGGTGAAGCGCAGCTCGGCCGGGGCGATACGCACCCCGCATACGTCCCGCCATCGCTCCGCCATGGCCCGTCCGACCGCCCCCTTAGCAACGGCCGCCTAGCAACGGACGCGGGAAAAGCAACCAATGGGAGCGGAGGCGGGGGCGGGCTCGGGTGAACTCGGCTGGCTTCGGCTCCGTCCGGCCGGGCAGGGATGGGCTCGGCTCGGCTCATCTCGGCTCGGTCCGGCGGGGTTCGGCTCTGTCCGTCTGGGTTCGGCTCTGTCCGGCCGGGCCGGGATGGGCTCGGCTCGGCTCATCTCGGCTCGGTCCGTCTGGGTTCGGCTCTGTCCGGCAGGGCAGGGATGGGTTCGGCTCGGCTCGGCTCGGCTCGGCCCGGCCCGGCCCGGCCCGGCTCGGCTGGGCTCGGTGGCACAGGAGCATGCTCAAGTGGAGTCTCAGTGTCTCCAAACAGAGCGACTCTTTGACCTCCCTGGGCAGCCTTTCCAGTGCTCCGGCACCTTCAGCATAAAGTTCTTCCTCATGTTGAGACGGAACTTCTCTTGTGTTAGTTATGGCCGTTGCTCCTCGTTCTGTCGCTGTGTAGAAGAGTCTGTGACACTGAAGAGTCTGTGACCGCCCTCTTGGCACCCACTTTGGGATATTTATGTGCATAAATGAGATCTGCTCTAAGCCTTCTGTCCACACTGACCAGGCTCAGCTCCTGCCATCTCTCCTCGTAAGAGATGCTCCAGACCCCTCATGACCTTTGTAGCCTCCACTGGGCCCTCTCCAAGAGCTCCTTGTCTTTCCTGCTCTGAGGAGCCCAGACCTGGACACTGCAGATGTGTCACCAGGGCCATGTAGAGGGGGATGCCCTCCCTCCATGTTTTGGCCACACTCCTCCCAGCACAGCCCAGGATGGGATTTACCACTAAGGAGATACCTGATGTGAAAAACGCCAATCACTTGTTTTTTTAAAAAAAAAATTTAAAAGTTTAATAGTAATAAAATGGTTATAAAAATAGTAATACAATTATAGTAATAATGATTGAATTAGGACAATATGAGACAATAGAAACAAAGAGCTACGGACGTCTGGGTACCTTTTCTAGGCTGCACGAGCCCGAAAAAGGACACCCGTTAACAGAGGATTAACCCTTAAAAACAATAGCCTGTTGCATATTCATACATCTCATACATGATGCATAAATTCCATTCAAATGCAGGATTCTGTCTGGTCAGTGTCAGCTTCTTCCTCTGAATCCTAACAGCGCCTTCAAGGTGGGAAGAAGTTCGTTTCTTCTGATAATGGAGCAATAAATTCTTTTTCACTGAAAGATTTAGGTGTCCTGTGGCTGCTATTTTGCTGCAAGTCTGTTCTTTAAGGAAAGTATCCTACATAGCGTAGCTTCTATTTGAACATTTTGTTATAACCTAAAACTGTATTTAACACACTACTTAAGTGAATTAATACAGCATTACTTTCTAACACAACACATATGATATTCATTTTAATATTTGCAAAAACCCAATCATAAAATACGCATTTTTCACACCTGAGCAATGCCCACCTTGGGGCTCAGGCTGGGGGCTGTCCAGTTTGTCCCCTCTGTCACTCCAGGTGTTCCCTGCCATGGGTGCCACCCCAACAGAAGCGTGGGATAGTGACACATGATTCAGACATGGGTGCCCTGGGTTTCTTAAAGTAAAGATGGAGTGCACTGGAATAAAAACAGCCTGGTCACTCTTCTGGGCCTCCATGTGGATCACAGACAGGGCCTACACAGAACTACAGCAGGCACTGTGAAAAATGCGTGTTTTATGATTGGCTTTTCACAAATATTAAAATGAATATTATATGTGTCATGTTAGAAAGTAATGCTGTACTAATTCTCTTAAGTAGTGTGTTAAATATAGTTTTAGGTTATAACAAAATGTTAAAATAGAAACTATGCTATTTAAGATACTTTTTTTTTCCAGAGAAAGGACTCACACTGAGATAGCAGCCACAGCACACCCAAATCTTTCAGAGAAAGAGAATTTATTGCTCCCTTATCAGGAGAAACAAACTTTTTCCCACCTCGCTCGGGCAGGATGACGCCGTCAGGATAAAGAGGAAGAAGCTGACACTGACCAGACAAAATTCTGTATTTGAATGGAATTTATGCAACATGTATGAGATGTATGAATATGCAACAGATTATTGTTTTTAAGGGTTAATCCTCTGTTAACAAGTGTCCTTTTTTTCAGGCTTATGCTGCCCAGAAATGGTACCCAGACTGTCTGTAACTCTTTGTTTCTATTGTCTCACATTGTCCTAATCCAAATTGCCAAATTATTATTACTCTAATTGTATTACTATTTTTATAACCATTTTATTACTATTAAACTTTTAAAATTTTAAAAA